>CAWUFW010003996.1:0-45000 GCA_963921515.1 Calotriton arnoldi | reverse complement strand
ATCTGGTCGCCCCATTGGAAAGCATTGCGTGCGACCAGATGGCCGAGGGGATAGGAGCGACCAGATGGCCGGGACCGAAAGGACACCCATCTGCCCACCCCCGAGCCTTCGCGGTAGGGCTCCCGCCTGCCCCTGCAGGGCTCGGGGTACCGCTTCCCGGGTGCTCGGGGACCCCGGCCGGGCCTTAGGCAAGGGGAGGACAGCCGGAGCTCTCGGGCCCGGACGCCCGGGGGAGGACTGCCCAGGACCCGTGGAGCCCGTCCCGTGCACTTTGCCACACCGCAGGCCGGAGGAGGGAGCCCCGGACGCTGGGGAGGTGTTGTCCGGGCCCAGCCCATCTGGTCCCCGGCTGAGAACCGCCAGCCCGGGATGGGTGTCCCAGCATGCCCTGCCCCTAGTAATCCGGAGGAAGGCTACCCCGCTTTCTGGGAATCCGTGCGCACCGCAAGGCTCAGGGGACCCTGGGCGCAAACGTGTCCGACCTCCTGGAGCCGTGGCTGGGATCCGGGAGGCAAATGAGCCCTCATCGGGACTTCCAGGGCGGCCCGGCCATCTGGTCGCCCCATTGGAAAGCATTGCGTGAGACCAGATGGCCGAGGGGAAAGGTGCGACCAGATGGCCGGGGTCAAAAGGACTCCCATCTGCCTGCCCCGAGCCGAGCCGAGCCTTCCCGGTAGGGCTCCCGCCTGCCCACGCAGGGCTCGGGGACCCCGGCTGGGCCTCATGCACAGGGAGGACCACCGGAGCTCTCGGGCCCGGGCGCCCGGGGGAGGACTGCTCGGGACCCATGGAGCCCGTCGCGGGCACTATGTCACGCCGTGGGCCGGAGGAGGGAGACCCGGATGCCTAGGGAGGTGTTGTCCGGGCATAGCCCATCTGGTCCCTGGCAGAGAACCGCCAGCCCGGGAGGGGTGTCCCGGCATACCCTGCCCCTAGTAATCCGGAGGAAGGCTACCCCGCTTTCTGGGAATCCGTGCACACAGCAAGGCTCAGGGGACCCTAGGCGCGAACGTGCCCGACCTCCTGGAGCCCTGGCTGGGATCCGGGAGGCAAATGAGCCCTCATCGGGACTTCCAGGGCAGCCCGGCCATCTGGTCGCCCCATTGGAAAGCATTGCGTGCGACCAGATGGCCGGGGTCAAAAGGACTCCCATCTGCCCGCCCCGAGCAGAGCCTTCACGGTAGGGCTCCTGCCTGCCCACGCAGGGCTCGGGGGATCCGCGTCCCGGGGGGCTCAAGGACCCCGGCTGGGCCTCAGGCACGGGGAGGACCACCGGAGCTCTTGGGCCCGGGCGCCCAGGGGAGAACTGCCCGGGACCCATGGAGCCCGTCCCGGGCACCTTGCCACACCGTGGGCCGGAGGAGGGAGCCCCGGATGCCTCGGGAGGTGTTGTCCGGGCATAGCCCATCTGGTCCCCGGCAGAGAACCGCCAGCCCGGGAGGGGTGTCCCGGCATACCCTGCCCCTAGTAATCCAGAGGAAGGCTACCCCGCTTTCTGGGAATCCGTGCGCACCGCAAGGCTCAGGGGACCCTGGGCGCGAACGTGCCCGACCTCCTGGAGCCCTGGCTGGGATCCGGGAGGCAAATGAGCCCTCATCGGGACTTCCAGGGCAGACCGGCCATCTGGTCGCCCCATTGGAAAGCATTGCGTGCGACCAGATGGCTGGGGTCGAAAGGACTCCCATCTGCCTGCCCCGAGCAGAGCCTTCGCAGTAGGGCTCCCGCCTGCCCACGCAGGCCTCGGGGGCTCCGCGTCCCGGGGGGCTCGGGGACCCCGGCTGGGCCTCAGGCACGGGGAGGACCACCGGAGCTCTCGGGCGCCCGGGGGAGGACTGCCCGGGACCCATGGAGCCCATCCCGGGCACCTTGCCACACCGTGGGCCGGAGGAGGGAGCCGCGGATGCCTCGGGAGGTGTTGTCCGGGCATAGCCCATCTGGTCCCCGGCAGAGAACCGCCAGCCCGGGAGGGGTGTCCCGGCATACCCTGCCCCTAGTAATCCAGAGGAAGGCTACCCCGCTTTCTGGGAATCCGTGCGCACCGCGAGGCTCAGGGGACCCTGGGCGCGAACGTGCCCGACCTCCTGGAGCCCTGGCTGGGATCCGGGAGGCAAATGAGCCCTCATCGGGACTTCCAGGGCGGCCCGGCCATCTGGTCGCCCCATTGGAAAGCATTGCGTGCGACCAGATGGCCGAGGGGAGAGGTGCGACCAGATGGCCGGGACCGAAAGGACTGCCATCTGCTCGCCCCGAGCCGAGCCATAGCGGTAGGGCTCCCGCATGCCCTTGCAGGTCTCCGGGGCTCTGCACCAGGGACCCTTGTCCCGGGCAGATGGACACTTGGCAGGCGGCAGGACGGGGGCTCCCAAACCCCAGGCCCTGACCGAAACTCAGTCCCCGGGGCCGGTCCCTGCTTCTCAACCCAGCCAGGCCGGGGAGATCGGGGAGCCTGCCCAGGCACGAGGGACCCCTGTCCCGGGCACACGGACCCTCAGGACGTGTGCTCGTTTTCCACACATTTTTTCCAAAATTCGGCGTAGTGGCGCTACGCCAACTATGCCCAGCCCTACTGTCAGTATCCCGTTTTTAGGGTTATCCATTGAGGGCCACAAGCAACACTTTGTGCAAAGATGCCAAAGTCGTCTGTGTTTCCTGACTGGTGATCTGAATGTTTGCCTGGTGCTGTACAAGACTGATGTGTCCTGTAAAATCTGCTCCCCAACTGGGTGACTGTGAATATAAATAGGTCTGAGGTGCCTAAAAGCTTAGTGACGAGTTGCATTGAGCTTTGACCTGCACTGACCTTCCCTAAGTGCTTCCCTGCTATTAGAGCTGTGAGATGCTCATCTCCTCAAGCCCAACGCTGAATTTCAAACCCTGATAATATTTTCTGTTCTGTCATGCTGCTGCTGTACTGGAGTGGTAGCCCAAAGCCGGTCCAAGCAGCAGAGAGGTTGATGGTGAGGTTGATTGTGAGTCCTTTTTACTCCTCGCCAAAGACCAGAGGGAGGCTAACCAGGAGCCTACCTAGTACATGCACCTTTTCTTACCGTGTGCGACTCCCCACACTTTGCTCCATCTCATACACCCATTAGCCTCCACCCGGTGTGCTGTGATCATGGTGTTTTATCATCTATCCTTTTTGGCCTCGGTGCCCAACCCTCACTTGAGGTTTTTGCACTGCTGTAGCATTTGTGACTTAATGCCCCCGGTCATACCAGTTGTCCAAAATCACCCTCATATATAGCTGACCAGGGAAAAACTATGCTTGACCGTGGTTTGTCTAATTTCACACTGCTTTTCAGGTTTCGAGACCTTCCTACATTCTCTAGTGCGTTTGTGTATTCACAAGCACTTTATACTCTCATAGGATAAAACACTTATTCATGGATTTATTTACTTGAGTTATCACACGGATTTCATTCTCTAAGCACAGAATTTAATTAACGTGTTCCCTTCTTGCATCCGTCTAAAAAAACAGACTGCCACGTGTTTCTAGCAACAGAAGTGTGTGTCATGTAACAGCTGTTATTCATTAGTGGTGCGTTCTAGTAATGTGTTTCATCATGTCCATTATAGGATGATGTGAATGTTACAAATGATTTAAAATGAACGAAAGGAAAGATTTATACAATTTTGGGTGAATTATAGTGTAGGAAATTTAATTTCTTCTGCTCCGCCCCTTCTTTTTTTAAGCTTGCCATCTGTCCCAGCCCATTACACTCACGCTGTGGAGAAGCATTCATCCACAGCCCAAGTGAGCGCGTGCAGACGGTGACATCAGAACTACCGAGACAGGCAATCACGAGGCAGTGGAAAAAAGACAGCATTTCATATTTATACACTTTGCAAGCACCGTACAAGGCAATTCCATAAAAAGGAAGGATGAAACAGCAGCACACAGCAAGCATTGTCAAAGTGAGTAGATGTGACACTTGCGCAGTGCATGCACGACAAAGCATGTACTGCACCTGTGCAAACATTGACATAGATTACACATAGAATGAGACAGAAATATATATGCAGACATCCCTGCAGACGCAGACCAACACACTTAAAGACACCGAAGCACAGAGACCACTAGACAGAGGTCGCTCATGCCCACAGACCTACCACCAACTATGGTGATCACTAGACGCGCAGTCACACATTTCATTGATTGCTTCTTTTCCTCATTTAAAAATATGAATGTAGAAGATATTTATTTTCTTCATTTCTCAAAATGTAATCCACATGTTTAAGGCTTTACTTTTTTTGATTGTAACTGCTAAAACATTTAAGAAAGAAAGATATTCGTGGAAACTAAACTTTGCATTTGACAGCAATTATATCCTCTTCATAATAATGGAGCCTGGCCAGTGCCACTGTGTACTAACTCTCCCATCTAAGGGCGTGGATGGTGGTGGAATGTGATAGGATCTGTTGCCCAATGTGTTTTAGATGTGGGAAGGTGAGACGATCCCTCTTCCATATGGTTAGGGAATGCCCCGTGATCAAGGTTTATTGGGGACTACTATTGTCTACTCTTTTGAAATTGCTGGGTACACCATTTAAGCCATTGCCAAGATTTGGATTACTGGGGATCTTGGACGACCTTGGGGGTGGCCGGGCAGGGAGACCATTGGTGGGCATCGGCGCCCTGGTGGCCAAAAGAGACATTGCGAAATATTGGAAATGAACTGTGTGTCCACCACTAAAGGAATGGCAACAGACAGGTGTGCTAAGATGCAGGGCCATCTTGCCAGGGGCAAATAAGCACAGAAATCTCTGTGGTCAATGGTTTGAATATTTTGGTATCATGAATTTGTGAGAGTAAATCATTCTGTGCCAGTTGAGGAATGACAGAAATATTGATTAAACATAATGGGGCCTATTACGATGGAGGTCGGAAAGCCCCATCGTCAGCTGATTATGTATCAGCCGGTCTGAATTGAAACTGGCTGGTCATGCCGGCTGGATTCCGATGGGCTCATTCGGAACCGGCTCGTAATCCCAAAGGGCGGGCTTTTCTGCCCTTGGGATTACGATGCTCAGTTTCCGGCATGGTTTCCATGCCGGCCTATCTGACATGGAAACCATGTTGGAAAGCATGTTGAGGGCCCCCTTGTGTGTGAGGCCTCCGGTTGGGGGCCGAGGGGGCCCCCTGTTGATTCCTGCAACTTGTGGCAGGCACCTGCCATGGGGTGCAGGGATGAACAGCACCTCCCCTTTTCCCTATGGGAGCATGTATTAAAGCCGGGTTACGGCCGTATTGCATGCTCCCATAGAGAAATGTAGGATTGCAACCTGACATTGTTTAGTCGCATCCGAATTAGGCGGTCGGTCGGTCCCAGGACCAAGACGGTGTCGTCCGCCCAACATCGTATCCGGTCCAGGGAAGACATGGTTTGGCAGTTCGGGCTGGACTGTTCCCATGAGGCACAGGGTCAGACTGATTTGCATATGGCCATGTCTGAACTGGGGTGGTGGAGTGAGCTAAAGAATGATGATGGATTAAACCCAGATCATTTGACTGGGGGTGAGTGTTTGATTAGCTCAAACGCTCCGTCCATCATCCCCTTTGGTGTCGCTTTGTTCGCCCTAGGTTGGCAGGGTATGCCCAGACGGGGGTCCCTTGCTCACTTTGCCACTGGATTCAAGCTAGCCTGGCTGATGACGGCTGAATAGCCAGAAACCGGTCCCAGGATGCTTGTTTCCGGTCCAGGGAAGACATGGCTTGGCAGTTCGGGCTGGACTGTTCCCATGAGGCACAGGGTCAGACTGATTTGCCTATGGCCATGTCTGAACTGGGGTGGTGGAGTGAGCTAAAGAATGATGATGGATTAAACCCAGATCAGTTGACTGGGGGTGAGTGTTTGATTTGCTCTAACGATCCATCCATCATCCCCTTTGGTATCGCAACATCGTATTTAGGCCCATTGTGTGACATGAATATTGTGTCAAAAATATTGTCCCTACAAAAACACTATGACAAAATATAGAAGGTAACTATATTTTTTTTATGAACAACAGGATGTGGGAGCACACCGCTGACCTCTCAGGCAAGGTTCGCCCCTGGCATTCTGGTAAATGCAGTTTCTTGTAGCTCGCTCCGATATTTTCGAGTGTTTCGCCAAGGTTGGCGCAGATAGTGCTGATCTCTAGACACGTGTTTCTGGTTTATTAACCGTCATCAGTAGAGAATACAGTCTTGTATTTTGGGGTTTGCAGAGTAGGCTGCCAAACATTATATCAGGTCCGGTACCTCTCACTGGCGCGCAGGTGCTTCATCCACGAGCTCGTCAGCTCAATGACTCACGGGAGTACTTTAAATAAAAAACAGGATGTGGGAGCACACCGCTGACCTCTCAGGCAAGGTTCGCCCCTGGCATTCTGGTAAATGCAGTTTCTTGTAGCTCGCTCCGATATTTTTGAGTGTTTCGCCAAGGTTGACATATTTTTTTTATGTATGTAATGTCGTTTTAACAAATCATGTTGTACATAATATTGTTTTCTTTAATACAGGACTATTTAATGTATTTCATAATGAAATTAGAAAAATCTATTTTGTATATATTCTTAATTTTATTTATTTAATTTAATTACTATTTTTGTTTAAATCTCTTTTATTGAGTTTTCATATAACAAAAGCCATTAATATGACAGATAGCAAGCATGGAATAATATATGACAGCACAGAGTAACAAAACATTGCCAATAGTAAGACCAGTCGCACAATATCCGTTATAGTGGGCAGTTTACCAGAGCAAATGTCCGGGTGCGATGCAAGAGATCCATTTTAAGTAACATGCTAAGGCATCAAAAACAACAGCCGGAATTTTAGAGATATAACAATAGCATGGAATAGGCAGTCTACTTCGTACAGTTATCTTCCAGCGCAAGCCCTTAATCCCGGTACTTGTTATACTTAATAAGGTCGTTGTTCCCCAGGTACGCACGTAAAGTGTGGTAGTGTATCTCTCAGGGGGTCCAAAAGACCCTAGCCTCTCGCGGTATGTGTTCGGCAGAGCACCCCATCTAGATAAGATGGCCCTCATAGTGGCCTTACCTAGGCTCTACATTCGAAGGCGGTAGCTGCGGTGTCCGCGGCCAGTGAGCTGAGGAGGCCATAGTTCTGTCTATGCCGGGAGAGATAACTAAGAAGAAAGGATAGTCAAGAAGAGATTAAAAAAGTGAGAAAGGATAGAAAAGAGGAGATGAGAGGATAGTCTGGGGAGATGTCCCCGTGCAGCAGTTCTTCGGAAGAGAGGGGGCCCAGGGCTCTCCCGTGGTGTGGTTGTGAGCTTATTTGAGGGGCCGACATCCCTGTTCTCCCTACTGTGTGTCTTCCTCGTACGGTTCCCCCGTGGAAGTATGGGGTCCGCAAAGAGTTGGAGGGCTCTCAACCTGGGGGCACAGATCGTGTATGCTCCAACCGAGAGAGATGCGAGACCAGTGGCTGCCATATGCGGTCGAATTTAGCATCCGTACATGCCAACCTATGAGAGAGGAGTTCCATCGCCATGACATGCCAAAGACGAGTAAGCCAAATCAAGGACGAGGGGGGCACGTTTTCTTCCAATGTATGGCAATGACCTGCTTAGCGGCAGTGAACATGTGAAAAATCAGGTGCCAGTCTGTGTGCTTCATTGCTCTAAGAGCCGTCGGTCGGAGCCCCAGAATAACCACCCTCGGGTCATTTGGCAAGGGAAGCCCACTACCTCTCCAACGTGGCCCATCACCTCTCTCAAAAGGTAAGAATGAGTGGACAGGTCCACCATATATGAAGAAAAGAACCCTGTGCCGCCTGGCATCGCCAGCAAAGAGGGGCGAAGCCCGGGAACATCTTCTGGAGTCTGAGAGGAGTATAATACCAGCGAGTCATGACTTTATAGACCGATTCCTGTTGTGTTATACTTTTAAAGATACGAGGGATATCGCGCCATAACTGCTCCCATTGGTCTGAATCTATATCTCCTTCGATATCCAACTGCCACTGGCGCTGGTAGGTGTGTGGGGGCACCGAATGTGAATGCTGAAGCACGTTGTAGGTCCGGGAAATCAGCCCCCGGGATCCATCGAAAGCACGGACCAGCGTTTCAAAAGGCGTTAGGCGCCTCGTGGCTCCCTCCATGTACGAGGGGGCACGGAGCCAGTGCCGGATCTGAAAGTACTCCATGCGCGTGGTTTTTGGGAGGTTGAAGTCCTGTCTGCACTGGTCGAATGATTTAAAGATACCCTTCTCAAAAATTTGTTCTATGACACGGCACTCCCCAGCCGACCAAGCCGGAAACGACGTTAGGGGTAGGGCCGGCGGGAAATCCGGGTTGAGCGTAGTGATGTGTTGGGAGAGGGGAATGTAGTGAGACCACGGGATACTGCAATCCTGTCCCAGATCTCCAAGACCGTCTTGGTTGGAGTAGCTATGTATGCACTACGATGCCTGGCCCCCCTTCTAATCCAGGCCAGGTCCCACAGTGGGCGACACGCCACTGCCCTGTCCATATGGAACCAGTGTTTTTCGCTCGCGAACCGACCATTCCGATATGTATCGCAAGTGCGAGGCCCAGTAATAGGCGAGCAGATCGGGACAAGCCAGACCACCCCTGTCGCGAGGTAGCAACAGGACCCGTGTGGAAAAACGCGGCCTGCCTCCTCCCCAGATGAACGCCGTAAGATCCCGTTGGAGGTTCTGGATATCTCGCTGGGGGATCGGCGTGGGAAGAGCCTGGAAAAGGTACAGTACCTTCGGCAAAATTGCCATTTTAACTGCGTTCAAGCGGCCCAGCCACGAAATTGGGAGTGATTTCCAGCGACGGAGCTCAGCCCGGACAGCCGTCCTGCATGCCGGCCAATTAGCTCCAGTCCAGGTGTCTAGGGTAGCAGTAACGTTAATCCCTAGGTAGCGTATGGAATGTGAGGCCCATTGAAACGGGTTAACTGGACCTAGGTTATCCAGCTGTAGCTGGGGGAGAGTGAGATTGAGTTCCTGCGATTTGGAGAGATTAATTTTAAGTCCCGATATCAATTCAAATTGAGAGAGAATGTCCAATAATGCGGGTAGTGAGCTTGCTGGTTCCGTTAGTGTCAGGAGAAGGTCATCTGCAAAAAGGCCAATTTTGTGTTCTACGCCTCCTATGCGTAGTCCCCCAATTTCTGCCGACTGCCTGATAACAATCGCCAGGGGCTCCACCACAAGAGCAAACAGTAAGGGTGAGAGCGGGCACCCCTGGCGCGTATCCCTGCTGATGGAGAAGGACGGGGTGAGAAGACCATTTACTCAGATCCGCGCCGAGGGCGCCGCATACGGCGCCATGATACGCGCAATCATGGTCGGTCCGAGTCCCACGCAATGCAGGACCGCCCGCAAAAAGGACCAGTCAACCCGGTCAAAAGCCTTTTCGGCGTCCAGGGAGAGCAGAAAGGCCGGTATATTATAATGCTGTGTCTTTTGCACCAGATGGGCTACTCGGCGAATATTATCCGCTCCCTGTCTCTCCCTCACAAAACCCACCTGATCCGGTTCGATCAGGCCCGGGAGGTGAGGGCCTATCCTTTGGGCGAGTATTTTGGTATATAGTTTGGCATCTACATTCAATAAGGAGATAGGCCGAAAAGAGGCGCATGCCGTGGGGTCTTTCCCAGGTTTAGGGATAAGGATTATCTCCGCCTCTGCCATCGTCGGCGTTACTGACCCTGTCTCCGCAAATGAATTGAAAAGACGCAATAGATGGGCCTGAAGTTCGGGGAGGAAGAGGCGATAGAAAGCCAGCGTTAGGCCATCAGGCCCTGGGGACTTTCCCACGGGCATACCTTTTAGGGCCTTTTGGAGTTCTGCCGCAATGATAGGTTCCTCTAATTGTTCCTTAAAGAAGGGGGTCAGTGGCGTCCAGGCGCAAGCAGCTAAAAAGGGATCCGTCTGGCCTCCACAAGTCTCTCCCTGACCATATAGTTCGGAGAAAAAGGCGTGAAACTCCTGTTGTTTAGCGTTTTCGGAGGTAGCCCAGCCCCCCCCACTCTGGACTATTTTTGCGATATGGCCCTTAGAGATCTGATTCCTGAGGCGACGAGCCAGCATGGATCCCACCCTGTTGCCCCCCCCATAAAACTTCTGCTTGAGAGTCAAGAGGGAACGCTCTGCTTTGTTCACCCGGAGAGCCTTGAGCTGACCCCGAAGGGAGGCAAGTCTCTTGCTTGTGACGATAGAAGGCGCGTTACGATTTTGTTGTTCCATGGTTTTAAGATCACGGGTGAGGTTGTCCTCCACCAGGTGAGACTCCCGCCTGCGGGCTATAGAGATGGAAGTGATAACGCCCCGGATCGTGGCCTTGAAGGCGTCCCACAGCATGGGTATTGTGGTCTCCGGGAGGTCATTGGCCGTAAAGTATGATTGTATAGCCTGTCTGAGCTCGGCCACATCCACCTGATCGCGGAGAACATGCGGGGGGAGTCGCCAGCGCGGGGCGGAATTCGGGGGACGGCCCAAGGTGGACAGGGTTATCTCCAAGTGAGCGTGGTCCGAGATAGATATATCTGAAATCCCTACTGTTTCTAGGGAGCGAATGAGTGCGTGGGATAGAAAAAGGTAATCTATACGGGAGTGCGAACGATGCACATGGGAGTAGAAAGTGTAGTCCTGTGTGTCCGGTTCCTTATAGCGCCAAGCGTCTACCAGACCCAAGGCTTCTAGGTCGCGTTTGAGAGCGGCGGACATAGCCCCTACCCCCTGATAAGAAGGGGAGGTGCGGTCCATGGTGGGGTCCCAAACTAGGTTAAAGTCACCCCCAAGGATGATAGGATTAGTTTCCTTGGAGAGGGAAGTTTGGAGGAGGTGGCGGATGAAAGCATCCTGTGCCTGGTTGGGTGCATATAAATTAAGGAGGGTAAGCTGTCTGCCCTGTAATGATAGCTGGAGCTTAAGAGACCTACCTTCCGCATCCCGAACGGTGCGCTCTATGTTTACCGAGAGACCTACTTTAAAAGGATCCCCACCCCTGCTGTCTTAGATGGTGCAGACGCCCATAGTTGTAGGGGGAATTTAGGATGAGACATGCGGATAGTATCGGCCCGTAAAAGATGGGTCTCTTGGAGAAAGACAATGTCTGGATCCTGAAGTTGGAGGTAGCGCCAGATCTGTCTTCTCTTATTCGGGGCATTCAGGCCTTTGACATTAAGGGAGAGACATTTAAGCTGAGCCATTGATCTGTACCCGAAGAGGCATGCGTTGGCCGGAACTGAAGGAGTCCCATCTCTCTGGTCGGAGCTTGAAGCGTCAACCTCTGTGGGAGTTGGAGCAAGCGTGGATTCCCCCCAGGGGTGGAGTGTGAGATATAGTACCCGGGGTCCCCAAAGCTGCCGGTCTCAGAGCCATGGCCCTTCGCTGCGATTCGGGGTCCTCCCCTCGAGTCCAGAAAAAGAAAGGAAGTAAGGGAAAGAATAGAAGAGGGGAAGATTCCCAGAATGGAGAAAGTACCAAATAACTAAGGGGCCAACTGGGCCCAACTTAATTACTATTTTAATGTTATTGTTCAATTTATAATTTATTATATTTTTTGGGGGGTGTGGCTGTTTAGATTGTAGGACGAGAAGTGCATTTCTTAATATATTTTGTATGTGCAATTCTTGTTGTATTATTATTTGTTTTTTACATTTAATATTAGTTATTACTTTTAAGACCACTAACCTGCTTTGTTCCCGGAGTTGCAGGAGCAACAAGATTCGGAACAATTCTTGTCCCTGGTAGGTTTACCAATCAGAAATAACAATAGGTCTATGCACTAGATTGGTGGAAGGTGGGTGTTTTGGGATGAAAAGAGATTATACTAGCTTTTATTTTCTCATGGGACTCTTTCTTAGTACCTTTAGTAAATATGCTGTACTGGCCCGTGGTATTAACTGACTTCTCTCTCCCTCAGTCTATAATACAAAACAACAATTTAGGCCTTATTATGATGTCAGGCGGACTTGCGTCCGGCCGACACCATGTCGGTATGGGAACCACCCGACCATGGATCGGTGGTTCCCATACCTTATTTCAATGCGACCACATATGGTGCGGTCGCATACTCCCATTTCCCTATGGGAGCTTGTGCTGCGGCTGTAAACCGGCCGTAGCACAAGCTCCCATAGAGAAATGGGAGAATCTGTTCATCCCTGCACAGCTTGGCAGGCACCTCACGATGCCTGCCACACAGTGCAGGGATTAACAGGGGGACACCATAGGTGCCCCCTCAGCCCCCAACCGGAGGCCGCAGGATGAAGGGGGCCCTGCTAGGGGCCCTCAAAGTCGGTTTCCAACAGGCTTTCCATGTCGGAAAGCCCGACATGGAAAGCCTGTCGGAAACTGACATTTTAATCCCTACGGCGGAAACGCCGTCCATTGGGGTTAAGTGCCAGTCTCCAACTGGCCGCCGGGCTCCTTGAGCCCGTCAGAATCTAGCCAGAATGACCAGCCGGTTTCAGTTTCGACTGCCTGCATTGTAATGCGGCGGTTGAAACTGAAACCGGGATGAGGCTCAGTGGTCGGAGGCTTTCCGACCCTCATCATAATTGGGCACTTGGTGATCTTTTAAACCAAATGTAATTTTTCTTTTTCACACTTAGATGTGCTCAATTGTGAGTTATGAACTTGTAAACAAAAACGTACTACAATTCCTCGAAAAGGGCTTTTAGCACAGGAGTCCATCATTTGTGAGAAATAACAATGTCCCTTAATTTGTGGTTTCCTCCTATAACCTCATCTAAGGTAAAGCGTGTCTGTTCAGTGTCTCTAGTCTTGGCTTCTTAGATTCTCTGTCCTTTATCTTCTGGAAAGCATGTGAGTATTGGCGCTGGTTGGAGATCTACAAACTTGCGGTACAATCTTTCACAAGACATTTTTAGTATTCCAATTCAAAATGCCCCTTATAAAAATGTTGCAATGATACTTGTTTTTAGAAGAAACAAATTGGTCTTTAATGCCTTTTGTTTAAGTTGAAGATGTGACTAACGTTTGTCTTTTCTTTTTCAGGAACTGCGGTGGTCGGTGTAGCCACTCTGTAAAGATAAGCAGGGAATTCCTAGGGACATGTGTCACTTGGATCAGCTTTCTCCAGGTAAGAAACGTCAGGATAAGCGCTGAGGTCCTTCTCGTCTCAAGCTCAGAAAGCCAAATGACTTCATTTGGGTGGGGCGTGACTTAAATACGTTTCTGGCTGCCAGGTCACTCGACTCAAGGAAACCTTATTCTGATCTTGCAAGATTCCTGCGCACCTGGGTGAAGTTGTAGCCTCAACAAGAAAGGTTGGAAGTGTCATGAGCAAAAGGCCTCATCTTGTCCCTGAGTAGTGTTGAGCTGGGGATGCTTTTCTATGTGCGCTAGGTCCCCAGGAGTACTCAAGGCAGTACTGGACACAGGGGGCATGCACAAGGAACAGGTACAGATCGCAATAATCCATATAATATATATTTTTTATTTTAAATATATTTAAATAATTTCCATTTTTTATTTTAAATATATTTTAATAATTTTTTATGTTGTTTGGTATATAAATGCATGTTTAAATATGATTAGCATTTGGGATGCTATATATAACCCTTCCTAACTACAAAACTTTCCCTGATTTTGCTTATGCTGAAGTGGGAATAGTAAATTTAACCTCTTCGAAGTGCAACACTTTCCCTACTGTTGCTTATATTGAAGTGGGATTAGTAAAACTAACCCTTCAAAGTCCAACACTTTCCCTACTGTTATTTAGATTGGGGTGGGAATAGTAAATGTACAGCTCTAAAGTTCAACCCTTTCCCTGAATTGCTTACATTGGTGTAGGAGTAGTAAATCTAACTCCCCAAAGCTTGAAGGAGTTGTGTGGCAGAGGTTCCACTCAAGATAAAATGTTTTAGTATTGCAAATAGAAAGAATTGCTCCAGAAGGATTAAACAAAATAACATAGTCAACTATGTAAAAGACATTGCAAGCTGAGGAAAGCATTATCAGGCAGAGAGTTCAAACAATTCACAGCTACATTAACATCCCAAAATGAATGATATTTTATAATTTGCGGAATACTCATTCTTGTTCCCTTTAGAATTCTGTGAATCAGAAGGTGTTCACCAACTGGATATTCATCGATGTAAGCATGATTCAAAGAAGTAGCTAACCTATGAGTGTTGACCATACCTGAAGAAACCAATTGACTCAAGTAATTTGCCACTAATGAGACATTTGCCATGATGGGATTGATACTTGATCTCAAACCACAATCACCTTGCGGTATCCCACCCTATTTTGAAGTCACGTTGGTTTTGAAAATAGTGAGTGTCACCCTATGCAATGAAAAAACCCAAATATTTTTTTGTCAGGCCCCCACCCACTCTAGTAGTGGCATGCTTCATTATCGGGTCTCGTCCTAGTCCCTAAAAATCAAGATGGGCTGGACCATATTCCAGAGAGCACTTTTGATATAAATTGCAACCGGGGTCTTCTCAGATTAAAAAATACCTAGAACAACCAAGGTATCCCTTTTATTAGCGGTTGCTCAGGTATGATTAAAAAACAAAAGGGAGGGGTAAATCATGGAATATAATGATCCTATTACCCAGGTTAAGTTTCTTGACATGTTTCAGCCCCAAAAACAAGGCCTCTGAAGGTCAAGGTCTTTCGTCATAATACAAGTGCAACAGAAAAAGTTCTTTATTATTAACCGTCCAACCTCACTAACTTAGGGGGACAAACACACATGCAACACATAAATCCATGCATATGATGGCTTACTAGCCTGCTTTACAATAGGAATTTTTAAACTTGATTCCTGTAAGTGTAAAAGGCACAACATAATGTATTGGGAGTATACGTACGTCTGGGTGAGCTCATGATCCACAGTGAAACTGATGCTTTTTTCTTTTGTGATCTTGCAGGTACATGTGATTCTCTTTAATTACAGCACACACATATCATGCCTCGAATGAAATAATGCTTGATTCATATCTCAAGTGTAGCACGTGGTTTCATGCAGTGAGCAAGAACATAGAATTGTGTCAAGGCTGAGAACGTCTATGTAAATGAGACATGATAGACAAATAACACATATTAGTATTTTCTTACTCTGTTCTGGAATGTCTCAAAGCAGCATGGGAGGCGAAGGGGGACAAGTGCCCTATAGTCAAACACTGTGAGTAAGTAGTCACAATATATAGGAGATAAAATATCAGCATGATAGAAAAATGAGTAAAATCAAAGGAATCCCCAAAACGATCGAAAACTCGTAAATTAACAAATTTGCTTACATTATGAAGGGTTCTGTGTCACCCAATACCTGTCTTAGTCCTCACTCCTGCTGTCCATCTCGAATGAAAGCCGGGAGGCCTGTGCTTTTGAAGCCATCTTCCTATGAGAAGGCAGGCGACAACTCAACGTGATTAAGTCAACTTGGGAAAGTGTCCCCCCGAGAACCATGGGAACTGGAATTCTATTTGAAAACAGACCAGTGTTGCCAGATTGGGCTGTTTTCCGCACAAATGGGCAACATTTTCCCCATTTGTGAGGGAAAAAACGACCCCTGGCAGGTTGTGTAAAGTTGGGCGACATTTGCCCTTGTGTGTTCAATATTAGTGGTATCGGCGACACCCGCATATGCTCTGTAATCACAGTTTCAAATCAAGGCCGTCAATGATTCATAGCATAAATGCGTTACTTATGACGGCCCTGTTTCATGTTGCTGTCTGCCCCTAGAGAGAATGGACCAATGATATTACGAGGGGCAGGCCTGTCAAATTTTGTATTTTTTTTTTTAATCATTGCCTCTTGGCGCGTGGACTCGGAGTGCTGTGGAGTTTGAAAGAGGAGGCGTCAGGAGTGTCAAGGCAATGGCTGGTTGACCTAGCCTGCAGCCTGATTCTGTTGTGCGTGAGAGTCCCTAGGTGCCCAGCAGGTTTATTAAGGTAAGATTAGTGGTCGAAGTGACCACTTCTCCTGCTCTGCTGCTGTCAGCTGCCCCCCTCTCTTTCTTCCTCTTCCTCTTACTTCCTCTCTTTCTGTCTTTCTCTAGCTCCTCCTCACTTGATGAAAACTATGATTCAATAAATGTCTCTTACCCTCTGTTTTCTCTACTTTCCTTCATTCGTTCCCCTGTGAAATGGATCCAACAAACACTTTTGCTGGAAATGTCGTCTTTTTCTGACATTTTTCTGTTCCAAAATGCAGCCTCCCAGCGAAAAGAAAACAAAGGTTCAAAATACGAAAAATAAATAAATAACTAATTAAAGCATGACAGAGTGGTTGCAAAGTGGCCAGATTGTTTTTTTCACACCCAAACACATTAGCTACACTTTATAGAGTTTGCCAGTGAAGGGCTACTTTTGTTTTTCTCGTCTTTCTTTGAACAGCCTTGTTTTCCCCGGGTGGGGAAGAGCACCATTCCTGGAGGTGCTGCAATACCTGGTTGATGAATGAAGTGGAAAAGGTTTACTGTGATCCTTATCAGCTGTTTTCCTTATTTTAGTTTATAAAATGTGTGCGGCTTTATGTTCAGGGATGTGGTCTTTTTAAACCATACTGCTCACGTTTTGTAAGGATATAAGCAATGGACATTGAAACGGGTCCTTTCTGTGCCCTGTAGTCATGTCCTTAACTTTTAAGGCAAAATCACTCACTGATTTCTGAATAATGAGTGTAAAAGTGTTAATATAACCATGTTGTTCTGCTTACATTGTGCATGCTTTACTTAATCTTGCATTCCCTATGAGGGTTTGCTTTTTCCAGGATGTTCCTTTTTTTTTGGCAGCATATTACTCTTGTTTAGCGCATAATTTGAATTGAGCCGCATCCAGGTGTTTATAGTGGGGCACAATTGGGTTGTAGCTGAAGGCAGTGCGAGTTTCTCTCAGTGGGACAGTATGGTGCTCAGAGGGGGAGAGGATGTGGCACTATGGCCAGAGCTGCCGAATTTGGAACTGGGGAACCAGGTTCAGCCTTCGTGACCAGTCCACCAGACCACTCTCCTGAGAGAACACATTCCCATGCCAGACCTTAGAAGGCCCCACTAGACCTTTGAATTCCTGGTGCTTTTGCACCTTGAAGGCCTATCCGCTACAATCCATACTGAAGTTCACCTCCAGTCTTGCGGGCAGGCCAACGAAGCAGCACACCCGAGAGCAACAGTGACTGTCACTTAGGTCACAGGACCCTTGAGGCCAGTCCGTCTCACCCATTGGTACCTCCATTGGCCTTGTTTCAGCAGGAGTAGTGCAACTCACCAGGGATCGGCATTTAGGATTTGCACGCACACCAAACTAAGGGGCATATTTACTAGGGAATGGCAAAGCGTGACATTAAGCAAACATTGCTAATGCCATGCTGCGCCATTCTGACAATGCAGGTAAGCGCCGTATTTAAAATGATATGGCACATCCCTGCGTTTTCCCTAGAGCTGGCGCTAAACTCAGCTGCCGAGTGCCAACGCAGGCACCCTTGCACCATAGTGCAAGTGTGCCGGCGTTGAGGGAATTATTGTTTATGTGCAGGAAGGTGTCCCTTCCTGCACATAAACAATACAGAATGTCGATTTGTAACTTATATGTGTGCTGCATTGTGCAGCACACATAGAAGTTGTAAATCGTAATTTTTAAATGCTTGTTTACGTGCAGGAAGGGACACCTCCCTGCTCATGAACAATCGTTCATGGCGATTTGCTGTTTCTGTGTGTGCTGCACAATGCAGCACACCTAGAAACAGCAAAAACGAGAGGAAGTTAAGCACGTCTCCTCGTTTCGCCATGTTAAGACCAGGTTTTCCATGGTCTTAATTTTGGCGCTGCCTCCTATTTACGCCACCCTTGTAAATAGGTGGCAGCGCCAAAATCAATGGATGATGCAGCAGAACAAAGGCCAGCCCGACTGACACTTTTCTTGTTCAGGTCAGGCCGGCAGACAGGAGCTGGACATTTGCTAAATGCGCAGATTCCTGGCTGACTGAGCTGAACTTTGCCAGGCTGAGGATTTCACAGCCCTGTAGGGATGACCTCCTCCGTCTGTCAAAAGTGCCCCGAGAACCTCCTCATTGTGATGAAAGGGAGTGCCACCGATTGCCTCGGACCTGGGCGCTTCAGTCTTAAGCCCTGAATTGCCCAGGGCAGTGTCAATCAGTGGCACCTAGTCACAGAGAGTGGTGGGGTCTGCAGCCTCACTGACCCCATCCCAATCTGTGACAAGGTTAGGACTGCTGCCTTCCAATCAGCCAATGAGGGAAGGCAGAAGTCCCAACCCACCTGGGACCTCTGAGGCTTCCCTTTCGGAGAGCTACAGTTAAGGTAAGTTTTAATGCGTTTTTTATGTTTCATGCATATATGTATGAATGTATGTGTATCTAGCTAGCGCTATATAAAACTCTCAAATACATTTGTTAGTGTTGTGAATGGGTGTGTGTGCGTGTGTGAATGCACGGGGGTGTAAGTGAGGTGTATGTGTGCATGTGTGGCCACCGCCCCCCTCCCTGATAAAATTACCGGCGGCCACTGCTTTTAACACAATGATCCTTTTGTTATTTGTAGCTAATATGTCACAATCCTTCTAATATAGCACAGAGAAGTATGGCCCGACATCAAGGAACTGTATGCAAACTGGAAGGCATTACTTTAGAACCTTGTTTTTATCCTCAATCTTTTGTAATTCCACGGTTGTTAAAAAGGGTTACTTTGGATAATAAAGACTTATTAGCACACTCAACAACTGCACATCGTTTTAATCCGGTTTGTGTGTATCTGCAGACCAAGTGCTCTTAATATATAATGCCTACCAGTGTGCATGATATGACTCCTACACATTGTAGCCCTCATTGTGCACATGCATAGTAGTACTTTAATTTACAATTGGCATTTATATAACCATCGCTTTATGCGCTCTCCTAAGAGGTCAAGGATTTGATGTGCATTTAGTCTGAACACATTAATGACCCAGTGGCAGGCACTGTGAGAAAGCAGTACTGCCTTCAGCCTTGGGACTCTCAATCGTGCCCAGAATAAATGTCTACTTGCAATCTGAACTCACCCAGACCAGAAGGCGACTCATTTCATAATTTGTACTATAAAAGTATGTTTTATGAAAATGAAACTAGAGAAACACATCATCTGGATAAAGGAAATACTCTTAGGGAACATTGCATGAAGTAAAACACATGAAATGTAAACATGGACTGCTTTGCTGGCATGGATTACCTTAGAGTGTTTAGAGTCATTGCTGAGAACTTAAAGTTAAGAGCATGAATTATTAAAGCCCTGGCTGTTTGATAGAAGTAAAGAAGCCTCATGAGAGAGCCTAGGCCAATGGTGGTATGGGAGTGGGACAGTGCTAATGATGAAGGGGAACTGAGTGGGATGGAACACGAACAGTATGACAGTATCAATAGAGTTGAGGGAGTGTCAGTGTTGAGGGTGTCACCAAAAGTTCTGGGAAATTGGGTCATTTTCCTTTCTGCTCCAACAGCCTTGCATTCATCTGTACCCCAAACAAACCCATCTGCTGCTTGCCAAGACTAGGAGCTTAAGTTGAGCGTTTGCTGCAACACAACGGAAACAACAATGTCCTCTATACTTTTTTAGTGCCAGAGTAAGTGGTCACGGTGAAGGACTTTGGAACGGAGGGCATGGAATTGGTCAGAGTAGTTGACTGCCTCTTTTCTGGCCTCTCCTTACATTTTAACAGGAAAAGTGTGGAACTCTCGTCTTACTGTAGCAACCCTCAGTTTTCACACTGTTGCTTCACATTTACATACACTTGTTTTGCACGAAAACTGCGTTTCAGATTTGTCTGCTGCAATGTTTATTTCTGCTGTTGTCTCATACTGTCACTGTAAAGGAGTTTTTTTGTTGAATATCTTCAGACAAGTACATAGAATGTAAGCCATGCCAAACAAGCTGTGTTGCAATTACTTTAATACAAGGGTATGTGTCTTAATATTTAGATCATTTTGTGGTGTTAATTCTGCATAACCATTTCAGTATTCTTTGTTGAAGCCACATTGTTGAAATAGCATTGAAATTCCTATTCATAGACTAAAGTGGTTTATAATCTGCTTCTGTAGAGGTAATTTATGAATGCCAGGTTTGGGGTTGGTTCTGTGGTGACAGAAATACAAGATGAAAAGTCAAAGTGGGGGCTGGTCTTGAAAATGAGTAGTTATTAACACAGGTGCCCAGTTAACCTCCTCCCACTATCTGTATATTGAATAGAATGTAGATGTATCCTTAAAATGTTTCGACTTTGGGCTGGTTTTTGGGATGACACTGGTCCGCGTTGGGCTAAATTTGGGCTTACTTGAGGGTCTTTGGACTTGGGACGGTCTCAAAATCTGGCAACACTGAAACAGCCTAAAGCTGCAGTGTGCAGAGCATGGTCGGTGAATTCTATGGGCGGAAAATCGGCCAAAACTAATAAGCACATTGTCATACTAAGTAAAGTTTTTTCCCAAAAAAACCTTTAATCTCAACGGAGTGAATTCATCAAGGAAATCAGGACTAGCTACAGGCAGATGTAACTTATTCTGGTCATTGGATGATTGTGGTGGCAGGGTGTTAATAATGATGGTGTGCAGTTGGTATACCGTATTTGGTCCACCTGAAAAAAGTCTTATTCTTTTCAAAATGGTGATTTTTTTCTGCAAAGCCTATTATAGGTAAATGAAAGATCAACCTTATTCTATAAATTTAGAAATGCAGCATGTGTTTAGCCTCACTTAATCATAGTGGCTAGATATTAAGATTAAAGAGATATTGAATGGAGTTGTCAAATGGCCCTAATTATCAGTGATTGTACAATAATGGTGCAGAAAAAAGAAAGGAGAGATAGTCAATGCTGTACAGAAAAGGAAATTATTTAAGGAATCATAAAGAATTAAGCTGATTCCATGGTATGTCATAATTTAGACCCATTTTATGTGTACCAAGCCTGTAAACCCATCTCTGCTCACGTTCCAGTAAGGATTTTTGCATGTCATTGCTTGTTGTAATTTGATCAATTACAGTTCAAAAACATCGACATCATGGTGTTTTTTATTTAAAAAATGTTTAGTCAGTTTTGTGGAGGCCCTTTGGCAGCGAATATTGCTGCAATGCTCTCTAATTCGAATTTTGAGTTTTCTGGATGTCATGCCTACATACCATAGTTTACATGGGCACTCAATAAGGTAGACTACATTGTTAGAATTACAGTATGTGTGTGTCCTCTGTTCCCATTGTGTTTTTAGGTTCAAATAAAGGGAAGAGGTATGTTTGGTTAAATGGCACACTAAACATTATCCAAATTGGTAATTCCCTTGATCTCAAACACCAGCTCGTCTACAAAGACTAGGCTGGTTTGTAAATTTTGATAGCCCAGGTTGCCTACAAACTGTAGACAAGCCTGATAGACTCTTATGAATTGCCTGAGACTGCCATGAATGCCTAACACCTTGAAAAGCTATCAGCCTCAATTTGCCTGACAGGACTAGATCATGCTAAGAATTGCATGACATTTGAATAAGATGATCATAGATAGAAGTACTATTGGAATATCTATTAACATTTGAAGAAGATCTGTAAACCAAATTTGAGACGGCCAAAAGGGAGCGATTTTAACTAAACAGACTATCTCCTGCCTGGCTTTGAAAAATGAGCAAGATATCCTAAGCAATGGAGGGAAGGCATAAAGAAGGCCCTGAGCCCAAGATTGAAGAAACACGTCTGTGCCCAACACTGATGGATCCAGTCACCAACTGTAATAATGATTTATTTGTGCATTTAGTCTGGAAGCAAACACATCCACCCAGAAAAGCCCCCCAAAATTGGTAGACTTTAAAAACGAAAATGTGAAGTTGCTATTTGCTGATGTCCCTTATATTTCCTGAGTACCAAACTGCAACTGGACTGAAATTCCATGACAGATAGTTGACTATGACTGAAACACAGTGTTGGAGACAGAATACCCAAAATTGTTTGGCCAAATTCTGTCACTACCCTAGAGTGAGTGCCCCACCCCAGTTGATAAATGTACTGGTTGCCCATGTAAAGAAGAACAGAACACAGGGCTCCATCATTCATGAAGGTCTGAATTACGAAGGAGCCAGCAAGCATCTCAAAATAACTTATGCAGAGACCATGCACCCATAGTTGAGAACCGGCTGCAGGTGTCTCCCCCACTAGACAAACTTGCATCTGACTCTAATAGTAGATCTAGGGCAGAACTATAAATAGCCCTGTCATTCTTGGCCTGAATAGGTTCTATCCACCAAGAAGCTTCTTCTTTTCTTTCTAATTCTACAGGAACCATATCTAAGGAAGCCAAACCTTTTCTCAGATGACGAATCTTCAACCGCTGCTGAGTACGAGAACGAAGAGGTCTTGGGAAAACTGCTCGGGAGCTAGCAAATCTATAATCCTGACCAAGTGAAGGAGAGAAATGTGAGTTAGAGTTAAAAATTGAATAATTTCTTCTTTATAACCAACAGCTTTGAACCTAGAGGTTGATTGGTACAGGGTGTGTAATTCTGTAGGAACCAAACAAACTCCCTCCATTGAAACAGTTGTAACAGGGATTTCTTCTGATTGAGAACAAAAGCACAACTCCCCAATAATGAAATTGAAATTTGAAGATGCCAGAGGAGCATAATAATTTTCTTGGCCATAGTCACAATATTGTCAAGATAAATCAAGAGCCAAATGCCCAATGATCAGAGATGAGCTATGTCTAGTTTCAGGAACCTGGTGAAACACCAAGAAGACAAAAAGTGACCAAAAAATAGCAAAGGAAACTGATAAACCTGGTCTGTCCATCCAAACTATAGCTATTTTCTGTGAGCCTAGCATTTAGGAACTAGCAGTTGTGCACCTTTTAGGTAGAGATGCACCATCGAGTCCTCTGATTGTAAGAAATCTCTGAAATGGGGAATTGTGTCCATGAAGAATCCCCGAACAGGAGAATTGTTTCCTTCTTGAATTGACTGTAAAGAACAAACATATTGATATATTGAACGTATTGAAGGGTGATGACTGAATGTAATTTCATGTTTTTTCATAACTCATTTTATTGGATTTTGGCAAATAAACAAGCCATATCGTCCAAGAATCATACATTGGATATTGAGGTTAGTATATCCAGTAAAATAAACAGGCAACTTGCACAGTCTATGCCACCCTTCCCACCCCGGCACCACACAACAATCTACAATTTCCACAATACATTTGTCGTCAATCATGTGTACCATTACCCTTTCTTTTGGTTCCAAATCCCCGGATTTCCTCATCTAGTCTATGGATGATGGGGCAGGCAGGTTCCAGTACAATACCCCTATAGTCTGCCCACCTTTGCCAAATTTTAGCATGCTTCTGGGGACACGCCTGGCTAGATATACTGCTACCTTCATCCCCATGCAGTAATCAGCGCCCCTCTTACACACCTCTAAGGAAGGGGGGCTCCCACCCTCCATGCCCTGGCAATGCCCCTTTTAGCAAGCTTTAGGCCCAAGAAAATGAGCAACCATTTGTATCTATTCCCCCTATGCCCTCTGTACAGTGAAGGAGGATGAACTTTGGGTCCATTGGGATTGTCCATGAGAGGACCTTACTCAGGCAGGAGGTCACACCCCGCCAGAACCGACCCAGCACTGTGTAGCCCCATGTAGTGTGCAACAATGTACCCTCCCCTTCTCTGCAGCGGAGGCACGTTGGGGAGGCGATAGCACCCATACACCACAGTCGGTGTCTCATGTAGTAGGCCCTGTGTAGATATCGAAGTTGTACCAAGTGGTGGTGGGCCAAAATGGCTGCCTCACGCGGAGCGCCCAAGGCCTCTGTCCAATCATCATTGGTAAGTAATACCAGGTTCCCTTCCCATGCCACCCGAAGGGCGGGTAGCGTAGTAGAGCTGTTAATTACGAGTGTCTGGTAAATTTTCGTTATTTTGTGGCCACCCAGATCTCCCATAAGGAGCTTGCCCACCAAGGGGCTAAATTCTGGGAGATCCGTGAGGCTCCTAATGTTCGGGTGACGGCATGGCACAGCTGCAGGTACCAATGGAATTGAATACCATGGAGCAGGTACTCTGTTTGCATCTGGTGGAATGATTTTAACACTGTTCCCTGCATTACGTCACCTAGAGTCTAGATCCCAATGATGTCCCAGGCTTGAAATCCCTCCAGCTGTTCCACCTGATGTAGCACCATAATGCGGCTGCTCTGTCAACCTCTCCCACCACCCCATCTGCTGCAAGGAGCGTTTCCATGTCCACAGAACCACCTGGGTCACCAGTGGAAGAGATGTCATCCCTCTCCCATCTTATAGTGGAGTAGAAGAGTGGAAACTGAATCTCTATGCAGGAAGATTAAATCTGGTTCGGCAGCTGACCCTTTGAGACCAGCCCAGTTTAATCAATTACAGAGTGTCCTTTTACCTGTGGCACGGGAATTGATCAATCTGTCTCTGTCCTCAGCGTCTGTACCTTTAGTGTGGAAGCATGCCAAAGTGATTCCCCTTTTAAAGAAACCTTCTCTTGAACCCTCTGATCCAGGCAATTACCGCCCCATTTCCCAGCTCCCTTTTTTGGCCAAGGCCACTGAATCTCATGTTAACACCATCCTCACTGAGTTGGTGGAACGAAATGATATTCTGGATGCCTCTCAAAATGGGTTTAGGTCCCGTCACAGCACTGAATCTGCGCTGATGGCGGTGACCGAAGATATCTGTGACAGGCTGGATGAAGGAAGCTCGGTGGCCTTGATTCTTCTTGACTTAAGTGCCGCGTTTGATACGGTGTGTAGGAGAGTAGGATCTGCCTCTTATGTTGCCCCCACTTTTTTTCTGATGTTTACACTGGTTTCTGCCTATAGTCTGGCTGGGCCCCTGCTATTCAGGGCCCCAGCCTCTCTGTTCTCTCTAAACGATTTGGAGTGCACTCTAGGTGCACTAGTGATTGGATACTGTGGTACCTTATGAGTCCCTAGTAAATGGTACCTTAGGTACCAAGGGCATAGGTACTTCACAGGCCTACCAGGGGCTGAAGCATGTATTATGCCACCCCTGGGAAGCAGACTAAATCTGACACCACAGGTCTGCTACTGCAGCCTGAGTGAGGAAGTGCTAGCACCCCTCACTGAGATATAGGCTTCCTATATCTCTCCTACACACACATATAACCCTATCAGTCACCCCTAAGGCAGGCCCTATCAATCCTGAGGGCAGGGTGCTTGGCTTCTATGTGAGGGGGTGCCCCTGCCTGAGCAGGGCCCCTCTGCAGCTCTCAGAGTCCATTCTCTGGTCCTGTTTGTGGATGCGGTTAAACCATATACTTTTAAGTGCATTATATCCTCGCGGTAAAATGCTAACTTTGGAATGGCTGCATCGAAACATGTCGTGTTTGGTGTCAAACACCTTGGAATACTACCCCCGCCAGTCCTGGCGGCGGGGTAGCATTCCCCCTTCTAGAGGGATAGACATGTACCTACTGTGGAAACACGGTAGAATCCTGCAGAGCCCTGGCATCACAAAATGGATGCCACCAGTCGCAGACACTGGGCTGCCCTCCTGCTGATGACCAACACTCGCAGTGGAGGGAGCCCAACAATAGATATCCTGTCCCAAGGGGGTGTGACCACCTCCCAGACAGGGTTTAGTGTATTGGGGCTGGGTGGGTGCACTCTTAGAGTGCTTTGAAGTCCTGCACTGGGGAGCAGAAGGCTCCTCTGTGCATATGCCAGTTCAAACCGGCTCAGGGGCTACCTGTCCCTGCTCTGGCATGAAACTGGACAAAGGGAAGTGGGTGTAGCCACCCACTCCCTGACCCTCCCATAGGTAGGGTCATAGAGCTAGTCCCTCCCTCCTTTTAGTATAAGAGGGGGAACCTGTGCATAGCACCCTAGATTTTCCTGGACGACGCTCTACAAGAAGAATCCCGGACCTTCGACGTTCCACTACCTCTGGAAGACTGAAGAATCTCCCTTGGAGTCAAGGAGTGACTCCCCTGCTTGGCAGGCACCAAAACTACAAATGACGGTCGCAAACTACGCCGCTCCCGCCGGAGTCCGAAGTCCCTGCAGCCCAAGAAGTGGATTTCCTGACTTCTCAGAGGCCATCGTGAGTCCCCAGTGAAGCTGAGGCCAGTGGACCCCAAGAGTAACGAGGAACCATGACCCCTGGGTACCGTGCACTATTGTCGAGTGCAACCCTCCACAACGTTTCACGAACTTGTGCTTTGGACCACGTATGGTCCGAGCCTCCAGCAGGAATCCCTCCTAAGATCAGAGGCCTACCACGTCCCGAGTGACCGTGGGCCCCTGTGAGAGAATCCTCCCAAGGCGTCTTTGCGATCCCTTGCCAGCCGGCTTGAGGGTCCCCAGAAGACTTTCCAAAGAAACCAAAGGGCTCCCCTAGTTGCTCCAGGCCTGCCCTGACTTACCCTCACTGGGTGAGTTCCACAGACCTTGATGGTCTCCGCCATCGCCTCTTCACACTTTCCCCAAGACTTGCTGTTACCAAGGCTTGTTGGCTCCGATCGAGTTGCCGACACCGCAGTAAGCCACAGACATTATGGGACACGCCGAATCCAGCTCCTGGTTGTCGTCGACGCCTCCTGGACCTCGTGGCTGAAGAGTCAAGGCAAGCGTGAATGACCTGAACCCTGCGACGACGGTGGGCATTCATCTTCCTTGCCCCGAGTCACTGCCAAGTGACTTTGAACACTGTCCCCTCTGCTTTCAGGTCATCCTTCCACCGAATCAAGGCTTGGATTCCACCGGACACTTCATCAGACCATCACAAGCAGCAAGTCTTCTTTGATCGCCATTGAAAACGACGCCGCGACCCAACACCAAAGGACACCTGTGCACCCGGCTTCCCTGGGTGAGGTAACTCCAGCACTACGGTGCTCCTGTGGGTGTGGGCCCTCGAACTACTTACCCTGTAAGTGACTTGCTTGTAGGTTCACCAGAAGTATCCTAAAACTCTTACTTTCCCAGTGCGATTCTCGCACTGACTCGTACATGGTTCGCGTCTGTGTTAGATACACCGCGTCCGACTCCCTTGCAAATCCTATCTGTAGACCGTATCCTTCGACTCGTACTGAGTCCGATCGGTGTGTTCACCTCGAACACGCAAGGGACCTTGAACATTGATATCTCAATCGCGTCTGAGCGCATAGACTCGTACAGGATTCGCATCGGTGCCAGGTCACCGCGTCCGTCCCCTGTGGGTCTCCTACAACTACCTGGGGTGGTTCTGGGGGGTCCCTCGATTCAAGATGCCCTAGATCTAGGTCTAGCAAACTAAGATTGTAATATTCAATTGTGCTAAACTTATCCTGATAATATTTGACTTGTACATATGTTCCTGACTTCTAATCTCATAAAGAGATTAGTAGAGAGTGTTTATTAATAAATACATATATATTTGATATATATACCTGTGTGGTGTCTTTTCATTTGGTGATTCAAGAGATTGTGTGGTAAAACAAGCTGCTTTACATTCCTTCAAGACTTAGCCTGAAGGCTGCTCTCCACAGCTACCACTAGGATAGCTTTCTATAAAGGTTGTCTTAAACCTATCTACCATAAGAGTCGAATTGTTCTGGTGCAAGGTGGCCACTTTAATTAGTGAACAGCATATACCAGGCCAACTTCTCACATTGGTGGGCAGCGTGTGGGATTCCAGCTTGCTATTGTTTTACCAGAAAATCTCTATTTGAATTACTAACTGAAAACCACTATAGGTACTTAAGGTACATATAAAGTCAAGCTTAGTATCGATAAGTTCTACTGAACTTAGAGCTGTGTGCCAAGGGATAGCACACCCTTTCTACAGCTCAAGCTACGATCAGTAGGCCACAAACTAGTGTAGGTAGTACAACACTGCACAACACTAGAATGTCCTTAAAGGGTGGAACCAGTGGATCCACTCAGCCTCAGTATAAGGACATGGCTTTCTCTGACTTGAGAGCCATGTGTGTTGAAAGACACCTGAGACTAGGACAGAGTCCCTCAACCCTGCACCTGATAGATCTGCTGACAGCAGATGATCTTAGATTGGCTCTAGGAGCCAATGGGTCTGAATCAGTGGGTGGGTCAATTACAGTATCGGGGTCAGACGATGAAAATCCGAATGACCAGGACTCTGTGATTGAAGGGCCAGGCCTCAAGGGGCCTGAAAAGGACAGAGGAATTCTCCCTAAGAGGACTGACAGAGTGGATGAGAGGCATAGGTCCCCTTCAAGGGAATCTGAGCACTCTTATCACTCTGGTAGAGAATTTGTCCACCAGAGGAACTCATACTTTCCCATAAGAGAGACCTCCTCTGAAAGAATGTGCAAACTGCTGCAGTATGAGGAAGCAAGAGTTGCCCTCAGAACCAAGCAGTTGGCACTGGATAGAGAAGCCCTGGAGATCCAGAGAGCTTCTCGACGAGAGGGGTTAGAACCCCTTGGTGGCAGCAACAGTGTCCCTAGAGGCAGAGAATCTATTCCAGACCATAGGAACCTGAGCAAGGTTGTTCCTCCCTACCAGAGTGGGGATGATATCCACAAGTGGATAACTGCTATGGAGAGGGCCTGTAGAGTACAGCAGGTCCCCCAGAAGCAGTGGGCAGCAATCTTGTGGCTCTCCTTTTCAGATAAAGGTAGAGACAAGCTCCTCACTGTTAGAGAAGAGGATGCTGATGATTATGAAGTCCTGAAGAGTGCACTGATAGATGGGTTTGGCTTAACCACTGAGCAGTACAGGTTAAAGTTCAGAGACACCCAGAAGGCACAGACTCAGGACTGGACTGACTTTGTTGATTGTGCAACCAAGGCTCTAGATGGTTGGCTGGTTGGCAGTAGGGTTACTGATTTCAAAGGATTGTATAATCTGATGATGAGAGAACAGATCCTTAATAATTGCCAGAACCAGTTGTTGCATCAATACCTGGTGGACTCGGATCTGACCTCTCCCCAAGAATTGGGAAAGAAGGCAGACAAATGGGTCAGAACCAGGGTGAGGCAGAAACCCCAGAACCAAGGGGGTGACACCAAGAAGCAAGATCCTAAGGGCTCTGAGAAAGGTGGGGATAAGTCAAAAGA
The DNA here is from genome assembly GCA_963921515.1 of Calotriton arnoldi. NCBI lineage: Eukaryota > Metazoa > Chordata > Amphibia > Caudata > Salamandridae > Calotriton > Calotriton arnoldi. The sequence continues at coordinate 15,978 of CAWUFW010003996.1, read as the reverse complement.
CCAGAAGTCTTCACAAGGGCCCCAAAAATCTGCATCTGGTGGGGAGTCACAATCCAACAAGGGAAAAGGCCAAAAGAAGCCCTGGTGCAAATTCTGTAAACAGAAAGGGCACTGGACTTCTGACTGTAACAAGTCCAAAGACCAAACCACCACCACTCCTGCCCCTAAGGCAACTGTTCCCCCTAGTTCAGCTACTGGTGGAGGTGGTACACAGAATAAGGGTGTAGTAGGGTTGATCCTGGGTTCTGAAGTGGATTCTGACCTAGTCGGAGTGCCCACTCAGGCAATGCTGATTTGTGAGGGAGACCTTAATATGTCCTTCCTAGTGAGTCCCAGTAATCTGGGCAAATACAAACAGCAGCCTGTAATAAATGGCAAACAGGCTTTGGCATTTAGGGACACAGGTGCTAGTGTCACCATGGTGGCAGAGGATCTTGTGGACCCTGGACAGATCATCCTGGGCGAAATGTACCAGGTGACCAATGCAAGCAACGCCAAGACCAACCATAGTCTGGCAGTTGTGAATTTCTCCTGGGAGGGGTAACTGGCCTCAAGAAAGTTGTAGTCAGTGCAGACCTCCCTGTCGAATGTCTATTGGGCAATGATCTAGAGACTTCAGCCTGGTCTGAAGTAGAGTTATGGACTCATGCTGAGATGTTGGGCATCCCTGCAGAGGTATTTGCTGTGACCAGGTCACAAGCAAGAATGCATGACACTGAACCAGCTCTGGATCCTGGAACAATGGACCAGATGCTTCCCAAGAGGAGGAGCAGTAGGGTAAAGGCAGTGCCTTCCCCTCTGTCTCAGATCACAGATTCACCCCCAGAGGGAGGTGAAGCAGATCCTGAAGAAGGAACTGCCCCAGAGGGACTTGAGCCGGATCAGGTTGAGTTCTTGGGGGCAGGGGGCCCTTCTAGGGAAGATCTGAGGAAGGAGCAACAGTGCTGCCCCTCTCTTGAACCCCTCAGACAGCAGGCTGCTGCTGAGGCTGCTGGGAGTGCTAGTGGGTCCCATAAAGTTTATTGGGATGAGGGACTCCTATATTCTGAAGGTAGAGACCCAGCCCCTGGAGCCACCAGAAGGTTGGTAATACCTCAGAAGTTTAGGGGGTTTCTCTTGACCCTGGCACACGACATCCCTTTAGCAGGACACTTGGGCCAAAACAAGACCTGGGACAGGCTTGTTCCACATTTTCATTGGCCACATATGTCAGAGGACACAAAGGAGTTCTGTCGCTCCTGTGTCACATGCCAAGCCAGTGGTAAGGCAGGTGGCACAACAAAGGCCCCCCTGATACCACTACCGGTGGTGGGGGTACCCTTTGAAAGGGTAGGGATTGACATTGTTGGTCCCCTTAACCCTCAAGCTGCATCTGGGCACAGGTTTATCCTGGTGGTAGTGGATCATGCCACCAGGTACCCAGAAGCAATTCCCCTGAGGACCACCACAGCCCCTGTGGTGGCAAGAGCCCTCATTGGAGTCTTCTCCAGAGTGGGTTTTCCAAAGGAGGTCATTTCTGACAGAGGTACCAACTTCATGTCAGGATATCTAAAAGCAATGTGGAAGGAGTGTGGTGTAACTTACAAGTTCACCACCCCTATCACCCACAATGCAATGGTTTAGTTGAACGCTTCAACAAAACCTTGAAAGGAATGATTAAAGGACTCCCAGAGAAGCTTAGGCGGAAATGGGACCTTCTTCTTCCTTGCCTGTTGTTTGCCTACAGAGAGGTTCCACAGAAGGGGGTTGGCTACAGCCCATTTGAGCTTCTGTTTGGGCATCCTGTGAGAGGTCCACTGTGTTTGGTAAAGAGGGCTGGGAGTTACCTCTCAAGCCCCCCAAACAAGATGTGATGGACTATGTACTTGGTCTCCGCTCCCGGATGGCTGAGTACATGAAAAAGGCAACCAAAAACCTGGAGGCCAGCCAAGAATTACAAAAAGCTTGGCATGACCAAAAGGCTGTACTGACTGTACACCAGCCAGGACAGAAAGTGTGGGTGTTGGAGCCTGTGGCCCCAGCAGCCCTCCAGGACAAGTGGAGTGGCCCCCATACAATAGTTGAACAGAAGGGAGAAGTCACCTATCTGGTGAATCTTGGAACTCCCAGGAGCCCCCTGAGGGTGCTCCATGTCAACCGCCTAAAGCCATATGTTGACAGGGCTGACATGGGCTTGCTCATGGCAACTGATGAGGACCAGGAGGAGGAGAGTGACCCTCTCCCCGACCTGCTCTCTCAGAACCCTGATGATGGGTCAGTAGATGGTGTTGCTTTGGCAAGCAGCCTCACTGACCATCAGCAAACTGAGTGCAGACAAGTTCTGCAACAGTTTAGACATATGTTTAGCCTGACCCCTAGTCAGACTTCCTGGTGCACCCACGAGGTGGACACTGGAGACAGTCTGCCTGTCAAGAATAAAATCTACAGGCAACCTGACCATGTCAGGGACTGTATCAGGACTGAAATCCAGAAAATGTTGGAGCTAGGTGTAATTGAGCCTTCAGATAGCCCTTGGGCTAGTCCAGTAGTCCTGGTACCCAAGCCTCATACCCAGGGTGGTAAGAAAGAAATGAGGTTTTGTGTAGACTACAGAGGCCTCAATGCAGTCACTAGGACTGATGCCTATCCCATACCCAGGGCAGATGAGCTGATTGATACTTTGGCCTCAGCCAAGTATCTAAGCACGTTTGACCTAACAGTGTCAGGTTCCATCAGAATCGACACTGACAGAGGCCATGCCCATAACAAGAACTACAAATCCCATCCTACCCTGCGGTGGTTACGTTGCTGACGTCATCACGCGGCCGGATGAGCGTTACTTAGACTCATCGGAGGGAGCTGCGGATGCCGGTTAATCTACCCGCTGAGTCGTCGAGTCCTCGAGGTCTGGTAAGGGTGCAGCATTGCACCGCTTCCCTCTTCTTCCTATTACTTAACCGCTCAGCGGTTTGCGGCATACTTCTGTTGCTTATCTGGGATCACCGCTCTCCCGTTGGCTGAACCTCATTCCGGGTTCGTGCGGGAAAGCGGAAAGTGCCTAAGTGTCATGAGAGCCAGCTGATGGTTCTGGATTGCCTTTCTTATTTTGTTGAAGGCTTTGTTCTCATTAAGGATTGGTTTCGTATTATGGAGTGCTTGTCCTAGCTGTGATTATCCTCAGTTACGTTCCTATAATAACCTGGTGAATTGCTCAATACCTTATCGTCAAAAGGAGTCTAAAGGCTCGAAACTAGGAGTTATCTCTGGTACTGAAAATTAATGGAATTTGTCTTTTACTCACGAGGTCAATGAGGCAGATGCAAGACATATTGTTCAATCATTATTTGTTCTGAGAATTATCAGAAATTAGAGTTTGTTATTATCACTTCAACCTATCGTTTACCTTTGGAATTGGAATTGTTCATGTCCTGACTTAAAGGATTATCACTGTTTAACAATATATATGTACCTGTCTATGTCTGGGGCCCTCTTATCTTTCTTCATTACAGGGGAATCAAAAATCACAAAAGTCAGCCCGGCACCCCTGTAAGGCTACACACAACATATCATTGGGTAGGTACTAAGAGAGTCTGAAGAGAGGTGCGGGTGAATTCACGCTCCCATAGTATTATAGTGTTGTTTCATTTATTCTTAGATATGTGCGACAACATGATAGACAATATATGCTGACTAGGAAACAAAGGAATTTTCTTTACAGGTATATCTAGGTTATATGCAATGAATGGGTGGATAGATAGCATAAACCAGGTTGTGTGTAATTACGGGGTTTAATCTGAATGTATCTATCTTGCAGGTCTCCCTCCCCGCTGTCCCCATCCTTCCCTTCCCCCGCTTGATCACTCCATGGAGTCTGTGTACTAAATCAGACCGTGGTGGTATCGAGAGGTGGACCATAAAGAGCAACATACGACCCTGAGGATTCAAGGCTGCGACAAACAGCTGGCTACTGGCAGATCAGATTAGCTGATGATGCAAAAGCCAAGACAGCATTTTCGACCCCTGGTGGGCACTACCACTTTGTAGTGATGCCCTTTGGATTGAAAAATGCACCTGCCACTTTCCAGAGGTTGGTGAATAAAGTTCTGACAGGGATGGAAACTTATTGCTCAGCTTATCTAGATGATATTGCTGTCTTTAGTTCCTCCTGGCAGGATCACCTGGTCCACCTCAGGAATGTTTTGGAGGCCCTGCAAAAGGCAGGCCTCACTATCAAGGCCACTAAGTGCCAGATAGGGCAGAGTCAGGTTGTATACCTGGGCCACCTTGTAGGTGGAGGTCAGGTTCAGCCTTTACAGAGCAAGATCCAGACCATAATGGAATGGGTTGCTCCAACCACCCAGACACAGGTGAGAGCCTTCTTAGGCCTATCTGGGTACTATAGGAGGTTTGTCAAGGGATATGGATCTATAGTGACCCCCTTGAATGATCTGACCTCAAAGAAAATGCCAAAAAGGTTCAGTGGACAGCTAGCTGTCAAAAGGCATTTGAAGACCTAAAGCAGGCCATGTGCACTGCCCCCATCTTACAGAGTCCAGACTACACCAAAAAGTTCATTGTCCAAACAGATGCTTCTGAGCTGGGTGTGGGAGCTGTACTGTCTCAACTGAATGATGAAGGTCAAGACCAGCCAGTAGCTTTTATTAGCAGAAGGCTGACCCCTAGAGAGAAACGTTGGTCAGCTATAGAGAGGAGGCCTTTGCTGTGGTATGGGCCCTGAAGAAGCTGAGGCCATACTTGTTGTACTCACTTCATAGTTCAGACCGACCACAAGCCCCTCCTATGGCTTAAACAAATGAAAGGAGAAAACCCAAAACTTTTGAGGTGGTCCATTTCCCTACAGGGGATGGACTATACAGTGGAACATAGACCTGGGACCCAACATGCCAATGCAGATGGACTCTCAAGGTATTTCCACTTTGAACACGAAGACTCAACTGGTCAAGGTTAGTTTAGTGTCCCTGCGTTTGGGGGGTTGTGTAGGAGAGTAGGATCTGCCTCTTATGTTGCCCCCACTTTTTTTCTGATGTTTACACTGGTTTCTGGCTATAGTCTGGCTGGGCCCCTGCTAATCAGGGCCCCAGCCTCTCTGTTCTCTCTAAACGATTTGGAGTGCACTCTAGGTGCACTAGTGATTGGATACTGTGGTACCTTATGAGTCCCTAGTAAATGGTACCTTAGGTACCAAGGGCATAGGTACTTCACAGGCCTACCAGGGGCTGAAGCATGTATTATGCCACCCCTGGGAAGCAGACTAAATCTGACACCACAGGCCTGCTACTGCAGCCTGAGTGAGGAAGTGCTAGCACTCCTCACTGAGATATAGGCTTCCTATATCTCTCCTACACACACATATAACCCTATCAGTCACCCCTAAGGCAGGCCCTATCAATCCTGAGGGCAGGGTGCTTGGCTTCTATGTGAGGGGGTGCCCCTGCCTGAGCAGGGCCCCTCTGCAGCTCTCAGAGTCCATTCTCTGGTGCTGTTTGTGGATGCGGTTAAACCATATACTTTTAAGTGCATTATATCCTCGCGGTAAAATGCTAACTTTGGAATGGCTGCATCGAAACATGTCGTGTTTGGTGTCAAACACCTTGGAATACTACCCCCCGCCAGTCCTGGCGGCGGGGGTAGCATTCCCCCTTCTAGAGGGATAGACATGTACCTACTGTGGAAACGCAGTAGAATCCTGCAGAGCCCTGCCATCACAAAATGGATGCCACCAGTCGCAGACACTGGGCTGCCCTCCTGCTGATGACCAACACTCGCAGTGGAGGGAGCCCAACAATAGATATCCTGTCCCAAGGGGGTGTGACCACCTCCCAGACAGGGTTTAGTGTAGAGAGCTTAGAGTGCTTTGAAGTCCTGCACTGGGGGAGCAGAAGGCTCCTCTGTGCATATGCCAGTTCAAACCGGCTCAGGGGCTACCTGTCCCTGCTCTGGCGCGAAACTGGACAAAGGGAAGTGGGTGTAGCCACCCACTCCCCTGACCCTCCCATAGGTAGGGTCATAGAGCTAGTCCCTCCCCTCCTTTTAGTATAAGAGGGGGAACCTGTGCATAGCACCCTAGATTTTCCTGGACGACGCTCTACAAGAAGAATCCCGGACCTTCGACGTTCCACTACCTCTGGAAGACTGAAGAATCTCCCTTGGAGTCAAGGAGTGACTCCCCTGCTTGGCAGGCACCAAAACCACAAACGACGGTCGCAAACTATGCTGCTCCCGCCAGAGTCCGAAGTCCCTGCAGCCCAAGCAGTGGATTTCCTGACTTCTCAGAGGCCATCGTGAGTCCCCAGCGAAGCTGAGGCCAGTGAACCCCAAGAGTAATGAGGAACCACGACCCCTGGGTACCGTGCACTATTGTCGAGTGCAACCCCCCACAACATTCCACGAACTTGTGCTTTGGACCACGTGTGGTCCCAGCCTCCAGCAGAAATCCCTCCTAAGATCAGAGGCCTACCACATCCCGAGTGACCGTGGGCCCCTGTGAGAGAATCCTCCCGAGGCGTCTTTGCGATCCTTTGCCAGCCGGCTTGAGGGTCCCCAGAAGACTTTCCAAAGAAACCAAAGGGCTCCTCTGATTGCTCCAGGCCTGCCCTGACTTACCCTTGCTGGGTGAGTTTCACAGACCTTGCTGGTCTGCGCCATCGCCTCTTCACACTTTCCCCGAGACTTGCTATTACTAAGGCTTGTTGGCTCTGATTGAGTTGCCGACACCGCAGTAAGCCGCAGACATCATGGGACACGCCGAATCCATCTCCTGGTCATCGTCGACGCCTCCTGGACCTCGTGGCTGAAGAGTCAAGGCAAGCGTGAACGACCTGAACCCTGCGATGACGGTGGGCATTCATCTTCCTTGCCCCGAGTCACTGCCAAGTGACTTTGAACACTGTCCCCTCTGCTTTCAGGTCATCCTTCCACCGAATCCAGGCTTGGATTCCCCCGGACACTTCTTCAGACCATCACAAGCAGCAAGTCTTCTTTGATCGCCATTGAAAACGACGCCGCGACCCGACACCAAAGGACACCTTTGCACCCGGCTTCCCTGGGTGAGGTAACTCCAGCACTACGGTGCTCCTGTGGGTGTGGGCCCTCGAACTACTTACCCTGTAAGTGACTTGCTTGTAGGTTCACCAGAAGTATCCTAAAACTCTTACTTTCCCAGTGCGATTCTCGCACTGACTCGTACATGGTTTGCGTCTGTGTTAGACACACCGCGTCCGACTCCCTTGCAAATCCTATCTGTAGACCGTATCCTTCGACTCGTACTGAGTCCGATCGGTGTGTTCGCCTCGAACACGCAAGGGACCTTGAACATTGATATCTCAATCGCGTCTGAGCGCATAGACTCGTACAGGATTCGCATCGGTGCCAGGTCACCACGTCCGTCCCCTGTGGGTCTCCTACAACTACCTGGGGTGGTTCTTGGGGGTCCCTCGATTCTAGATGCCCTAGACCTATGTCTAGCAAACTAAGATTGTAATATTCAATTGTGCTAAACTTATCCTGATAATATTTGACTTGTACATATGTTCCTGACTTCTAATCTCATAAAGAGATTAGTAGAGAGTGTTTATTAATAAATACATATATATTTGATATATATACCTGTGTGGTGTCTTTTCATTTGGTGATTCAAGAGATTGTGTGGTAAAACAAGCTGCTTTACATTCCTTCAAGACTTAGCCTGAAGGCTGCTCTCCACAGCTACCACTAGGATAGCTTTCTATAAAGGTTGTCTTAAACCTATCTACCATAAGAGTCGAATTGTTCTGGTGCAAGGTGGCCACTTTAATTAGTGAACAGCATATACCAGGCCAACTTCTCACACGGTGTCACACGGAATACTGCTGCGTAGGCTGGAGGAGATTGGGATTGGGGGTCTGGCGTTGGCCTGGTTCCGCTCCTTCTTGGAAGCAGAACCTTCCAGGTCACTGTGCCCCCGTTCCACTCCCAGGAGTATACTATTAAGCATGGGGTGCCCCAGGGTTCGATCCTAAGCCCCATGCTTTTTAACATCTATGTACAACCTCTGGCAGTGGTAGCTAGGAGTAGAGGACACCCAACAAGTGATCGCCTTCTCTAAGAAGTGTGATCTTAACCTTGTGAAATTTAAGGATGATATGCTGGCAGTATCTAATTGGATGTCAGCTAACTGCCTGCAGCTTAATGCGAGCAAATCCGAAATTCTTTTGCTGGGCAAAGATAGTGACCTGTGGTCTGAGCAGTGGTGGCCGGAGGAACTCAAACCAGCCCCCACGCCAAAGGAGGTGGTTAAAAATCTGGGTTTCTGGATAGATAGTAATCTGTCCTTCGACACCCAATCTAAGTCAGTCGCAGGGACCTGTTTCGGGCTCTTGAGAGGTCTCAAACCTTTGTTGGGTTTTTTCAATCCCTCTATTCGACAGACCATTTTACAGGCCACGATCCTGTCCAGACTGGACTATGGAAATGCCCTATATTTAGGTGCTAGTAAATCCTGCATTCAGCGACTCCAAAGAATTCAAAATGCGGCAGCTCGTACTTTGCTGGCCCTCCCAAGATCCTGTTCTGTGTCTAGTTCTCTGTCCAAAGCAATACCAAAGGGGATGATGGACGGAGCGTTAGAGCAAATCAAACACTCACCCCCAGTCAACTGATCTGGGTTTAATCCATCATCATTCTTTAGCTCACTCCACCACCCCAGTTCAGACATGGCCATATGCAAATCAGTCTGACCCTGTGCCTCATGGGAACAGTCCAGCCCGAACTGCCAAGCCATGTCTTCCCTGGACCGGAAACAAGCATCCTGGGACCGGTTTCGGGTTCAAAACCCTCATCAGCCAGGCTATCTTGAATCCAGTGGCAAAGTGAGCAAGGGACCCACGTCTGGGCATACCCTGCCAACTTAGGGCGAACAAAGCGATACCAAAGGGGATGATGGACGGAGCGTTAGAGCAAATCAAACACTCACCCCCAGTCAACTGATCTGGGTTTAATCCATCATCATTCTTTAGCTCACTCCACCACCCCAGTTCAGACATGGCCATATGCAAATCAGTCTGACCCTGTGCCTCATGGGAACAGTCCAGCCCGAACTGCCAAGCCATGTCTTCCCTGGACCGGGAACAAGCATCCTGGGACCGGTTTCGGGTTCAAAACCCTCATCAGCAGTGCTTGTTTCCGGTCCAGGGAAGACATGGCTTGGCAGTTCGGGCTGGACTGTTCCCATGAGGCACAGGGTCAGACTGATTTGCATATGGCCATGTCTGAACTGGGGTGGTGGAGTGAGCTAAAGAATGATGATGGATTAAACCCAGATCAGTTGACTGGGGGTGAGTGTTTAATTAGCTCAAACGCTCCATCCATCATCCCCTTTGGTGTCGCTTTGTTCGCCCTAGGTTGGCAGGGTATGCCCAGACGTGGGTCCCTTGCTCACTTTGCCACTGGATTCAAGCTAGCCTGGCTGATGACGGCTGAATAGCCAGAAACCGGTCCCAGGATGCTTGTTTCCGGTCCAGGGAAGACATGGCTTGGCAGTTCGGGCTGGACTGTTCCCATGAGGCACAGGGTCAGACTGATTTGCATATGGCCATGTCTGAACTGGGGTGGTGAAGTGAGCTAAAGAATGATGATGGATTAAACCCAGATCAGTTGACTGGGGGTGAGTGTTTGATTAGCTCAAACGCTCCGTCCATCATCCCCTTTGGTGTCGCTTTGTTCGCCCTAGGTTGGCAGGGTATGCCCAGACGTGGGTCCTTTGCTCACTTTGCCACTGGATTCAAGCTAGCCTGGCTGATGACGGCTGAATAGCCAGAAACCGGTCCCAGGATGCTTGTTTCCGGTCCAGGGAAGACATGGCTTGGCAGTTCGGGCTGGACTGTTCCCATGAGACACAGGGTCAGACTGATTTGCATATGGCCATGTCTGAACTGGGGTGGTGGAGTGAGCTAAAGAATGATGATGGATTAAACCCAGATCAGTTGACTGGGGGTGAGTGTTTGATTAGCTCAAACGCTCCGTCCATCTTCCCCTTTGGTGTCGCTTTGTTCACCCTAGGTTGGCAGGGTATGCCCAGACGTGGGTCCCTTGCTCACTTTGCCACTGGATTCAAGCTAGCCTGGCTGATGACAGCTGAATAGCCAGAAACCGGTCCCAGGATGCTTGTTTCCGGTCCAGGGAAGACATGGCTTGGCAGTTCGGGGTGGACTGTTCCCATGAGGCACAGGGTCAGACTGATTTGCATATGGCCATGTCTGAACTGGGGTGGTGGAGTGAGCTAAAGAATGATGATGGATTAAACCCAGATCAGTTGACTGGGGGTGAGTGTTTGATTAGCTCAAACGCTCCGTCCATCATCCCCTTTGGTGTCACTTTGTTCGCCCTAGGTTGGCAGGGTATGCCCAGACGTGGGTCCCTTGCTCACTTTGCCACTGGATTCAAGCTAGCCTGGCTGATGACAGCTGAATAGCCAGAAACCTGTCCCAGGATGCTTGTTTCCGGTCCAGGGAAGACATGGCTTGGCAGTTCGGGCTGGACTGTTCCCATGAGGCACAGGGTCAGACTGATTTGCATATGGCCATGTCTGAACTGGGGTGGTGGAGTGAGCTAAAGAATGATGATGGATTAAACCCAGATCAGTTGACTGGGGGTGAGTGTTTGATTAGCTCAAACGCTCCGTCCATCATCCCCTTTGGTGTCGCTTAGTTCTCTGTCCAGGCTTCACTGGCTGCCGGTGGAGAAAAGGATTCAGTTCAAGACTTTGTGTGTCGCTCATAAAATCCTGAATCATCAAGCCCCCAAGGTCATAGCGAATTGGCTAGTGCCATATATCCCGAGGCGTTCTCTTCGCTCTGCAGATAAAAGGCTAGTCTGCATCCCTCGAGTTTGTAGAGCCAGAGCAGGCGGACGCTCATTTAAGGTATTGGCAGCTAGGCTTTGGAACTCCCTTCCCTCTAGGATTAGAGGACTACAGAACCTTTTAGAGTTTCGGAGAGCCATAAAGACCTGGCTCTTTACGGGGTAGCCTCAGGGTATTTTTTCTTTCTCTGTTTCATGAAAGTTTACCTGGGTAGCGCTGGGACGCCCCGTTGCTGGGGCAGCTATGTGCTGTACAAATTTGGTAAATAAATAAATATCACCCACCTCTCAGTCCCGAATGCAGAATCTCCCGGTGTGCCATGCAACCAGTCATTGATAATCAGGAGGTGAGATGCTGAGTAATAGGGGAGAACGTCAGCCGCGGCAATACCCCCACAATAAGTGGACTGAAAGAAGGTTCTAAGAACAATCTGGACTGCCCCCTCCAAAGGCACCCCCTAAGGATGGAATTAAACTGCCAAAACCACGACTGGGGAATGACATAGGGGTAATTCTCTAATTGATATAATAGGCAGGGCAGGGAAACCATCTTGAAAATTGCCTTACAACACCAGAAGCGACCAGACTCTCACCTCGTTTCTTACCTGGGCCAATGTGGACGCTAGGTTCCGGGCCCATGACAAGGCCACATCTGGAGACACATATATGCCTAAATATTTAAAGCCACCCGCAGCTAGTGACAGGCATATGGATATGATTTTTATTTACTAGAAAAATGTTTCTCACACAGTCTGCTGGCTCAAAATGGGCAGGTTCTTCAGCGAATGTGACAAAAAGATCCATAATCTCTTGATGAACTAAACTGTGATCTGCTTCAGAAAGATGAAATGATCTGGGAAAGATAGTTTGTATTGGCTTAGTGAAAAACTCTAATTGGTACCCATGGCAGTTTGAATGACCCATTGATCTTGATAAATAGAGAACCGGTTGTTTAAGAAAAGAGATATTCAAGCTCTTATTGCCATTGGAGGTGGTTGAACACATACCTTTGTTGTTGCTTGCTATTGTTTGGCCTCTTTGTGGTCCTTGGTGGAAACCTCTCGATCTTTTGTGGAAAGAGGTACCCCTGCTATGCTGAAATCCATTATGGTCTCTTTTGTTGTTGAATTGGGCCCTCTCATAGAATGTGAAACAAATGGTTGAACAGCCAAACTCCCTGCATAACGATGATTGCTCCTTATCAATTGAAGCAAACATATTGACATACTTTGAAATTTCTTTAATACAATTGTCACAAAATAAGAGACCCTGTGCGGCTGGACCAGCCTCCCTGAAAACTAATTCTGGATGCTTGTAATCAAACTTCATAATCAAATCCTTGCAGCATTCATGTGATATAGCTGCATTTGTGCTGCCTAGGAAACAAATTACATATTGAATTTAACTTGAAAATTCTGATAGATCCGTTGTCAGTGATCCTTCCATTGCTTGCTCAGCCCATTCAAAATTCTTTGTTATAGGGCCCATAACATCCAACATTTTTTCTTGGCAAGATGACCATGCCCAGTCGACGCCTTTGTTTTGGGTCTTTTCAATATTTAGAGAAAAAAAAAGACAAAGATTTTTGATCAATATTCGCTAAAAGATGGTCAGAAGCAATAGGTCTCGGACATTCTCATTTAAACTTGTTTCTAGCAGGTTTATCCAAAGGCCATCTAATTTAAGACCAAATATATTCAGTCATTTAGGGAAGGTGGACCAATCAGAAGACAAGGGGTTAATCAATAAGAATAGATCATACAAGAGTGCCCTTGTCCAATCCAAATTTTCCAAATAGTTGTGAAAACAATTTAGACAATCCTCTCAATTTATTCTATTCAGCCCAAAACAAATGAAATATGTGCCATGATCTCTGTCAGAGGGAGTGTCAGGTGGAAACATTATACTATCCAAATCATCAACATCATCATCATATAAGTCAATAGTAAAATGTCTTTTCTTTTGTGACGTATCTACCTCTTTTAGAGGGGGTCTTGTATCTGGTGGACTACCATATTCCAACTTGGTGAAACACTGAGGCTCTCACAACCAACAGCACAGGTATTCAAATTAGGGGAAACAATTGTCAGCATATTAAAAGATATTTGGATATTCACGTTACAATAAATGACCTTCAATTGGTTTGAAGGGCAAAGCACCTGATAGGAATCATAGGAACACTCACCTGAATCAGAAGTAGATGGATATAGCCTACTACTACAAGTAGGCTGGGTCTGGGCCAAAATAACATCTTTAACATTCTTTCCAAAGTCGTAAACTGTAGCAGACATGGAAACAGCACAGCTTTTGTAATTGAGGTGGAAGCAGATGTAATAATAAAATGGGACAAATTGCCCTTAAATATTTCTGCATGTGTGATTCCAGGTTGTCTTTGTAATGCTCAGACATGTTTAAATAAAGTAGTGTTTATTAGCAATTGCCTTGTCAGTTATTTGTTTTATAAACGTAATCTTTATTGTTTTACAAGGTAACAATAGTAAGTATCTTAATGACATCGTTTCCCATACGCCCTTCCCAAAACAGGCATTGTTGAGAGATACAAATAGTTCATCCATTAGAGGCGCTGGCCATTGTGTCTGTCAACATTTATGAGATTGCCCCAATAACTGGTTTGATAGGCGAGGAGAACAAAGAGGTGGTTACAGTCTGCGGGGCAAATAGATACTTTGTAGTCTGCAGTCATATCCAAAACAAACAATACTTTAACAAGGTACAATAGTAATACAAACACGTCTGAAACTGGTATGTTCTGCTGGAGTGATGCCTAAAGTGCAAATGAGTGGCACAACATGGGTAGCTAGGGCTGTGGATGCACTGGTAGAAGGGTAGGAGTAAGTTTCTGGAGATCATAATATAAGTCAAAAGGTGGGCAGGTTAGGGGGCAACTACGATCTGGGGGGGAAGGATCCTGTTGCGCCCCCCACTGTCTGCCTCATTTTCAGGGGGAGAGAGGATCCTGCTCGCATTATCCATCTGCTGGCAATCCTGCATTATGGCATGCCAGGCCTGTGCATGGTCCACAGCCCTAGTACCGTGTTGCACCTCCCTCTGAAGGGCTGCCTTTTCACAATTCAGCAATTTCAGGACTTCTGCGCTCCAGAGTAACAGATTCATGCCCTGGTAGTCCTTCCACGAGATCGCTATTTGGTGGTGAGCCAGTATCAGTTCCAGGTCAAAAAGTCTGGAAGTAATAGCTTTTGTCTTGGGCCTAAGGAAAAGCCCCAACAAACAATAGAGCAGTGTTTTCAGGATGTGGCGCTCTGTGACAACTGTTTCAAGTATTGGGCAAGGACAGGACAAGCCCATACCATGTGATAAAAATCTGCATCCACCATGCTATAAATGAGTCGTAGGGAACATTTGATTTATACGTTTAAAGGTGATAAACACACCGTGTAAGAAAAAATATTGAATAAGCTAGACTCTGGCATTCCTCAAGATGCGTTGGGTGTGTTTCAATATCGAGTTCCAATAATTATCCAAAATCGGGAGTTCCATGTCTGTTGGCCGTTGGACTCGTAGGTCCCCGGATTCCCCTTAGCTTGCCGTAGGAGCGCCCTGTACAGCAGTCTGACGGCTTTGACCTTGCCGCTCATGGTTCCATATGAATAGCCTTTGCAGATGATGGGTGTTACTAGGGTTCACATACAATTCGCCAGGACCCAATTTGGGCTGTGGCACATACCAAAACGGTGGTTTTGTGGTAGCCTAAATGAAATAATAGCAATCAGCACATACGATAGAGAACATTTATTCTAGATGACAAGATAATACAAATACGTGCAGCACAGAGACAGTCAGCATAGCCGCTGAGTGTCCAAAGAAGTGACGTCTCTGAGAGCTTTTATTGACACAAACCACAGAGGATACAGCATCATAATGCACGTAACACAAATTAAGCATGGAATACTTGACCAATTAGCAAAAGTCTAGGCTGGGCTATACCATTTATAGTCCAAAATATACTGTTGCTGACCACGTGTCTCAAGTAGGCAGCTTTTGGGACTTTCCACTGTAATGCAATGTATTAGCCTTGGTACTTTTCCATAGAAATAATTACAATATCATAGCACGTACTAGACATATTTCTAAATGTGATATGCTGAAATACTTGTGGCTAAGCTAGCAGCCTGCACTGTTCTGGTATCTCTCTTAGGCAAGCCTTGCGTTACAAAAGAATCTTTACTTTCAGCAGCTTCAGTAACTTTTAATTAATTCTTTTGTGTCAACGTTCTACAGGCCTTTAAAGTAGATATTTAGTATCACATTATAAAGGCAGCTTCTACATTACTCCATCTGATACCAAATCACTACATCTTACTCGCAGGGTCTCCCCAGCATCATGTTGGTTCCTCAAAATTACTCCTTAGTAGGCACGGCGTTGTAACTAGTACAGTTGCATTGTGCCCAGTTAGTGCAATTATCCTGACCACAGTGCAACCCACTACTCTGAACTTTGCGAACCTCCGAGAACTAACACTACCACTGCTATGCAGCACTATCATTGGTGCCCTTTCACAATATGTTCCCTTTCTATTGTATTCTTTGCAATTTGTGTCCTATAAAACCTAGTCATTTCTTAATTATATTTATGGTGTGTACTTTCCCGAACCTTTCCTAATGCTATTTCTAAATGTTGTGGTCTGTAACATTGGCAATGAAACTTCCAGGTGAGTGTATCTATTCTATAGCTGTAAATGTCAAAATCTGATGTCCCCTATTACTCTGCATGTTATTATCTACTAGGCACTAGTCATTATAATGGCAGCAATGGGGGTAAATATTGCTAGTAGCACCCATTGCCATTTTCTCTCATTGGGCCCGATTCACAAAAGTAATCTGAGACAAAATCCTAACTTTAGGACTTTCGGTATTCACAAAGGCATTTAGGAGTAGTAAAGTTAGGATTTTGTCTTAAGTTTGTCTTAAGTTTTGGTCTTAAGTCAAAATCCTAACTTAAGTTAAACTTAAGTTAAACTTAAGTTACGATTTTGTCTTAAGACCAAAACTTAAGACAAACTTAAGACAAAATCCTAACTTTACTACTCCTAAATGCCTTTTGTGAATACCGAAAGTCGTAAAGTTAGGATTTTGTCTCAGATTACTTATGTGAATCGGGCC
>CAWUFW010003995.1:1200000-1662803 GCA_963921515.1 Calotriton arnoldi | reverse complement strand
GATGCACAAAGGGGTCCACCTTCTGATATCCCCAACTCTGAAGTATCATACACAGAGTATTGAGGTGATCAAGCGGGGAAAGGAATTAGGGTAGGAACAGCGGGGGAATGGGATACCTGTAAACAGAAAACACAGGGTTACTACAGAGCAAACAACAAGACTACTCTCAGTTCGTCTCACTACCGCCTCTGTTACCTGGAACACTAACAGCTATTGTTGCGTCCCTATCTTCTTTTCCAGGCAAGATGCGTCTCTCAACCTGGAAGAGTGGGTACCTATAATAACAAAACAAAACTCAGTGTCATCCATTCCCACTTCCTACTTTCCTACTGTAGGAAATAAAAAGAACTCGTACATACCCCTCCAGCATTCCCCTTTCTGTAGAAGAAGACCAGTAAACAAGAAGTAAAAAAAAGATTCCCCAGCTGGTGCCTTTTGGAAGAAAAACCGAGGGTCTAGATTGGATAGGATCTGATAGACCACCGGTATAGTCTTTAACACAATAATAAAGAAAAACGATGGGCAAAGTCAATAGTTCCTCTTAACTCTAATGCCTTTCCTTGACATCAAATATCTCCTTTGATATACGTCGGCAGTAGTCCATTCACAGGAACGAAATTCAGTCTAATAAGGTAGCAATCCAGACACAGTATCCTCCTCAAACTACAGTACCTGAAAGATGACAACCTGAGTAGGTAAGGGTTCAGCAGAACGAGCCACCAGAAAGCAGAGAAGCAGTTACAAAAAACGGCCCCCGAAATGGGAAGAGAGATTAATCAAGTTCTCTATTCCTTTCCAGGCTGGCTGAGGTTCATGTGAGGAACATGAGAATTCCTCTCGCACAGGCAAGACGGAGGGTAGACAGTCGTCTACGAGGCCGAGAGAGACGTCCGTGACTCCGGTCCTCCGCGGTCACCGATGTGCTTCCTCCAGTGGGTCTCCTCCCCTGTATATCTGCCAATAGCACCAAAACGAGCAGCGCGGCGGTGCTGCTTCCCACAAGACAGATCTCTTCGAAAGAATTACGCGCACTGCTTGACGCGCGTCGCGTCCGTATATTGACTTTGGCCCCTCCCAGAAGGATGGCCCTCTGGGACTTGTAGTACGCGGGCCTTGCCACGTAATCTCCACGCAATGCAGGCGCCGTTGGTCAGTGCCTGACAGTACGCCCTCCTCCCATGCGCCTCCTAGAGCCAGGTTTGCCTGGGTTACGGGAATGGAACATCCGAACGGCAAGCGGGGCGTGGACATTCGCACATGGCTCCCAGGAGTCGTCTTCCGATGGGAATCCTTTCCAGGAGACCAGGTACCACAGCCCCCTCTCCGGTACCTGGAATCCAAGATGCGCAACACTTCGTATTCCAGCTGACCATCCCTGACCACGGGAGGTACTGTCCTGCGTCTGGCACCCACCGCTGGCTTCAACAGGCTACAGTGGAACACCGGATGGATCCGTAGAGACGCTGGCAGCCTTAGCCTGTACGCCACAGGGTTGATCTTACGAACGACAGTATACGGCCCTATGAACTTAGGGTGGAACACACTGCGTACTCTGAAATGGATGTTTTTCGTGGAAAGCCATACCCTGTCGCCTGGCTGATAACTGGGACCTTCTAGACGGTGTCGATCCTCCCACTTCTGGTAGGTCATCTTGGCCCGTTTCAGGTTGCCTTGCACCTTCCTGTGCATGGCTTGCAGGTTCCGTATCTGGGACAGGACCGTAGGTTGATTTTCTACCTCACGGGGAATGGATAGAGGCAATGTTTTAGCATGAAACCCCATATTGGCTCTGAACGGGGTTTCTTTTATGGAACTGTGCCAGGCGTTGTTGTATGACAGTTCTGCTAGCCACAACAGAGACACCCAGGAATCCGTTGCTTCTTTGGAGTAACACCGTAGATACTGCTTGAGAGTCTGGTTCAACCGCTCCGTTTGGCCGTCGGTCTGTGGATGGAAGCTAGTAGACAAAGCCCCCTCTATTTGAAGGGCTTTACACCACATGCGCCAGAACCTAGCGATGAATTGAGGACCTCTGTCTGACACGATGACCCTAGGGAAGCCGTGTAAATGAACTACCTGGGACAGAAGCAACTGGGCAGTTTGCCCTGCAGTAGGTAGGTTCTTGCAGGGGATAAAATGACCCATCTTAGTGAGGCTATCTATAACAACCAAAATGGCGTTGTATCCCTGGTCCACTGGCAGTCCTACAACGAAGTCCATGCTGATCGTTTGCCATGGTTGTGAGGGTGTGGGCATTGGCATCAGTTTGCCCTTAGCTTTGGTATGTTCCCCTTTTGCCCGTGCACACGTCTCACATTGAGATACCCATTGGTTAACGTCCTTAGCCGCGTCTTCCCACCAGAATTGTCGCTGCACCAAGTGTAAGGTCTTTTTACTACCTGGGTGGCCCGCCATCAGAGCATTATGACACCAATTAAACGCCTTCAGCCTAAGTTCTTGTGAAGGTAGATACAATCGGTTCTTGTGCAGTGGTACCCCATGTTTGAGCGTTCGATGTTTACTCTGTTCTGCCCATGTCTGCCACCGAGCAAAGGATTGGTGTTTTATGACAGCGTCCAGGAAATGTTCCACTGTTATGGCGCATAGCACCCTCTCAGGACTGATAATCGCCTCGGTGATCCCCTGCCGTGGTGTAGTCACATCCTCCTGGCGAGACAACGAATCTGCTTTTCTATTTTCTGACCCAGGACGGAATGTGATCACAAAGTCGTATTCGGCAAAAAACAACATCCACCGCATCTGTCTCTGGGTGAGTTGTCTCGCTGTCTTCATATATTGGAGGTTTCGGTGGTCGGTGTAGACTGTGACCGGATGGTGAGCCCCCATAGATAGTGTCTCCACTCTTGAAACGCCTTCTTGATGGCCAAAAGCTCCTTTTCGGCCACGGTATAGTTGAGTTCCGCTGTGTTCAGTTTCCGGGACAAGTAGGCCACTGGATGTAGTTGTCCCGTTTGTTCATCACGTTGAGATAACACAGCTCCTACCGCTATATCCGATGCATCGGCCTCCACGATGAATGGAATACCTGTCTCAGGATGTTTTAAGATTGGTGCAGTACAGAACGCCTTCTTCAGTTGGATGAAGGCATTCATGGCCTCTGTGTTCCACAGAAAGGGTACCCCCTTCCTCAAAAGGCGTGTCAAGGGAGAGACCAGCTGGGAAAAGTGAGAAATGAACCTCCTGTAGTAGTTGGAGAAACCCAGAAAACACTGCACATCCCTCACACTCTTGGGAACAGGCCACTCCTGAACTGCTTGTACCTTTCTCCTCGCCATACATAGACCCCTGGGACTCAGAATAACCCCCAGGAACTCGACCTCCGTAACGCTAAACTCGCATTTGCTCAGCTTGCAAAACAAGCTGTGCTCCTGTAATCTCTGCAGTATCAAGGTGACGTGTTGCACATGCCTCTCCCGGTCAGGGGAATAAATCAGGATGTCGATCGATATAAACAACCACAAATTGGTCCACATACTCCTTGAGCACGTCGTTGAGGAAGTACTGAAAGGCTGCTGGGGCGTTACACAGCCCTAAGGGCATAACCAAGTACTCAAACAACCCGTAACGCGTCTTGAAAGCCGTCTTCCACTCATCCCCTTCCCGGATCCGAACCAGATGATAGGCCCCCTGAGGTCTAGCCTGGTGTACACGTTGGCCTCCCTCACCTGATCCAATAACACCGGGATGAGCGGAAGAGGGTATCGATTTCTAACGGTGTTCTTGTTTAACACGCGGTAATCTATACACGTTCTGAGCTCCCCATTGGCTTTCGCTATGAAAAAAAGTGGAGATGCGGCCGGGGAGCGAGAGGGTCTTATAAAGCCTATGTCCACAAAATGTTCCAGGTATTCTCGCAGGTGTTTAGTCTCCGGTTCGGACAAGGCATAGACCCTACAGGACGGGACAGTAGCTCCCGCAATTAGGTCTATCTGGCAGTCGTAGCTGCGGTGAGGGGGTAGGACTTCTGCTTTGGCCTCACAAAAAACCCCCTATAGAGGGCATACTCAGAGGGAAGCACTGTTTCTTTTTCCGCAGCGGTGGCGATGTGGAAAGCATGGGTGAGAGCTATAGTGTGGGGGCAAGAAGCACGCATGCACCTGGCTTGGCACTCTTCAGACTGGAAAACCACAGTTTTCATTTTCCAATCGATGGTGGGGTTATGCTGCCATAACCAAGGCATGCCTAATATTACCTCATACTGAGGTGCCTCAATAATATTCAAAGTTAGGTCTTCTACATGGTCCTGCAAGCCCCCTTTTAAGGTAAGCCCCACTTTCTCAGTGTGTTCCGTGATGGGTCCGGATTTAAGGGGTGTACCATCCACGGCCAACACTCTTTCGGGTTTCTCCCTGGCAATGCTTTGTAAGCCTAATCGTTGTACTAGTCCATAGTCGATAAAGTTTCCAGTAGCACCGGAATCAATCATCACCCAAACGTGATGGTTTTGTTGCCCCGTTGTAAGAAGCATTGACAACACGATATGTGATTCCGTGCTTTTTAGCTCAGTGACAGACAACGAAGGCAAATTTAGGCCCACTAACTGGGGTTTTTCTTTGGCCAGATTTATCTCAGGTGGCACCTCCTCGTCTCCTGTGTTATGAACTGCCACTACTGCCACCTTTTTGCTAGAATAAAGGGGCTTTTTCTCTTGGGCTTAAGTGGACATTCCCGCACGTAATGGCCTTTCTTCCCGCAGTACATGCAGAGACCCTGTGCCCTGCGGCTCTCTCTGCTTTCGTCAGTGGCGCTCTGATAGCCCCTACATCCATGGGTTCTGTCCCTGACTCACTGGCTTGAGAGGCTGGCCTAGTATCCTTCTCTGAATGAGCATAGGTTTTTTCACCCCTCCTACGCTCTCCTCCTCTTCTCTCCGCTATCCGATGGTCTAAACGTAACGTGAGATTCATTAAGCCGGTATACGTGGTGGGCTGAGGGTCGATTTGTGCTAATACATCCTTCATCTCCTCACTCAGTCCCTGGTAGTATAACGACATCCTCTTCTCCTCGGGCCAAGCTGTTTCTGCGATCAATCTATTAAACGAGGTCAAATACGTGATCAAGTGATTCTTTCCCTGCCTTAGCTCCAACAACTCCCTATCAGCGCTAAACGTGGTAGCTCGACGATCAAACACCCTTTCGAATTCTCGGCGGAAAGCATTCCAATCCGAGAGTATAGGGTCGTCGTATTTCACCAATGGTACGGCCCAGTTTGCCGCATCTCCTGTGAGATATGAAATGGCAAAAGCCACCCTAGAATGGTTGTTGGGAAAGGAAGCCGGCTTACATGAGAAGTGCAACATGATCTTCGTCAAAAGGTCTGTATTTTCAGGGGGTCCCCTGAATACCTCTCAGGGCTAGCTAGAGGAATAGGAGGGGGCACGTTCACCTGTATCTGCGACGTAGCTGCGTCGAATGGGTTCCTCGCCTGTCTATCGACTCTCTCCCTAAGCGCAGCTGTTTCTGCTCTTGATGCTGCTAATTCTTGCTGGACTGCTACCAGCGCTTGCAGCACTTCATCCAAGGACGCCATCTCCGTGAATCGCCCTAACCGGGAGGAGTTAAATTCGTGGGCGCGTAATTCTGTAATGATCACAGGTACTCCTCAGGGTCCGAGCGATGCACAAAGGGGTCCACCTCCTGATATCCCCAACTCTGAAGTATCATACACAGAGTATTGAGGTGATCAAGCGGGGGAAAGGAATTAGGGTAGGAACAGCGGGGGAATGGGATACCTGTAAACAGAAAACACAGGATTACTACAGAGCAAACAACAAGACTACTCTCAGTTCGTCTCACTACCGCCTCTGTTACCTGGAACACTAACAGCTATTGTTGCGTCCCTATCTTCTTTTCCAGGCAAGATGCGTCTCTCAACCTGGAAGAGTGGGTACCTATAATAACAAAACAAAACTCAGTGTCATCCATTCCCACTTCCTACTTTCCTACTGTAGGAAATAAAAAGAACTCGTACATACCCCTCCAGCATTCCCCCTTTCTGTAGAAGAAGACCAGTAAACAAGAAGTAAAAAAAAGATTCCCCAGCTGGTGCCTTTTGGAAGAAAAACTGAGGGTCTAGATTGGATAGGATCTGATAGACCACCGGTATAGTCTTTAACACAATAATAAAGAAAAACGTTGGGCAAAGTCAATAGTTCCTCTTAACTCTAATGCCTTTCCTTGACATCAAATATCTCCTTTGATATACGTCGGCAGTAGTCCATTCACAGGAACGAAATTCAGTCTAATAAGGTAGCAATCCAGACACAGTATCCTCCTCAAACTACAGTACCTGAAAGATGACAACCTGAGTAGGTAAGGGTTCAGCAGAACGAGCCACCAGAAAGCAGAGAAGCAATTACAAAACGGCCCCGAAATGGGAAAGAGATTAATCAAGTTCTCTATTCCTTTCCAGGCTGGTTGAGGTTTATGTGAGGAACATGAGAATTCCTCTCGCACAGGCAAGACGGAGGGTAGACAGTCGTCTACGAGGCCGAAGAGACGTCCGTGACTCCGGTCCTCCGCGGTCACCGATGTGCTTCCTCCAGTGGGTCTCCTCCCCTGTATATCTGCCAATAGCACCAAAACGAGCAGCGCGGCGGCGCTGCTTCCCACAAGACAGATCTCTTCGAAAGAATTACGCGCACTGCTTGACGCGCGTCGCGTCCGTATATTGACTTTGGCCCCTCCCAGAAGGATGGCCCTCTGGGACTTGTAGTACGCGGGCCTTGCCACGTAATCTCCACGCAATGCAGGCGCCGTTGGTCAGTGCCTGACACAGACAGGAAACATTTTGCAAGCATGAGACTCAGTTCAGCCATTGTGCAGTGCAACCACCACCTCTGTTGTCATGTATTTTATCCTTAAAGTGTACTATACTGTCTTACATGTGCAAACCTCCACCAACTCTTGCATTTGACCAGCCTCTATGTTCACTGTGCTCCAGTGTAATGCCTCTTTCCTCCTGCTGTGAAATGCATCTTATGTAGGGGTTGTGTATAGTGCTCAGTATAAATGGAATAAAGTTTAGATGCTCCTTCTTAGACAAACAATCAACCCCACACTGCAGTCAATAATACATGCAAGCAAGTAATTAATGACAGTGAAAAGTAAAACCGAGTCACAAGAAAAAGGAAAACAAAAAAGTAAAAAATGAAGAAAAGGGGGCAGGGTAGAAACACCCTGACCCCCTAGGCCTGCTCAGGGGGTCCCTGTCCCAAAAAAAGCATTTTTTAAAAATCTTCGGCCGGAGTCACGCTGGGTGCGCGAATCCAGAAGAAAATGTTAAAAAACTGAAATGCGGTCTCCCGCACTTTGTTTTCTTAAAGCCCCCGGGTGGGCCAGGTCCCAGGGGCAATATTTAATAATGGTGCCGGGGCCCACGGGGCCCCCGCAGCTTTGGGCACCGCCACCTCCCCAAGGCGATCCTTATTCAAATGCGGGGGGCTCCCGGCCCCCCGTTGCCCCGGGGACCGCCACCTCCCCGGGGCTTTATTTTAAAAAATGTAATAAAAAGCGTGGGGGGGGCTCGTCCCCCCATGCAGCCCCAGGGACCGCCACCTCCCCGGGGCTTTTTTTTTTAAATTAAAGGTGTGGCGGGGGCTCCTGCCCCCCCACACTGCCCTGGGGACCACCACCTCCCCGGGGCACTAATTATTTAAATAGGTGGGTCCATTGTAGACCCCTGTGCCCCAGGGACTACCACCTCCCCGGGGCTTTAAACAGTTGGGAGGGGGGCCGCACGGCCCCCCTCCTGGAGCCCTAGATGGCCCTGGGGACCGCCACCCCCCCAGGGCCGGCTCCTGCAATGTCCTGGGGTACCCACCCCGGGACATTGCATTTGCTATGGTAGGGCAGGAGCACAGCTCCCACCCTGCCATAGCAAACTCTGCTTTGCTTCTTGGAAGCGAGAGTAGGAAACCTGCTCTCACTTCCAAGAAGCAAAGCAGAATTGCTTTTCGGCAAGGGGAGCTGCATGTTAGCAGCTCCTCTTGCCCAAAAGCAATTCCGGCTCCCGCAGGAGGCGGGGAGCCAGCTGGGACCGTGGGGGCATTGGGGCTCTCCCCACAGTCCCCATCAAAGAGGCCAGGCCCTGGGGGATGGGGTCCCCGGGGACAGAAGTTGCCCAGGGAAGGGGGGCCACGCGACCCACCTCCCTTTTGGAGTATTTTTTAAAAATAAGACCAAGTCCCGGGGGATGGAGTCCCCGGGGCTATATTTGGCCTCAGGAGGGGGGCCACGTAGCCCCCCTCACCAAAAAAAAACCAGGCTGGCCAGGCCCCGGGGGATGGCGTCCCCGGGGCCGTAATCGGCCTCGGGGGGCCGCGCCGCCCCCTTCCCGTTTTTTAATTTAAAAAAATGAAATAAGGCTCAAGCCCTGGGGGATGGGGTCCCCAGGGCCCAAAAAATATTATGAGAAGAGGGGCCACACAGCCCCCCTTCTAAAAAAAAAAAACAGAACAGAAGCTGGCATCTCGCCGGAGGCCCCGCCTCCTCCGTGCACCACTCTGAAAACACACCTTCTGGCGCGTTTTGGGTTGGGGATGAAGACCCCTAGAGTCTTATGGGTCCTTAGGGGCCAACTAGCCCACCAGGTACGTCCAGTAAGCCCCACACAGTGGGATTGCTGAGAGGTGGTCCGAGGCCATGCCCCTTTTTACACCACTCTGCAAACGCGCCTCTTGGTGCATTGCTGGTGGGGCGATGAGGTCGTCTTGTGTCCTGAGGACCTCAGGACTAAAGTGGACTTCATCTCCCGAGCAGCAGTGCGCCAGGAGCCGCGTTTGCAGAGTGGTGTAAAAAGGGGGCGTAGCCTTTGAGCACTCTCAGCAAACCAGCTGTATGGGGCTTACTGGAGGTAACAGGAGGGCTAGTTGGCACCCAGGGACCCTCAGGAGGAAAGAGGACTTCATCCCCCAACCAAGAGCGTGCCAGGAGGCGTGTTTGCAGAGTGGTGGAGAAAGGGGGCGTGGCCTGTGTCCACCTCTCAGCAATCCCACTGCGTGGGGCTTACTGGAGGTAAGAGGTAGGCTAGTTGGCCCCTAACCACCCCCAGCAACGAAGGGGACTTCATTCCCCATCCAAGAGCGCACCAGGGAGCGCTTTTGCAGAGTGTTGGGCAAAGGGGGCGTGACCTGCTATGAGAACTTAGCAATCCTGCTGTGTGGGACTCACTAGAGGTAATAGAAGGGGTAGTTGGCCCCCAAGGATGACCTTGGGGGCCAACTACCCCTCTTGTTACCTCCAGTAAGTCCCACACAGTGGGATTGCTAAGACGTCTTTGGAGGCCACGCCCCCTTTCTCCACCACTCTGCAAACGCACCTCCTGGCACACTACGGGATGGGGGATGAAGTCCACTTTACTCCTGAGGGACTTTGGGGGCTAAGAAGCCCTGCTGGTACCTCCTGTAAGTCCTACGCAGCGGAATTCCTGAACGCTGGTCGGAGGCCCAGCACCCTTTCTCCACCACTCTACAAACGCGACTACTAGTTAAAGAAGCATTTGCAGTGTAATAGGTTTTGAATTTGCAAGAGTTAGCGCTATTGGCGTTGTAAATGTAAAAGTGTTTTAATAATGTTTCTTGGAGTGGAGTGGATGTAGGTTGTGTGTAGTGGAATTATGTGGTATGTTGTGCAGTGAAATTATGTGGATAGAAAGTATGTGGCATTTAGTGTGTAGGAATTATGTAGAGTGGGATTATGTGTTATGGAGAGTAATTGTGTGGTATGACAGTCTGTGTTGCGGAGTTGTAACCTCAGGTTTAGTCTTCCTCATTTCCATAGAAGCTAAACTATGAACTCAATGAGACAAAAAAAAGAAGGAACCAATGAGGAGCACTTCGGGACCTAGTCAGAGGTATGAGCAGGGCCACTGGAATTATGTGACTGTTTGGTTGCACCGACTTTTGCACAATTATACATTTACCGCATTTGCCACATAATCCATCATCTGCTGCATAATCTGCAGATTTGAACAAAAAAAACATTGTTTCTAGCTCAAACGGCTCAAACGTTACCAAAAATGCAGCGACAAGTGTTACAGCGTTGTGGAAGGCCCTGTGCAAACCTAGAATGGTCACCTGTTACGTATTGCTAAATGTGGGTATTAAATTGGTACTAATGGTGTGTAAACCACTCTTGCTTCTTTCTCCGCCTCTCTTTCCTCTTTCTGCATTTCTGTTGCTTCATTCTGCAACCCTCATGCCTCTTTCACACCACTCTTCCCTCTTTCTGCACCCCTCTTCCCTCTTTCTGCACCTCTCTTGTTTCTTTCTGCATCCCTCTTGCCTCCTTCTCCACCCCACTTCCCCCATACTACATCTCTGTTGCTTCTTTATGCACTTCTCTTACTTGTTTCTGCACCTCTTTTGCATCTTTCTGCACCTCTGTTGCGTCTTTCTGTACCTCTGTTGGATCTTTATGCACTTCTCTTGCTCTTTCTGCACCCTTCGCGCCTCTTTCAGCACCTCTGTTGCTTCTTTCTGCACTTCTCTTCCTTCTTTCTGCACCCCACCTGCCTCTTCCTGTACCTCTCTTGCCTCTTTGTGCACCTCTCCTACCTTTTGCTGCACCCCTCTTGCCTCTTTTTGCACCTCTGTTGGTTCTTTCTGCAATGCTCTTGCTTCTTTCTGAACCTCACTTGCCTCTTTCTGTACTTCTATTGCTTCTTTGTACACCTCTGTTACTTCTTTCAAAAATTCTCTTGCCTCTTTCAGCACTTCTCTTCCTTCTTTCTGCACCCCTCCTGCCTCTTTCTGTACCTCTCTTGCCTCTTTGTGCACCTCTCCTACCTCTTTCTGCACCCCTCTTGCCTCTTTTTGCACCTCTGTTGTTTCTTTCTGCACTGCTCTTGCTTCTTTCTGCACCTCACTTCCCTCTTTCTGCACTTCTCTTGGTTCTTTCTACACCTCTATTGATTCTTTCAGCAATTCTCTTGCCTCTTTCTGCACCTCACCTGCTTCTTCCTGCACCCCTCCTGCCTCTTTCTGCACTTCTCTTGCTTTTTTCTGCACCTCTCTTGCCTCTTTCTGCTCCACTCTTGCCTCTTTGTGCATTTCTCTTGCCTGTTTCTGCACTTCCCTTGCCTCTTTCTGAACCTCTCTTGCCTCTTTCTGCACTTCTCTTGCTTCTTCCTACACCTCTGTTGCTTCTTTCAGCAATTCTTTTGCCTTTTTCTGCACTTCTCTTCCTTCTTTCTGCACCCCTCCTGCCTCTTTCTGTACCTCTCTTGCCTCTTTGTGCACCTCTCCTACCTCTTTCTTCACCCCTCTTGCCTCTTTTTGCACCTCTGTTGGTTCTTTCTGTACTGCTCTTGCTTCTTTCTGCACCTCACTTGCCTCTTTCTGCACTGCTCTTGGTTCTTTCTACACCTCTGTTGCTTCTTTCAGCAATTCTCTTGCCTTTCTGCACCTCACTTGCTTCTTTCTGCATCCCTCCTGCCTCTTTCTGCACTTCTCTTGCTTCTTTCTACACCTCTCTTGCCTCTTTCTGCTCCACTCTTGCCTCTTTGTGCATTTCTCTTGTCTGTTTCTGTAGTTCCCTTGCCTCTTTCTGAACCTCTCTTGCCTCTTTCTGCACCCTTCTTTCCTTTTTTCCATCCCTTCGGCCTCTTTCTGCTGTTCTCTTGCCATTTTCTGCATCCCTCTGGCCTCTTTCTGCTGTTCTCTTGCCATTTTCTGCACCTCTCTTGCCTCTTTCTGCACCTCACTTGCCTCTTTCTGCACTTCTCTTGCTTCTTTCCACACCTCTGTTGCTTCTTTCAGCAATTCTCTTGCCTCTTTCTGCACTTCTATTGCTTGTTTCTGCACCTCTCTTGCGTCTTTATGCACCTCTCTTGCGTCTTTCTACACCTCACTTGCTTCTTTCTGCAATCCTCTTGCCTCTTTCTGCACCCCTCTTTTCTCTTTCTGAACCTCTCTTGCCTCTTTCTGCATCCCTGTTCCCTCTTTGTGCACCTTTCCTGACTGTTTCTGTACCTCTTTTGCCTCTTTGTGCACCTCTCCTACCTTTTTCTGCACCCCTCTTGCCTCTTTTTGCACCTCTGTTGGTTCTTTCTGCACTGTTTTTGCTTCTTTCTGCACCTCACTTGCATCTTTTTGCACTTCTCTTGCTTCTTTCTACACCTCTGTTGCTTCTTTCAGCAATTCTCTTGCCTCTTTCTGCACTTCCCTTCCTTCTTTCTGCACCCCTCCTGCCTCTTTATGCACCTCTCTTGCCTCTTTGTGCACCTCTCTTGCCTCTTTCTGCACTTCACTTGCTTCTTTCCGCATCTCTCTTGCCTGTTTTGGCACCTCTGTTGCTTCTTTCTACACTTCTCTTGCCTCTTTCTGCACCTCTGACTTAGAGGTAGTTTTAATCCCCCTGCCCTATTATGTACTAGGGCCTTACAGGGGAGGTCATGCCAATCACAGGGGTACCCCAACCCATAGTGTACCCTAGTGTATGTAGGTGTTTTCACTGTATTCTAAGTGTCTTTCAGCATAGCACTGCCTCCGGGCCTGGTTAGTCAGTCAGTTACCACCAGTACCAGTCAACAAAAAGTTGGGGGCACAGGATGACTTTGCAACAAGGCCTCTTTCTGCACCTCTGTTGGTTCTTTCTGCATATCTCTTTCTTCTTTCTGCACCTTTCTTCGTATTCCTGGACTTTTGTTGCCACTTTTTGCATTTCTCTTGCTTCTTTCTGCGCTTTTCTTCCTGTTTCTGCACATGTCCTACCTCTGAAGGCAAAGTTAGAAATTAGCATTTAAAAAACCTTTGAATTTCACTGAAAAAAACATAGGTTTCAGGGACGTTATAGTTAGAAATTAGCATTTAAAAAACCTTGGAAATTCACTGAAAAAAACATAGGTTTGAGGGACGTTATTGTTCGAAATTAGCATTTAAAAACCTTTGAAATTCACTGAAAAAAACATAGGTTTCAGGGACATTATAGTTAGAAATGAGCATTTAAAAAACCTTTGAAATTCACTGAAAAAACCATAGGTTTCAGGGACGTTATAGTTAGAAATTAGCATTTAAAAAACCTTAGAAATTCACTGAAAAAAACACAGGTTTCAGGGACGTTATAGTTAGTTGGACATTTCACTCATAGAAAACCAGAGAAATTCGACCGTTTTAGTTAGTTGAGCTAACTATAACTTGCGCCCCTGCAATGCACTGCTGATGACGTCACATATTACATCATTCATGACATGGTCAGTGACATCACTGATGACATCTCAAATGACATCACTAAGGACATCACTGATGACATCATCCACGTGATAATCTGATGCACCTCCTCATACCCTAATATAACCTTTGATACACCCACTCTAAAATACAGACTACTATTTTCGAAACCATAGACACACCAATACCAGTTACTACATACCCACTCACTGATTCCTAGGTCTACACACACATCCACTCATTTACCCATACAGTTACTCATACATGCAGTCACTCATCAATACAGTACTATCATATGCACTCATACACCTATACAGACACTCACACACCACCACTCATCCATAGAGTTACTCACACACCTAGTCAGTCATGCAAAGAATCAATCACACTCCCATTTACTCATCTATACAGTTATACACACACCACCTCACTTATTCATACAGATACTAAAACATACTTACTATCTTATACAATCACTGATACAAGCACACACTCATCCATACAGTCACTCTCACAATCACTCTCTCACATATAGTCATTTATATACTCCAACACTCACATATACTGCCTTTTACATATGTAGTTACTCACACATGTACCACTGAGACATCCATTCACTAACCAACACACCCATACACACACTCACCCACCCATACAACCCTTCACAGATGCACTCTTGAACCCATACACCCAGTGAATCACCCACTCACATATCTATGCACAGAGTCACACACCCCCCACCCACCCACACAGACACTCGGGCACCCATACAGATACTCAGACAACCAATCAATAACCCATATAGACACTCATGTAGCTACTCACCAACCCATGCAGTCGCTTACACACCAACTGACAGACTGATACAGACATTCACACAGATTAGTCACTAACCCATGCATTCAGTAAGACACGTTTAATCACTCACTTATACAGTCAGTCACGCACCTACTAAATCATCCATTCAGACACTTATACACCCACTCATTCTTCAATACACCTTGGCATATATATATAAAACATATTTAAACTTTACAGAAACACACAGTCACTGGATGATGTCATGGTGATGTCATCCGTGATGTCATTTGAGATGTCATCAGTGATGTCATCAGTGATGTCACTGACCATGTCACGATTGATATAATATGTGATGTCATCAGCAGTGCATTGAGGGGGCGCGAGGTATAGTTAGCACAACTAACTATAATGGCCGGATTTCTCTGGTTTTGTACGAGTGAAATATCCAACTAACTATAATGTCCCTGAAACCTGTGGTTTTTTCAGTGAATTTCTAAGGTTTTTTAAATGCTAATTTCTAACTATAACGTCCCTGAAACCTATGGTTTTTTCAGTGAATTTCAAAGGTTTTTAAATGTTCATTTCTAACTATAACGTCCCTGAAACCTATGTTTTTTAAGTGAATTTCAAAGGTTTTTAAATGGTCATTTCTAACTATAACGTCCCTGAAACCTATGGTTTTTTCAGTGAAATTTTTAATGTTTTTAAATGCTAATTCCTAACTATAACGTCCCTGAACCCTATGGTTTTTTCAGTGAATATATATATATATATATATATATAATTCACTGAAAAAACCATAGGTTTCAGACACGTTATAGTTACAAATTAGCATTTAAAAAACCTTTGAAATTCACTGAAAAAACCATAGGTTTCAGACACGTTATAGTTACAAATTAGCATTTAAAAAACCTTTGAAATTCACTGAAAAACCATAGGTTTTAGGGACAGTTATAGTTACTTGGACATTGCACTCGTACAAAACCCGTGAAATTCCCCCGTTATAGTTAGTTCAGCTAACTATAACTCGCGCCCCGCAATGCACTGCTGATGACGTCACATATTACATCACTCATGACATGGTCAGTGACATCACTGATGACATCACTGATGACATCTCAAATGACATCACTGATGACATCATCCAGTGACTGTGTGTTTCTGTAAAGTTTAAATATTTTTAAAATATATAGGAAAAGACGTATTGAAGAATGAGTGGGTGTCTAAGTGTCTGTATGGATGATTTAGTAGGTGCGTGACTGACTCTATAAGTGAGTGATTTAACGTATCTTACTGAATGCATGGGTTAGTGACTAAACTGGGTGTATGTCTGTATCCGTCTGTCTGTTGCTGTGTAAATGGCTGCATGTGTTTGTGAATAGCTAAATGATTTTCTATATGAGTTATTGAATGCTTGTCTGAGTATCTGTATGGGTGCCTGAGTGTTTGTGTGGGAGGGGTGTGTGCAACTCTGTGCATAGATGTGTGAGTGGGTGATTCACTGGGTGGATGGTTTCAAGAGTGCATCTGTGATAGACTGTATGGGTGGGTAAGTGTGTGTAAGAGTGTGTTAGTGAGTGAATGTATGTCCCAGTGGTACATGTGTGAGTAACTACATATGTGAAAGGCAGTATATATGTGTGTTGGAGTATATAAATAGCTATAAGCAAGAGTGAGTGATTGTGATAGTGGCTGTATGGATGATTGTGTGCTTGTATCAGTGATTGTATAAGAGCGTAACAATGTGCTACTATTTGTATGAGTAAGTGAGCTGGTGTGTGTATAACTGTATAGGTGAGTAAATGGC
This sequence comes from Calotriton arnoldi, assembly GCA_963921515.1. Taxonomy (NCBI): domain Eukaryota; kingdom Metazoa; phylum Chordata; class Amphibia; order Caudata; family Salamandridae; genus Calotriton; species Calotriton arnoldi. The sequence continues at coordinate 1,647,005 of CAWUFW010003995.1, read as the reverse complement.
AGTGTGTTTAATTATTTGCATGACTGACTAGGTGTGTGAGTATCTCTATGGATGAGTGGCGTTGTTTGAGTGTCTATATAGGAGTAAGAGTGCATATGATAGTCCTGTACTGAGTGACCGTAAGTATGAGTGACTGTACGGGTGAGTGAGTGGATGTGTGTGTGTAGACCTAAGAATCAGTGAGTGGGTATGTAGTTATTGGTGTTGGAGTGTCTATGGTTTTGCGAATGGCAGTCTGTAATTTAGAGTGGGTGTATCAAAGATTATATTAGGGTGTGAGGAGGTGCATCAGATTATCACGTGGATGATGTCATCAGTGATGTCATTTGAGATGTCATCAGTGATGTCATCAGTGATGTCACTGACCATGTCATGAGTGATGTAATATGTGACGTCATCAGCAGTGCATTGCGGGCGCGAGTTATAGTTAGCTGAACTAACTATAACGGGGGAATTTCACAGGTTTTGTACGAGTGCAATGTCCAAGTAACTATAACTGTCCCTAAAACCTATGGTTTTTTCAGTGAATTTCAAAGGTTTTTTAAATGCTAATTTGTAACTATAACGTGTCTGAAACCTATGGTTTTTTCAGTGAATTTCAAAGGTTTTTTAAATGCTAATTTGTAACTATAACGTGTCTGAAACCTATGGTTTTTTCAGTGAATTTCAAAGGTTTTTTAAATGCTAATTTCTAACTATAACGTGCCTGAAACCTACGGTTTTTTCAGTGAATTTCAAAGGTTTTGTAAATGACAATTTTTAAATGTATTAATTGTTATATTAATTTTTTTCATACTGATTTACTACATTTTTAGAAACAATTTTTTTTTACATATTTTATTTGTCAAATTACATTGTAATTACATTATACATTACATTACAAAAAATACTTTCTCAGAATGAATTACTTTAGCTTAAATACTTTGCAGATAGGCAATAGACTTTTAAGTACAGTAGTTACAGTTGTTGCAATGGGCAACACATTTTCAAACACAATGCAACATTCAGCTCAATGTGAATTTCTAGTTAAATGCAATTAGTTACTTTATGGATTACTTTTGTAACCACAGGACTGGATCCTAGATTCAGTCCTGGTACATCTCCTGTAAACAGTTGAGTAAAAGCGTTTTGGTTACAGTCGTGATTTTTAAGGAATATTATTGTATTTTAAAAGTTGACACTTTGAAACTTTTTCTCATAGAATCACCAATGTTATCCTATGGAAGGAAATTCACTTAGCAAGTAAAAACTGTTATCGTTACTTTTTCTTACTCAGTGTTGGATCCTGGATCCAGCACTGGTGCATCTCCTGTAAACAGTTGAAAGAATGCGTTTAAGTCATACAGGCGATTTTTAAGGAATATTTGTAGTTTGTGAAAATCAACACTTTGAAACTTTTTTGCTGAAAACCAGTCAATGTTAGCCTATGAAGGAAATTCAAGTTACCGGTAAGTACGGTTAAAATTACTTTTGAGGATCAGTACTGGGCTGAAACATGCAGCACTGAGGTCTCTCCTGATAACAGGTGAGTAAATCGGAATTCGTATTTCGGCTGATTTTAGAGGAATATTTTAAAGTTCCAAAACTCCACACTTAGAAGAATTTCCAAGTGAAACCAGTCAATGTTAGCCTATGGAAGGAAATTCAAGTTACTGGTAAGTACGGTTAAAATTACTTTTCAGGACCAGTACTGGGCTGAAAGATGCAGCACTGAGGTCTCTCCTGATAACAGGTGAGTAAATCAGAATTCGGATTTCGGCTGATTTTAGAGGAATATTTGTATGTTTCAAAAATCAACACTTAGAAGAATTTCCAAGTGAAACCAGTCAATGTTAGCCTATGAAGGAAATTCAAGTTACCGGTAAGTACGGTTAAAATTACTTTTCAGGATCAGTACTGGGCTGAAAGATGCAGCACTGAGGTCTCTCCTGATAACAGGTGAGTAAATCGGAATTCGTATTTCGGCTGATTTTAGAGGAATATTTTAAAGTTCCAAAACTCCACACTTAGAAGAATTTCCAAGTGAAACCAGTCAATGTTAGCCTATGAAGGAAATTCAAGTTACCGGTAAGTACAGTTAAAATTACTTTTCAGGATCAGTACTGGGCTGAAAGATGCAGCACTGAGGTCTCTCCTGATAACAGGTGAGTAAATCGGAATTCGTATTTCGGCTGATTTTAGAGGAATATTTTAAAGTTCCAAAACTCCACACTTAGAAGAATTTCCAAGTGAAACCAGTCAATGTTAGCCTATGAAGGAAATTCAAATTACCGGTAAGTACGGTTAAAATTACTTTTGAGGATCAGTACTGGGCTGAAAGATGCAGCACTGAGGTCTCTCCTGATAACAGGTGAGTAAATCGGAATTCGTATTTCGGCTGATTTTAGAGGAATATTTTAAAGTTCCAAAACTCCACACTTAGAAGAATTTCCAAGTGAAACCAGTCAATGTTAGCCTATGAAGGAAATTCAAATTACCGGTAAGTACGGTTAAAATTACTTTTCAGGACCAGTACTGGGCTGAAAGATACAGCACTGAGGTCTCTCCTTATAACAGGTGAGTAAATCGAATTCCTATTTCGGCTGATTTTAGAGGAATATTTGCACAATGGTGAAGGGAGGGGCGGGGCCTGAGGTGACATCTTTGCAAACGCGCCCCGTGGCGCGTTTTAAGTTGGGGGATTAAGTTCCCTTGAATCCTGAGGGTCCCTAGGGGCCAACTAGACCACCAGGAACCTCCAATATGCGCCAGGGGCTGCGTTGCAGAGACGTGTAGAGAGGCCACACCCCTTTTACACCTCTCTGCAACGCAGCTCTGTGGCGCTTTCTGGATGTACCTGTTGGGCTAGTTGGCCCCCAGGGACCCTCAGGATTGAAGGGGATTTAATTCCCCATCTTAAAACGCGCCACGGGGCCTGTTTGCACACATGTCACCTCAAGCCCCGCCCCCTCCCTTCACCACTGTGCAAACGCGCCCCGTGGCGCGTTTTAAGTTGGGGGATTAAGTCCCCTTGAATCCTGAGGGTCCCCGGAGTCCAACTAGCCCACCATATACCTCCAAAAGCGCCATAGAGCTGCGTTGCAGAGAGGTGTAAAAAGGGGCGTGGCCTCTGTACACCTCTCTGCAAGGCAGCCCCTGGCGCATACTGGAGGTTCCTGGTGGGCTAGTTGGCCCCCAGGGACCCCCAGTATTCAAGGGGAATCGTTCCCCTCTGCAAACGCGCCAGGGGCGCGTTTGCAGAGTGGTGAAGGAAGGGGCGGGGCCTGCGGGCCCGATCGTTTTTTTTTTTTTTTTAATTTTTTTTTTGGGGGAGGGGGCCGCGTGGCCCCCCTCCCGAGCCACTACTTGCCCCGGGGACCCCATCCCCGGGGCTGGCCCTCTCGTTGGGGACTGTGGGGGGTCCCCAATCCCCCCACAGTCCCGCCGGCTCCCCACGTCCCTTGGGAGCCGGCATTGCTGTTCCACATGGGGAGCAGCTGACATGCTGCTCCCCATGTGGAAAAGCAATCGGCTTTGGATATTGGAAGAGAGGCAGGTTTCCTGCTCTCTCTTCCAATATCCAAAGCAAGTTTGCAATGACAGGACGGGGCCGCGAGGCTCCCGTCCTGTCATTGCAAACAGCAGTGTCCCGGGGTAGGCACCCGGGACACTGCAGGAGCCGGCCCTGGGGGTGGTGGTCCCCAGGGCCATCAAGGGCTCCAGGAGGGGGCCGCGCGGCCCCCTCCCATTCAGTGCACAGCCCCGGGGAGGTGGTGGTCCCCGGGGCTCTGGGAGTCCAAAACGGACCCCATTGTAATTTTTCTTAGTGCCCCGGGGAGGTGGTGGTCCCCAGGGCGTGTGGGGGGCTGGAGCCCCCACACAGGTTTTTAATAAAAAAAGAAGCCCCGGGGAGGTGGCGGTCCTCGGGGCTGCGGGAGGGCTCAGAGCCCTCCCGCACCATTGTACATAAAGCCCCGGGGGTGGTGGTCCCCGGGGCTTGAGGAGCCCTTAGAGGCCCCCACACATAAAATTAACCCCCCCAGCATGCCCCCGGGACTTGGGCCACCCGGGGCCAATTAACTATCGAGCGCGGGAGACCGCGCTCCGATTTTTTTTCGGCAGGGTTCGCGCTCCCTGAGCGCATCCTGCCGTTTTTTAAAAAAAAAAATTTTTTTTTTGCCCAGGGGGTCCTTGTGGGACCCCTGAGCAAACCTAGGGGTCAGGGTGTTTCTACCCTCCCCCCTTTGTGCGCTTTGCGCACTTGTTTCTGTCCCTCGGTTCTACCGAGGGACAAAATGACTGCCAACATTTCCTGAATCGGAATGTTGACAGCCAGCTGACAGCCAATTAACATGCAGCTCGTGATCGGGAGGGTGCGCGAATCCTCCGTGCCCATAGATATATATGTACTTTTACTTTTTGATTTTCTCAGCAACTACTGAACGGATTTACACCATTTAACAAAAGGGTTCTTTCTGAACCAAGAACTACCTCTTTGCCAAATTTGGTGTAATTCCGTTCAGCAGTTCGAGCTGTAGCCGTGTCTAAAGTTTCCTATGGGAAAATGCATGGGAAAACGCGTTTTGGGACCCCCTTTTTCTCGGCCCCCGCTTGACGTATCACCCGAGACTTTCAGGGTAGGAGCGGACCGGAGCGCCCCACGAAGTTTGAAAATTTCGCGAAGATACGTCAACCGGCAAGAGAGTTATTTCAAATAGAATGTCGCGGATTTCCTATGGATAATAGGTTGTAACTATAACTATCTACTGGCGACCGCCAGTAGATAATATATATATATATATATATATCTATTATCTACTGGCGGTCGCCAGTAGATAGTTATAGTTAGGACCTATTATCCATAGGAAATCCGCGACATTCTATTTGAAATAACGTTGGCGCCGGTTGACGAATCTTCGCGAAAGTTTCCAACTTGTTGGGGCGCTCCGGTCCGCTCCTACCCTGAAAGTCTCGGAGTGATTCGTTAAGCGGTGGCCGAGAAAAAAGGGGGTCCCAAAACATGTTTTCCCCATTCATTTTCCCATAGGAAGCTTTAGACACGGCTACAGCTCGAACTGCTGAACGGAATTACACCAAATTTGGCAAAGAGGTAGTTCTTGGTTCAGAAGAACCCTTTTGTTAAATGGTGTAAATCCGTTCAGTAGTTGCTGAGAAAATCAAAAGTAAAAGTACATATATATCTATGGCCGCGTCGGATTCGCGCACCCTCCCGATCACGAGCTGTCTGCTAATTGGCTGTCAACACTCCAAACCAGGAAGTGTTGGCAGCCATCTTGTTCCTCGGTAGAACCGAGGAACAAGAAAGCAGTAAAAAGTGTGCAAACGCACAAAGGGGGCAGGGTAGAAACACCCTGACCCCTAGGTCTGCTCAGGGGTCCCACAAGGACCCCTGGGCAGAAAAAAGCATTTTTTTTAAATAAAATCGTCAGGATGCGCTCAGGGAGCGCGAATCCTGCCGGAAAAACAAATCAAGCGCGGTCTCCCGCGCTTTGATGTAGATTTGCCCCTGGGTGGGCCAAGTCCCGGGGGCATGCTGGGGGGGTTTATTTTATGTATGGGGGGCCTCTAAGGGCCCACCAAGCCCCGGGGACCACCACCCCCCGGGGCTTTATCATAAATGGTGCGGGAGGGCTCTGAGCCCTCCCACCTCCCCGGGGCTTTTTTTTTTTTTAAACCTGTGTGGGGGGGCTCCAGCCCCCCTACACGTCCCGGGGACCACCACCTCCCCGGGGCACTAAGAAAATTGAAAATGGGGGTCCGTTTTGGACCCCCAAGCCCCGAGGACCACCACCTCCCTGGGGCTTTCAAAATGTAGGGAGGGGGCCGCGCGCCCCCTCCTGGAGCCCTTGATGGCCCTGGGGACCGCCACCCCCAGGGCCGGCTCCTGCAGTGTCCTGGGGTGCCTACCCCCGGGACACTGCTGTTTGCTATGACAGGACGGGAGCCTCGCGGCTCCCGTCCTGTCATAGCAAACTTAGTTTGCATTTTGAAAGAGAGAGCAGGAAACCTGCTCTCTCTTTCAAAATGCAAACCAATTGCTTTCCACACGGGGAGCAGCATGTTAGCTGCTCCCCATGTGGAAAAGCAATGCCGGCTCCCGTAGGACACGGGGAGCCGGTGGGACTGTGGGGGTTTGGGGACCCCCCACAGTCCCCAACCAGAGGCCAGGCCCCGGGGATGGGGTCCCCGGGGCCATAAGTGGCCCAGGAGGGGGCCACGCAGCCCCCTCCCCAAATAAAAAATAAATAAATAAAAAAAAAAATAAGGAGCAAGGCCGGCCCCGGGGATGGGGTCCCCGGGGCCTTAAATGGCCTGAGGAGGGGGCCACGCAGCCCCCCTCCATATTTTTTATTTAAAAAGAGGGCATGCCCCGGGGGATGGGGTCCCCGGGGCCAATAGAGGCCCAGGGAAGGGGGGCCACGCGGCCCCCTTCCCGTTTTTTTTTTTTTAAATAAAACAAAAAAAAATGCTCAGGCCCCGGGGGATGGGGTCCCCGGGGCTAAAAGTGGCCGAGGGATGGGGGGCCACGCAGCCCCCCTCCCATAAATTTTTTTTTTTTTAAACGGCATCGTGCCGGAGGCCCCGCCCCCCTCCCTGCAGTACTCTGCAAGCGCGCCCCCTGGCGCGTTTTAAGAAGGGGAAGTAATTCCCCTTGAATACTGAGGGTCCCTGGGGCCAACTAGCCCACCAGGAACCTCCAGTATGCGCCAGGGGCTGCCTTGCAGAGAGGTGTACAGAGGCCACGCCCCTTTTACACCTCTCTGCAACGCAGCTCTGTGGCGCTTAATGGAGGTAGCTGGTGGGCTAGTTGCACCCCAGGGACCCTCAGTATTCAAGGGGAGTTAATCCCCCGACTTAAAACGCGCCACGGGCGCGTTTGCACAGTGGTGAAGGGAGGGCGGGCCTGAGGTGACATGTGTGCAAACAGGCGCCGTGGCGCGTTTTAAGATGGGGAATTAAATCCCCTTCAATCCTGAGGGTCCCTGGGGGCCAACGAGCCCAACAGGTACATCCAGAAAGTGCCACAGAGCTGCGTTGCAGAGAGGTGTAAAGGGGTGTGGCCTCTCTACACGTCTCTGCAACGCAGCCCCTGGCGCATACTGGAGGTTCCTGGTGGGCTAGTTGGCCCCTAGGGACCCTCATGATTCAAGGGGACTTAATCACCCAACTTAAAACGCGCCACGGGCGCGTTTGCACAGATGTCACCTCAGGCCCCGCCCCCGCCCTTCACCATTGTGCAAATATTCCTCTTAAATCTGCCGAACTACGAATTCTGATTTACTCACCTGTTATCAGGAGAGACCTCAGTGCTGCATCTTTCAGCCCAGTACTAATCCTGAAAAGTAATTTTAACCGTACTTACCAGTAACTTGAATTTCCTTCCATAGGATATCATTGCCTGCTTTTTGCTGAAAAAGTTTCTAAGTGTTGATTTTTGAAACATACAAATATTCCTCTAAAATCAGCCGAAATACGAATTCCGATTTACTCACCTGTTATCAGGAGAGACCTCAGTGCTGTATCTTTCAGCCCAGTACTGGTCCTGAAAAGTAATTTTAACCGTACTTACCAGTAACTTGAATTTCCTTCCATAGGCTAACATTGACTGGTTTCACTTGGAAATTCTTCTAAGTGTGGAGTTTTGGAACTTAAAAATATTCCTCTAAAATCAGCCGAAATACGAATTCCGATTTACTCACCTGTTATCAGGAGAGACCTCAGTGCTGCATCTTTCAGCCCAGTACTGATCCTCAAAAGTAATTTTAACCGTACTTACCAGTAACTTGAATTTCCTTCCATAGGATATCATTGCCTGCTTTTTGCTGAAAAAGTTTCTGTGTTGATTTTTGAAACATACAAATATTCCTCTAAAATCAGCCGAAATCCGAATTCTGATTTACTAACCTGTTATCAGGAGAGACCTCAGTGCTGCATCTTTCAGCCCAGTACTGGTCCTGAAAAGTAATTTTAACCGTACTTACCGGTAACTTGAATTTCCTTCATAGGCTAACATTGACTGGTTTCACTTGGAAATTCTTCTAAGTGTGGAGTTTTGGAACTTTATAATATTCCTCTAAAATCAACCAAAGTACGAATTCCAATTTACTCACCTGTTATCAGGAGAGAACCCAGTGCTGCATCTTTTAGCCCAGCACTGACCTTAAAAAGTAATTTTAACCATACTTACCAGTAACTTATATTTTCTTCCATAGGAATCCATCGTCTGGTTTTCAGCAGAAAAGTTTCAAAGTGTCGATTTTCACAAACTACAAATATTCCTTAAAAATCGCCTGTATGACTTAAACGCATTCTTTCAACTGTTTACAGGAGATGCACCAGTGCTGGATCCAGGATCCAACACTGAGTAAGAAAAAGTAACGATAACAGTTTTTACCTGCTAAGTGAATTTCCTTCCATAGGATAACATTGGTGATTCTATGAGAAAAAGTTTCTAAGTGTCAACTTTTAAAATACAATAATATTCCTTAAAAATCACTACTGTAACCAAAACGCTTTTACTCAACTGTTTACAGGAGATGTCCCAGGACTGAATCTAGGATCCAGTCCTGTGGTTAGAAAAGTAATCCATAAAGTAACTAATTGCATTTAACTAGAAATTCACATTGAGCTGAATGTTGCATTGTGTTTGAAAATGTGTTGCCCATTGCAACAACTGTAACTACTGTACTTAAAAGTCTATTGCCTATGTGCAAAGTATTTAAACTAAAGTAATTCATTCTGAGAAAGTATTTTTGTAATGTAATGTATAATGTAATTACAATGTAATTTAAAAAATAAAATATGTAAAAAAAATGGTTTCTAAAAATGTAGTAAATCAGTATGAAAAAAATAAATATAACAATTAATACATTTAAAAATTGTCATTTACGAAACCTTTGAAATTCACTTAAAAAACCGTAGGTTTCAGACATGTTATAGTTAGGAATTAGCATTTAAAAAACCTTTGAAATTCACTGAAAAAACCATAGGTTTCAGACATGTTATAGTTAGAAATTAGCATTTAAAAAACCTTTGAAATTCACTGAAAAAACCATAGGTTTCAGGCACGTTATAGTTAGAAATTAGCATTTAAAAAACCTTACAAATTCACTGAAAAAACCATAGGTTTTAGGGACAGTTATAGTTACTTGGACATTGCACTCGCACAAAACCCATGAAATTCCCCTGTTATAGTTAGTTCAGCTAACTATAACTCGCGCCCCCGCAATGCACTGCTGATGACGTCACATATTACATCACTCATGACATGGTCAGCGTCATCACTGATGACATCACTGATGACATCTCAAATGACATCACTGATTACATCATCCATGTGAGAATTTAATGCATCTTCTCACACCCTAATATAACTTTTGATACACCCACTCTAAATTACAGACTGCCATTCTAAAAACCATACACACTCCAATACCAAGAAGTACATACCCAATCACTGATTCTTAGGTCTACACACACACATCTACTCACTCACCCGTACAGTCACTCATACTTACAGTCACTCAGTACAGGACTATCATATGCACTCATACACCTATATAAACACTCACACAATGCAACTCATCCATAGAGGTACTCACACACCTAGTCAGTCATGCAAATAATTAAACACACTGCCATTTACTCACCTATACAATTATACACACACCAGCTCACTTACTCATACAAATACTAGCACATTCTTACGCTCTTATACAATCACTGATACAAGCACACACTCATCCATACAGTCACTCTCACAATCACACACTCTCGCTTATAGCTATTTATATACTCTAACACACATATATACTGCCTTTTACATATGTAGTTACTCACACATGTACCACTGGGACATACATTCACTCACTAACACACTCTTACACACACTTACCCACCCATACAGTCTATCACAGATGCACTCTTGAAACCATCCACCCAGTGAATCACTCACTCACACATCTATGCACAGAGTCGCACACACCCCACCCACACAAACACTCAGGCACCCATACAGATACTCAGTTAACCAATCAATAACTCATATAGACACTCATGTAGCTATTCACAAACCCATGCGGCCACTTACACAGCAACAGACAGACGGATACAGACATTCACACAGTTTAGTCACTAACCCATGCATTCAGTAAGATACGTTTAATCACTCACTTATAGAGTTAGTCACGCACCTAGTAAATCATCCATTCAGACACTTATACACCCACTCATTCTTCAATACGCCTTTCCCTATATATATTAAAAATATTTAAACTTTACAGAAACACACAGTCACTGGATGATGTCATCAGTGATGTCATCAGTGATGTCACTGACCATGTCATGAGTGATGTAATATGTGACGTCATCAGCAGTGCATTGCGGGGGCGCGAGTTATAGTTAGCTGAACTAACTATAACAGGGGAATTTCATGGGTTTTGTACGAGTGCAATGTCCAAGTAACTATAACTGTCCCTAAAACCTATGGTTTTTTCAGTGAATTTGTAAGGTTTTTTAAATGCTAATTTCTAACTATAACGTGCCTGAAACCTATGGTTTTTTCAGTGAATATATATATATATATATATATATATATATGTGTGTGCACAATATAAAAAATAAGTATTTAAATAAAAAATATAACATACACTATCCCCACCCCAGTCTGTGCAACAGTAGGAAAATCGTTAGACTCAGGAGATATTTAATTTACTATTCCCACTCCAGTCTGTTCTACGGTAGGGAAAGCGCTGGACTTTGGAGGGGTTAAATTTACTATTCCCACTCCAGTCTGTGCAACAGTAGGGAAAGCGATGGACCTTGGAGGGGTTCAATTTACTATTCCCACCCCAATCAATGCAACAGTAAGGGAAGGGTTGGAGTTCTGAGAGATAAAATGTACTATTCCCACTCTAGTCTGTGCAGCACTAGGGAAAGTACTTCACTTCAAACACATAACATGTTTTAATAACCCTATTAGTTCACCAGAAATACAAAACTGTTATTAGGAAAATTATGTATATCAAAATAAAAAACAAATAAACGATTTTCATGATTATTAAAACATGTAATAATTAATTATGAATTAAAAAATATGATTAATTTATTATTTAATTAAGTTTGCACACTATACTTACACAAACCTAGCACCCAACACTTAAAATATAACTAAAATAAATAAATATAACTCATTTAACATATTTAATAATTGATTAAATTATTAATAAATTAATCATTTATTATTCAGTATCTAATTTTTCAAGAGCTCCCCCCATGCCCCTACAAACACAACAGCTCGCACCTAATATATAACTTAAAAATATAAATATTAACCTACTTACCTAATAATCAAGTAAAAATTCATAATAAATTGATAAGTAATTGTTAATCAATTATTACTTAATTAACTTCCAACCCTATGCCCCTACAAACCCAATAACCAGCACATAATATATAACTTAAAACATGTAATTATTACACAATTTACATAATTAACAATAATTTAAATAATTAATAATAAATGAGTGATTAATTATTAATCAGTTATTACTCAATTTCCCACCCTGAAACCCTGTGATCCCAACATCCCTCACCAAAAATGTTAACTTAAAAAATATAATAATTGCACAATTTACATAATTAACAACCAATTAAATAATCCATAATACATTAATAATTAATTATGAATTAATCATTACTTAACTTCGCACTCTATACCTCTACAAACCCAGAAACCTGCACCTACTATATAACTAAAAAATATAACTACACAATTTACAGCACCCAGCAACCCACACCTAATATATGACTAAAATATATACCTACACAATTTATATAATTAATATTCAAATATTAACAAATTAATGATTATTTGTCAATTAATCATACATAATTAACTTCCCAATCAGTACCGCTACAAACCTCACAACCTGCTACAACACTATAAATTACTATTAGCAATTAAATGTATAAATCATTTAAAATGACAAACTATTTTTTTAAATATTTTCAACAATTTTACAAACAATATTCAACATATAAATGTAATATATGAACTCAAACACAAAGATAATTAAAAATGATTTTTTTTACAACTATATTATTGAAAACAATATTAATAACACAGATATTCTAGAGAACGATATTACTTACCTAAAAAAAATCAATATTCTTGTCAACGATATTTCTGCTTCACAATTTCTTTTTTCCGATATTTCTGTATCTCAATATTTAAAACTTGATATTTTTTTCCAAATACCAGGTAGATAGTTTTTGAAGGGAAACCGCGGAGGATCTGTGGATACCGGCAAAATTGTGTAGATAGATAGACAGACAGACAGACAGACAGATAGATAGATAGATAGATAGATAGATAGATAGATAGATAGATAGAGCTATATATATATATGCTCTCTACTGATTAAAAACCCAAACGCCAAATTTTGGCCTTCACGTTTCTGGGAGATGACAGATATGCTATCAGCATCCTACTTTGTAAATCAAGCTCATAATAATATTTTGATTTGTATGTAGCACTGCATTCCGCTGTAAAACAAAACACATTATTAAGGGTTTTTCATGGAGACATGAGGGGGCAGAACATGGTGTGGGGGCCCCCTGTAGGATATCTCGGAAGGGGAACCCCTCACATATTGTTAAACCACTCCCTTGAAGGCCCTGCCCCTCAAAATTACTGCTGATCAGCCTGGAGAGAGCAAGTAGTGCACTAGGAGCTGGATGACCTTTATGACCCTACCTATGGAGGGCAAGCATTTCTGTAATTCTCTGCTTCACAGATAGTGCCAAGATGCTCATTGGGCAGCAATGTGCTCTGTAAAAATTTAAATCATCAACACCAGCCTTGTAAATACCTAGTCCACATCTCCCCTTTCCACAGCTCCTTCACTGGGATGATTTCATCAAGAACAAGGCAGCGGGGTCTTTGCCATGAGGGTGGTAGCAGGTGTTCAGACTCGCCACTCTACCGTGCAATTCTGTGATTTGCGATGTCATAAGTGTTGTATGAATGCTATGATTTCAGATGGGATAAGTTGTATAATATGAAAGGGTATAAGCAGTGCATGAAGAAGCTGCGAGTTATACTTAATGTAGTGTGTCTACTGAGTTCACTACACTGTGTATGAAGGTGTGTGAGTTATAATAATTTGAAGGTTGTGCGTGTCAATGGTTTTTATTTTTTAATAAAAAGTGTTTCATATCGTAGAGTGGACTATAGTTGAGCAGAGCATCATTAAGTGGAGGATTATTGAGTATAGTGGAGGAGAGTGTCGTAGAATGTAGTGGCATAGAGTGGAGTGGCATAGAGTGGAGTGGCATAGAGTGGAGTGGCATAGATTGGAGTGGCATAGAGTGGAGTGGCGTAGAGTAGAATAGCCTTGAGTGGAGTGTCATAGAGTCGAGCAGCGTCGGCTGCCTTGGTGTAGCATGAAGTGGCGTTGAGTGGAGTGGCATAGAGTGGAATAGCATAGAGGGGAGTGAAATAGCTCAGAGTGGCATAGAGAAGAGTGGCATAGAGTTGAGTGGCATAGAGCTGAGTGGCAAAGAGGGGAGTTTGGAATGGCAGTGGTATGTCTGCCTTTACAAAACTAAAAGGCAGCCATGTTGTTATTCCCCACAGTTGGGTGTGTTCTGGTTTAGAGCCTTAGATATAGGTAAGTAGTAGGTATTATTGTTGCTCCTTACCTATTATCACAAAGGGCCTGATTATGATGTCGGTCTGAGTTGCCTCCGACCGACACAGTGTCGGAGAAGGAACTGCCCGACCATAGGTTGGCAGTTCTGACCTCCGAATTTAGATGCGACCACACATAGTGCGGTCGATAACTTCAATTTTTCAATGGGAGGTTGTGCGGCGGGCGGAAACCGCCCCCAGTACAAGCTCCCATTGAAAAATTGAAGTTTGTAAACATCCCTGCACCGTCTGGCAGGCACCGTACAGGCCCAAATGCGGAGGTCACGGAGGGACAGGGGCCCTGCTAAGGGCCCCCAATGTCCCTTTCTGACAGCCTTTCCATGTCGGAAAGGCCAACATGGAATGGCTGTTGGAAACCGACATCATAATCCCAACACCGGAAACGCAGTCCCTAAGGGAATAAGGGATTATAAGGGGCCGAACGCCGCTTTCCGACGGGCTCAAGGAGCCCATCGGACACCGTCGGTCGGTCCCTCTGACCGCACACATCGTTATGGGTCGGTTGGACCGCAGCAGTAGATACCGGTTGGACCACGACCGACGAGCCCTCGGTTACTGTCCGACTGGCATCGTAATTAGGCCCAAAGTGTTAATTGGCAGGGAAATGTATTTATATACCGCAGCAGTACCTAGAAAGTATTGTTGTAGTTACAGAAAAAAGAAGAAAAATGTTAGTGGTACACTACAGTGAAATTTAATGTAGCACCATGTATTTCTAACTTTTTTAACAAACTTAATTTAATTTTTATTTTTTTAAAGACTCAAAAAGGTTAAAAATCCATAACACACTGTAGTATGCTATATTTGTCAAATTTTGTGTAGTACACTGTTTTTTAAATTTCATATTTAATTTTATTTAATGTTTTTAAGTATTGTGGTACTTCCGAGGTAGTACTGTAATACTCCATAACTTTTTTTTTACAATATATGGAAAAATATAATTATTTTTTCCCTATCTATTACCATTTTAATAAAATGGTAATATGTAGGGAAATATATTAAATCTACTATTTATGTAGATCTTAGGGGCTAATTACGATGAGGATGAACCAGCCACCGACAGGTTGTCGGTGGCGGGTTCGCCGCCATCGTGAGGCCATATTCTGCCCGCCATATCATAATGGTGGGCAGAACCATGGCGGCCGGAAACTCTGACCGCCACGCATCCGACGGGCTCCTTGAGCCCACCGGTGCTGCGGAGGCCTCCCAATCCCATAAATGGGGGCGGTGACTACCAGGCACTGCCATTGGGATTACGATGGTCCATCCCTGCCAGCCTTTCCATGGCGCTTTACCCACCATGGATAGGCTGGCAGGGATGGACATTGGGGGCCTGTAGCGGGCCCCCCTTCACCATGGGCACTTTCGTTTAGGGGTTGCCCTACATTCCCCTGCACCATGTGGCAGGCACTGCATGGTGCCTGCCACGCAGTGCAGGGAAATGTAACCAGTGCCTTTTTTACATTGCGGCAGGCGCTGCAGCCAGCAGCACCCACCACAATGCAAAGTATGGCAAGTGCGACCACCACGGTGATGGTCGCATCCTAATACCGTGATGTACAAAATGGTAAAAAGAGAGAAAGGTACCCCTCTCTATACCGCAAGGGCCGAGAGGAACTCTCAAGAGGGAGTACACCCTCCCGCGTGTTAACACTAAACCACAAATAGTACTCCTCTGGTACGTGAATCGTATCAGCGATTCATATCAAATGAACCCTGATATGACAGAAATGGGAAGTCCCTAAGTGAAGCTAAAGTTGGTAACCCACTAGAAGGTGGGGGAAGGAGACCAATCCTTTTGTTTTATTTACCCTCACACACCCTAGTGGTGTCATGCTTCATCATCTGGTCACCCTGACGCCTAAAAGTCAGGGTGGGCTGAGCCATATTCCAGGGAGCTCTTAATGAAATTATTGGCCAGGGGGAGTTAGAGATTAAAAATCCACAGGCAGATCCCAGTTTCCCTTTATTATTGGATCTGACAGGGATATTAAAAATGGAAATAAAAGGGTCAATCAGGGTATTATGGTCCTAAGACCCTAGTGCCAACATGTTTCAGTCCGCTTATGCCCCTAAAGGGTGCTGGACTTTCTTCAGGGCGATGGAAAAAACCTCCCTGGAACAAGAAACAATATCAGGGGATTTCCCTATACTGTTATTTATAAAAGGGCAGATAGCTGCTCCTTTTCTAGACACAAATATTTTATCTTGTCTGGTACTCCATCTCTAATAAAAAGGGGAAAATGAAACCAAACATAGTATCAATGATGGAAACACTGTTACTTCCCATGTGAGATGTGCTCATCAATGCACCTGTGTACTTTTAACTGGCAGGTGAAAATAACATCGTCCAACATACCTATTTGGTGTATGTAGGAGATTACTGTTTAGCTTTACCACACTCAACTAGGTGATCAAAGAAAGTGTGGTGGCGGCATTTGTCGCATACTGTCAATATCCACATGAGTGTGCGTGTAAAATCATTGTGAACCAACCGTGTCTCTCATTTAAAAACAGCAAACACTGCTATCACTCGCCGTGTATTGCAAACATTCAATTCCTTTAACCTGCAATTCTTACCCCAATGTGGGAGAAGATGTGTCTCAAGAGACCTCATGTATAACGGGTAGCCCTGTAGTCACACACTGTTGTATAGTCATAAAACATAGCCCAGCGCGTTTACGAAAACATATGTAAAAGGAAACACAAAAAGAACCAATAGCCAGATTATTATCAAATAAAACTTAGCCCCGCGTTGGAGCATGGCTGGCACATACCTGTAGTCAGACGGGAGTGCCAGAACTACTTACACCATCAAGGGTCCTGCCCCACTCGGTAACCTACTCCGCGTGGGTCCCTGGGCTTTTCGCAAGGAGGAAACGAGGTTCAAATGCTTATAAAGACCCATAAGAACGCAGGAGAGTTGATGTGGGAACCACCCATCGTGATCGCAATGCGCGATCTCCGTCTAGCGCGTCATCCGTGAGCCGGGTATGCTGGGAAATGTAGTTCACGTTCATGCGCGTACATAGGATTGAAGTGCCGAGTCAAATTCTCTAAAATCGGAGAGTGTGATGCGGATGTTATCCTTTATCACTTCTCCCAAATAAGAGTTAGGACATACAATGATGGGCATTCAATTGTATTCATAACTGAGAATACAAGTCAAAAATGTTGTCCCGTATGGACCACGTCATCACCAAGCTGGGTACGCTGGGATGTGTAGTTCCCGTCATTACAGCGTTACCTGACTCGAGTTGTCAGATATAATTAGTAGAGAAGAGAAATAAAGAAAGATGCGATCTTCAAGCTAATGAGCTGTCAATGGATACACATTCAGTCAAACAGGTTTCCTAATGTTTATGATCCATAATATGTTAATAATGTGGACCGGTTAAAAAATTGTGTGAAGACAGCTAGAAGGTGCGGATTGTGTAGCTTTATTAGTAACCACAATCCAACAAACTGGAGAACTTTATTTCTCATGGCTTCCTGTGAACCCCAAAATGTGTTGTGGATATCATAGTAAGTCAGGGATTCTAGTTATGTGTGGAACAGTGTGGAAGCAGCGTAAACCTGCACAAAAATAGTTGTGGTCATTTTCTGTTCAGCTGGTTCCATGGTATGGAGTCATTCAATCCAGTAACGTGGGTTTTTAATCGGTAAACCCACCGTTGTTCTCGTTCTAGTAGTCTTTTAGTGAGGTCACCAATGCCCTGAACCTTCTCAATGACTGTCCATATTATATCATTATCAGAATGTTTCTTCTCCAGGTAGTGAGCCGTCAATTTGGTGGCCGTAATAGCTCTTCTGACCATGCTCCTATGTTCGCTCATGCGCACCTTGACTTTTCTTTCAGTCATGCCAATGTACATAAGCTGACATGGACATCTGATCATGTATATAACGTTGTTGCTGTTACAATTAGTATGAGATCGTTGTTCCCAAGCGTGATGCATACCTAAATCGATTTCTTTGGTGTGCTCCGTGAGGGGGCATGCCACTCAAGATCCACATGGGTAGTGACCAGAAACTGGAGGATTGTTCCAGAGTGTGAGTTGGTGAGTGGTTTTTAGCGCTCAGTGAGTTAGTATGTATTAATGTGTCCCTTATGCTTTTATTCCTCCTGAATGAAAACAAAGGCAAGTAGACCAGAAGATGGACAGTCATTAAGAAGGTTCAGGGCATTGGTGACCTCACTAAAAGACTACTAGAACGAGAACAATGTTGGGTTTACCGATTAAAAACCCACGTTACTGGATTGAATGACTCCATACCATGGAACCAGCTGAACAGAAAATGACCACAACTATTTTTGTGCAGGTTTACGCTGCTTCCACACTGTTCCACACATAACTAGAATCCCTGACTTACTATGATATCCACAACACATGTTGGGGTTCACAGGAAGCCATGAGAAATAAAGTTCTCCAGTTTGTTGGATTGTGGTTACTAATAAAGCTACACAATCCGCACCTTCTCGCTGTCTTCACACAATTTTTTAACCGGTCCACATTATTAACATATTATGGATCATAAACATTAGGAAACCTGTTTGACTGAATGTGTATCCATTGACAGCTCATTAGCTTGAAGATCGCATCTTTCTTTATTTCTCTTCTCTACTAATTATATCTGACAACTCGAGTCAGGTAACGCTGTAATGACGGGAACTACACATCCCAGCGTACCCAGCTTGCTGATGACGTGGTCCATACGGGACAACATCTTTGACTTGTATTCTCAGTTATGAATACAATTGAATGCCCATAATTTTATGTCCTAACTCTTATTTGGGAGAAGTGATAAAGGATAACATCCGCATCACACTCTCTGATTTTTGAAAATTTGACTCAGCACTTCAATCCTATGTACGCGCATGAACGTGAACTACATTTCCCAGCATACCCGGCTCACGGATGACACGCTAGATGGAGACCGCGCATTGCGTTCACGATGGGCGGTTCCCACATCAACTCTCCTGCGTTCTTATGGGTCTTTATAAGCATTTGAAACTCGTTTCCTCCTTGCGAAAAGCCCAGGGACCCACGTGGAGTAGGTTACCGAGCGGGGCAGGACCCTTGATGGTGTAAGTAGTTCTGGCACTCCCGTCTGACTACAGGTACGTGCCAGCCATGCTCCAACGCGGGGCTAAGTTTTATTTGATAATAATCTGGCTATTGGTTCTTTATGTGTTTCCTTTTACATATGTTTTCGTAAACGCGCTGGGCTATGTTTTATGACTACATAACAGTGTGTGACTACAGGGCTACCCCGTTATACATGAGGTCTCTTGAGAGACACATCTTCTCCCACATTGGGGTAAGAATTGCAGGTTGAATTAATTGAATGTTTGCAATACACGGCGAGTGATAGCAGCGTTTGCTGTTTTTGAATGAGAGATAGGGTTTTTTCACAATGATTTTATACGCACATTCATGTGGATATTGACAGTATGCCACAAATGCCGCCACCACACTTTCTTTGATCACTTAGTTGAGTGTGGTAAAGCTAAACAGTAATCTCCTACACACACCAAATAGGTATGTTGGACGATGTTATTTTCACCTGCCAGTTAAAAGTACACAGGTGCATTGATGAGCACATCTCACATGGGAAGTAACAGTGTTTCCATCATTGATACACTATGTTTGGTTTCATTTTCCCCTTTTTATTACAGATGGAGTACCAGACAAGATAAAATATTCGTGTCCAGAAAAGGAGCAGCTATCTGCCCTTTTATAAATAACAGTATAGGGAAATCCCCTGATATTGTTTCTTGTTCCAGGGAGGTTTTTTCCATCGCCCTGAAGAAAGTCCAGCACTCTTTAGGGGCATAAGCGGACTGAAACATGTTGGCACTAGGGTCTTAGGACCATAATACCCTGATTGACCCTTTCATTTCCATTTTTAATATCCCTGTCAGATCCAATAATAAAGGGAAACTGGGATCTGCCTGCGGATTTTTAATCTCTAACTCCCCCTGGCCAATAATTTCATTAAGAGCTCCCTGGAATATGGTTGAGCTCACCCTGACTTTTAGGCGTCAGGGTGACCCGATGATGAAGCATGACACCACTAGGGTGTGTGAGGGTAAATAAAACAAAAGGATTGGTCTCCTTCCCCCACCTTCTAGTGGGTTACCAACTTTAGCTTCACATAGGGACTTCCCATTTCTGTCATATCAGGGTTAATTTGATATGAATCGCTGATACGATTCACGTACCAGAGGAGTACTATTCGTGGTTTAGTAGTCACATCCTAATACCCCCTGTGGGACCGCCGCCTTGTAGGCGGGCGGTCCCACTCCCCGAGACGATGGCCGACGGACTGGAGTCCATCCGCCATCGTAATCAGCGCCTAAGTTCCTAACCCAGAACACAGCCAAGGTGTGCTTAAAACAACATAGCTGCCTTTAACTTCTGAGAAGTCAGTCATTAGCTAATCACATAATGCCTTGTTACCGCCACAATAGTTTCATGGAACTTCGCAAAACTACAGCTATATACAGCTGCTTGAGATGTCACTATGTTTTAGAGCCTTTTATATCCAAAAGGGCTTAACGTATTTTCATGAAGCCCCAAAAAGAATAATTTCCACACCATAATCTATATTCCTGCCTAATTTCATGAAAATAAGTTCAGGTGTTTTGGTGCTACCACTGTCTAAAAATTCCTTTCAAAATGCATTGTGAGAAAAATACATTTTGGGTCCCCCCTTTTTTCTTTGCACCCCTGTAGGAAAGTAGGATCTGCTTCTTATGGCTACCCCCACTTTTTGTTTGATGTTTCACTGTTTTTGACTAGTCTGACTGGGATCCTGCTAATCAGGACCCCAGCCTATCTGCTTTCTCCCCAAAATGTTATGCCATGTACTTAAGTACACTCCAGATTGGATACTGGGGTACCCTTGTCAGTCCCTAGTATATGGAACACATGTACCCAGGGCACAGGTACCCCAGAGGCCTCCCATGGGCTGAAGCATGTATTATGCCACCCATGAGAGGCCATGCAAAATGGAACTACAGGCCTGCCATTGCAGCCTGTGTAAGATGGTGCATGCACCACTTACTTTAGATATAGGTTTACTATATCTATAGGTCACTACACTTAAAACCTATCAGTCAACCCTCTAGCAGGCCTTGACAATCCTGAAGGCAGGGTGCTGGGTTTTACGTGAGAGGGTGCCCCTGCATGAGCAGAGCACCCCTGCAGCCTTCGGAGACCATTCTCCCAGGTTGTCGGTGACGCAGCCAGACATATAGGTAGAGGTGCATTATATGCGTAAAATGCTAACTCGAAAATGGCTGCAACAAAACATGTTGTGTTTGGTATCAAACACCTTGGAATCATACCTCTTCACCGGTAACCGGAGTGGGAGGTGTGATTCCACCCTTCAGGAGTGAGCTTTGTGGGGTCCCTGGTCTAACCCGTACCAGACTTCTCGACCCGGACAGCACAAAATGGTTGCTGCCAACCAGAGACACATTTCTGCCCTCCTGCTGCTGAGCCAAGCTCGAGCAGGGGAAGGCAGGACAATAGGCATCCTGTCACAGGGAGGTGTAACCACTTCCCAGACAGGATTTAGTGTATTGGAGGTGGGTGGGTGCGCTTCTAAAGTGCCTGAAAGTCTGCACGAGGGTCACATTTGGTGTCCCTGTGCGTAGTCCAGTTCAAACCAGTCCTGGGAGCCGTTGGCTCCTGCTCTGGCGTGAAACTGGACAAAGGACATGGGAGTAACCTCCCCACTGTCCTGACCCTCCCCTGGGAGGGTCCCCTGAATCCGTCCAACCCTCTCCCATGGGTACAAAAGGGCTTACCTGGCTGTAGGACCCTAGATTCAACGTGGACAAGATGTTTATCAAGAAACTACTGACCTTCGACCGTCTGGACACTGGACTATGCTGGACTTCGACTGGGCCTGACTTCATCTCCCTCTCCGTCCGAAGCGTCGTCTGTGCTCGTGCACCATACAGGCTCTGTGCAGGACCTGTGGCGCATCAAGGACAACTGAAGTTATCTCCCTTGAGGTGAAGGAGTCACTCCCCTGCATTCACGGGCACCATAATGCAACTGACCGGTCTGCTGATCCTGAGCTCCTGCGGTCTCTGAAGGCTCCAGGAACACAGGAGGTGGGTCCTATGTTTCTTGAGTTTGAGCTGCCCTCTCACCAAGTCTGAGGGCAGTATGCCTCGTGGGAACCGCATAACCCGAACCCCTGTGAACTGCGTACTTTTGCAAGTGCATATGCTTGTTGGCGTTCCCCAACTAAGTGCATTAGGCTATCAATAACCCCAACCTCTGCGCACATTTTGAACAAAGGACTTTGGCCTCCTCACACTCTGTGTCCTGCAAGCTGCTACTTTGTGAAACTGCTAGAGGTCCCCTTGTGACTCCTGTGCCTTCGGCCTGTGGGTCCATTTGAGGGACAACACTGCTTTACTTGGGCTCCCCTGGTTGATCCAGACCTGCCCTGACTCCGCTTGCTGTGGTGAGTCCTCTGTTCCTTGCTGGGCCAGACCGTAACCTTCTTTGACCTTCTTCATAGGTTGCTGCTGCCAAGGCTTGTTGGTGCTCCCGCTGGACACCAACCCCTCAGCACTCGACATCATTCGTGGGACAGCTCATATCCAGCTCCTGGTTGTCCTCGACATCTCCTGGTCCCTGCAGCTGTAGAGTCAAGGTCTCCATCTTCACATCTGAAGTACCCGACCTCGGTGGGCATTCGTCTGCTGAGTCCCTGGTCACTCCTGAGTGACCCAGACTCTGTCCCCTCTGCTTTCAGGATCCTTCCATCAAGAATCCACCTGTGGGTTCCACCGGACACTTTTCTTCTTTCCAGCAGTGGCATTTCTTTGAAGACTCCCATTGAGAACGACAGCGGTTTCAGACGCCACTTCGACCCTATGCACCTGGCTTCCCTGGGATAGTTAACTCTGGTACTTTGGTATCCACGGGTGGGGTGGCTCTCCAACCTTCTAGGTTCCAAAGGGTTTCTTCGTAATCCACTGGGAAGGGTCACTAAACTTTAAAACTGCAACCGCAAATTTCCCATTGAATTGTATGTAGCATGCAGGTCGTGTTCTCACACTGCACCCGTCCTCCGTGGGGTCCCTACTTACTCACCTTGGGTGGTTCCTTGGGGTCCCAGCGATTCTACATCCTCTAGACACTGTCTTGACTCGAGTCGTGGTTCTTATACCACTATTTTAGTATATGATTTGGTCTCCCCCTGGAGCCCACCGTGTATTAGTGCTGCTTACAATTGTTTCTGTGCTACAGTATTGTGTGCTTTGTGTTTATCTGCATGTAGCAGATACTGTGAGGTATTTAGAGTGTGTTATAATAATAAATACATATTTTTATAACTAATGTGTGGTTCTCCTTTCATTTAACCAATACATTAAGGTTGCATTCTGGTAAAACAAGCTGCTTAACATTCCTTCAAGACTAAGCCTGAAGGCTGCTCTCCACAGCTACCACTTGGATAGCTTTCTAAGGTTATCTTTGACCTCTTAAGTCACCATAGGGGTTGTTTGGATGGGTGCAAGGTGCCCACTTTAATTAGTGGACATCATATACCAGGCCAACTTCTCACAACCCCCATTAATGAATCACCACAAAATTTTGCATCAGCCCCCAATGTAGAAAAAGCAATAGGTCTGCAAAGTTTTTGGGCGATTTATCAAACGGCAGCAAAGTTATTAGCGAGCAAAAATCCAAGGAATTCCTATTTCTGGGAATCCAAACAATAACCACAGAGTGGCTGCTGCAGATTTACTAATCTGAAGATACATATAGTGTCATAGGGTTTCTGCACATACAGAGCTATGCACAGGATAATAGGACCTCGGAATATAGTGGTGAGCCAACCATAAACCTTAGCACCCAAAACCCCAACCCAACTAGCCTTAGCGTCCCATTAGCACCAATGTACCAATGATTACACAACCCAGAACACGGTATCTCTCTCAGGACTCGCAGAGGCAAGAACACTCTTTCGTCACAATCGTACCTGTTCACAACGTGCGTAAGAAGAGACACAGTATAGGTTAAAATGTTTATTTCAACTTACGTGCTCTAAGATACAATACACGTGTCAGTACTATTATCATAATGCATATGAATAATATAATCAGCATGGTTACAACTCCATAGAATACAAACGGGGAAAGCATCTCATAAAGCAGTGGATATATGTCTAACTAACATTACCACCCTCCCCGTGTTAGAAGCCAGTTTATTATGAAAATAGAAGACCTCTGGGCTTTGACTAGCGAACCCCCATACCTCAGTCTCTAGATGCAAAACTACATCGGCAGACAATCACAGCTCTTCTCCCTGGAAAGGATGTCTCCAAGTGTGTGTAGAGCGGGGGAAACCACAATATTAAAAGCACACTAATTTCTCCATGGCAGCTGTACCTAGTGTTATGTCTAGGTGCGAGGGACTGGCCAAATCAGCAAGAACAAGGAAACGTTGTTATTCGACCTTGTACATGTTGTGCAGACTGAGCCCAAAGTGAACAGGAGAAAAGGTGAAAGATAGAAAATGCAGACAGTGCTAAAATAACTTGGCAAGAGCAGAGGTCGATAGAACAACAGCTCAGAGTAATGTGTGCAAAGAAAAGCATGATGGCAGCCAGGCCCAAGACAACTTAGCAAGGCAGGCCAGGGCCAGGATGCCACAAACCACAAGACACCCTCCCCTGGACAGTCCATCGGCAAGACAAAGGACTCGAAGACCGAGATCAAATGGGTCGAGCAGAACAGAAAGGGCGTCAGGTTACACTTTCACCATGAGGGAGAGGGACAAAAAACAAAAGTGTCCAGTGAAAAACGAGAGCCAGCAAGGCAGGCCACTTCAATCCAGAAGCGTATAGGTGCAGAAAAACGCTATAGAATCCAAGAGGACATCATTGGAAGTGTCAGAAAACATAGACGCCATCCAGTCCAACAGATCGAACGAGCAGGAATGTTCCCCAGAGGACGGAGCATCCAAAAGCAATGCGGGACAGCTTGCGTGATATTCAATATAGCTTCGTTGTAGGAGATTCTGAGCCGCCGCCCAGATATCCCATTGTGCCAAAATCCCAAGTGCAGCCGCACGCGTCATACAGCCGTTAACGGAACAGTCCTGTTCATGGGCCTCTAAGGGACCCACCAACCGAACAAAATCCGGAACAGACAACGACGAATTGGAGAGGCAATAATCCATGGTCCAAGTGAAAGGACAGCAGATGCAAGACATCACAGGTTGCACGCAAGTGAAATACGCAAAGCGAAAAGAAAGGGTGTAGGACAAACTGATGGTCGCCAAGGGCAGAACACCGAAACCAGCAAGAAGTCGCTCACGGAGCAGCTGGAGGCGTTCGGGATCGAGAAGGACCCATCGGGGAGCAGCCATTGCGCAGAAAACAGACCAACAGCAAGACACCAGCCGCCAAGGCTAGGATTAATGGGAAGCCACCAAAGACGCTGGAAAAAATAGAATGAATGAACGCCGGTATCACACCGAAAATAGTTTGGAAGGTGGACACCAGGCCGGACCCCACAATCTTAAAAAAATGCACCAGACCCTCAGTGTTTGATGCGTTAAAAATACGATGAATTAACTCCCCGAAATGTTGGGGGAGGTTAGTGTTCAAAAGGGCCTGTATTTCACTGTGGGTACTCGCCACCTGGAGAACAAATGTCTCCCGGGCGGACGTGAGCATAACCTCCTCATTCAATAATAGGGCCTTTATTCTGCTCAACTTATTGAAATCTGCCTCCATGGCAGGAATGGAAGGCCAAATAGAGTTATCAACGATGCCGTGAGGGGGAGGAAAAAGCACATTCTTGCAGCAGACAACTCTGTGCGAAACCGTGACAATATACGTAATGCCGGCCTGTAGGCCACAACATTCTTCGTTATTTAAAAGCAAATAGCTACCATTAGTAAGCAAAGTAAAGGTAGGAGAAATAGCAGGAGCAGGAATACCCTTTAGCACACATGCAAGATTTGGAACGGAAACGCTACAAGCTCCGTGCAGTCTAATATGTTTACAAATAAGTGAATGACCTACAGTTGAATCACAAGACTCCCCGTGAGAAAAACTTCCTTGCCGTCTCTAAGGCATTTATACATGAAAGGCAAGGACCAGAGTTCATGCAGGAAAGCACTACCCAAAGGCTGGAAACGGCCCACTGGATAATGTTTCATGCACGAGCTAAATTCAAACAAGGAAAAAGGTAAAGCGATAACCCCATGAACTAGCCACACAGCAGAATCTAGTTCCGCTACAGAGAATGGTAAAGGATCCACTTTCTCAATATGTAACAAAGTGTAAGATGCATCTTTCATGGACATGAACTGCTGTTTTTCAGTCAAATTAAAAGGCAGAAATAGGGCAGTGGTGTTCAAGAAATGCCAAGGAACTTTACCTAGCTTAAGTGTTTGCAAAGTCCACGCAAACTGCATAACTGAACGCAATTGATTCTGACCATGGTACAATATAGAAACATCATCTTGTACAATATCAACAACAGAGGACACAATATTCTCTAATGTGTAAATGCTGGAAGACAGGGTATTTATACTATTGTCAACAACAGCAAGCACCTTTTCCAAATTTGCTTGGTCTATTTCCCGAAGACGGGAAGCAGCTTCCATTTGTGACAGCTTCCAGAGTTCATTATAAGCTTCGTAAACTAATCTCTTCGGTCGTGGACCACGAGGTCCTAGGATAAAGTCGGACAGATCAATATTGCCTGATAGGAGGGATAGATGTTGTTTAACAGAGTCTAGGGACGCATGCTGCAACCACTGTTTGCATAATTTACCAACAGAATATGTGGTGACAGTACGGGAATCAGAAAACCTCGGATCAGGCCTGTCCTGTTTGTATCCAGGAACTGAGCCGTGAAAACGCAGTTGGCATGCATTAGACGATATGGGCCAAACCAACCAGGGTGACTGAACAAGTGTAGAAACATTGGATGTATTGTCCTGAAACATGGCCTGCAGAGTCTCAAGGGACATATTAAAACGCAAGCTATCATTAGGAGCGCTTGACAGGGATGGTATGGAAGGTGCGTTTAATTGTTTAGTGGTAGCCAAACCCCAACACGTAGTCTGATAGATGGAAGCATTGAGAAACACCATTTGGGCCGGGATCAGGCAAGCACGGTGCAAATCTTCTGTGCCCTGTACCTGCCATGGTTTTGAACCCCAGATTGATTTTAAATCCACTGTGTCTTTCCAGTACTCATAACCACCCACCGCTAAGGCGCTCAAAAAGGAACCCGAATAAAGTAATTTGGTATGGGTCAACATGATTTTTTGAGTCAATGGGGCATTCAATTTAAAATAATAGGACCCAGGGTTTGATCGATTGAAATCAGTGAAATAGGTCAATTTATTTCTAAGAGTCTGGGAGCTACCTGGTAAGGTGTTTGGACAATATTCCCATTGGGTGTAGGTAACAGGGTTACGTAGTGCACTTGGTTTGTGGAGAAAATGGTTGCCCCAATGCTGGTAGCAATACAAATCGGCATAATTCGCAGAATTCATATACAAATCCTCAGCATTAAAAGAAGCATAATATTTTAAATCAGCAAACAATGCTTCAACGGCATGCACATCCCAATCGTCAGAATGAATATTACTTTTTACTACATCACCCATCGAAACTCGAAGGACATTTGGTACATTAATAATTTCTGTCGGACCATGGATTTGAAAGTTTACCGCATCCCATACGATGCCATCAGCAACTAGAAACGCTGAAATGTTCACAAATGTGTGGTCACGCTTCATGATGTGAGAGGAGGAATGTGGAGCCAAAGTTCCAGCAACACTGTTCACCGCAGAGCGTTCAGGTAAATAGTGACCATTGATGAGTAGAAAAACACTGTGACAAAGCCAATGGACATGAACAAAAAATCAAGAAAAGCACCAACCAGATGTATGTCCAGGGTGGAACAAAAATTTGTCTCTAAACCAGGATACAAAAAGACTGAAGTTGGATGGGACAATTGACGAGGTGGAATCCGAGTCAAAAGAATAGCGTGTCGGGCTCAGTGGCGTTGTTGGTTGGTGTGCCACCGATTCTGTTGCGGGATAGGTATACTCGTCCTCGTCGATGCAGCGGGCGATAGGAGGTTCGAAAATATTTTCAGGCAAATCAACCATCTCCATGGTAACATCAGTGACCGTTCGAGCAGATGGGCCACGAACACAAGTCCGGTAAATGGCAGGACAAGAGACCGCTGGCGTTACACTATTCAGGATCGGCCAGATGTTGTAGCTTGACATTTTCCACTGAGATGTATCTGTTCTCCTTGCGACCAGGAAGCGGTGGTAAGATGACTGTACGTGTTCCCTTCAAGCCCAGAACTGGAACCGGTGCACGGAAAGAGGGGCCGAATTCTTTTTTGTTCTCCACCTTCTCTCGAACCAGGTCGCCAATCTTCGGAAGCCAGCCGGCAACCGGAATCTGCAAAGCAGGGTCTGTGGCTGAAGGCAAATGTGCAATTGCAAGTTTGTCTCGGGCTTCTTGTAAGTCCTGTAACATAGTAGAATGGTTATCTACATCAAACTTGGCGGATTGCGCCGCCATGTCTAGACCATCAAGGTCAGGCACAAACATTCGTATGTCAAAGAGCATTTCGTAAGGGGTCCGCCCACCCAGAGATCTTCTAGAGAGATTATTAAGTGCACGTTGTACGGTATACAAGTGGGCCAGCCAGTTCCTGCCAGTACCTATAACTCTAGCTGTCAAGGATTGCTTTAAGTCACGGTTCATTCGTTCAACGATAGAGTTGCCCTCAGGCCTATACGGAGACGAAAATTTCACCCGCACCCCCAATGCACCCATTGCGTCCTTGTAAGCCTTAGAGGCAAACGCCGGACCTTGGTCAGAATGGAAGGTGCCGCATGCGAAAATTCCCACAAAGACACGCAAATCCCTGATGACATTTCGAGCGTCAGCACTCCGTTGTGGCCAGACCCAGATGAACCGTGTGCACGAGTCCACTGCCACCAAGATATATTTATAGGCAGTGTCTGAAGAAAATGGACCGCAGTGATCCAGGTAAACACACCCAAAGGGTCTGTTAGAAATGCCTAGCGAGGTCTGTGGTGGTCGTGTAACCGTGGAGGGCTTAATCTGTTGACAAACGTCACAGGAAAGCACATAAGTACGGGTGTCTTTATATAAACCACGCCACCAGTAACGCTGCTGCAAGATGGAAACTGTCGCAGACACACCAGCATGAGCCGAAGCCATGCCTTCGTGTTCTGCCGTTATCAAGGAAAGTCTGCGGTCCGCGTTGGGGATCAGCCGATCACCAACATCGGGTATTGTTACAAAAGGAGCCTGTTCGGGACCTAACTGATAAAAATATTTAGAAGGGAAACCTCTAGGGTAATTAGCACCCTCCTTTGTCGCAGCAATAGCTGCTAAGATATCGGTGTCTATTTTAGACATGGATCTAGTAACTGCTGCTACTAAACACGTAACTACTGTTGATTTGGCAGCTTCATCTGCCAAACTGTTACCAACAGCGTGTGCGCCCACCCGCTGATGGCCTAAGGTGTGAACCACCTGTGTGAGTGGCAGACGTTGTTGTAATTCTGCCACTCGAACCCAAAGCATTTTATGCTTGATTGTGCTGCCTTTAGCGTCTCTATAGTCGTTTTGCGACCGAAAGAACAGATTGTCATTGTATGATTGAACACAGTAGTAAGAATCGCACACAATTAAAGTGGTCACATCAGGATTAACGAACTCAAGCGCAAGCACCAATGCGCGCAATTCGGCCAATTGTGCAGTACTATCCCCGAGTGTCTGAGTGTGCACCACAGTGGATTTGAACTTTCCGTTCACAAAAGTACCTGCAACAATAGCACATGCGGCTGAATAAGCATGCTTGGAACCCGTGGCCGGTTGTGCCGAACCATCGGTGTAGATCACACAGTCGTAATCCTCAAGCGGCAATAAAGACAGAGGAGGAGGATGAACGAATTCATACTGTATGAACTCCTGAGTCTGAAGAGAAGAATCGAATATGAAAGTGACATCCGGAGACGTCAAAGAGGTTGCCCATTGTATCCAACGGGGGTGCAAAGCTTTAGAGTTCGGTACACTTGCTTTGGTCACTGCCTCTAGGGCAGGATATGGTGTTACCACCAGAATGCGTTTTTCCTGTGCCAGTGCGCGCTCCTTTAGAATCGCCATTTGCACTGCTGTCAGAACTTTTTCCACAGATGAAAAGCGCATTTCTGCGGAAGTGTATAGATGTGACTTGTATGCGATGGGTACTGTGTCACCTTCGTTAAAGGTTAAGTACGTGAAACCCACTGCCCCTGGAATGATTCTAATCACCAGGTTTGTGTGGTTATCACGCGTCAAAAGGTATTTAGACTCAAGAAGGTCAGTCTGCAAAGACTGCAGAATGGAGGTATGCTCCGGAAGCCAGCAAGACTTCGAAAAGGTAGGTTGTATCAAGGCATACAGTGGCTTGATACGCTGGGCGTATTCGGGAATGTAAGTACGCCCGAAGTTCAGAAAACCCAGCAAGGACTGAAGTTTCTTCAGATTAGTAGGAGGGCACAGAAGTGCACATTTCTCCAAGAAATGGGGGGCTAATCCCTTACCTTCATTGTTGAGCTCGTAGCCCAAGAACAAAACGGTAAATTCAGCAATATGAGATTTAGCAAAGTTAAATTTGTAACCTTGAACCGCAAATTCAAGAATAATGCGGTCTACTCGGGTCAGATGCGGGAACAATTCGTCGTCCGTCAGATAAATATCATCTACGTACGAACATGCGTCTGGATCGATGCCGTCTAACAAAGAGACAACACGAGCGGCGAATACGCCTGGACTGTTCTTGTAGCCCATAGGAAGACGCCTGAATTTGAACATTTTTCCACCGGAAGTGAAAGCGCTCCATTGGCCACTCTCCGGTGCTAAGTTGTGCGTGTAGAATCCATTTGAAAGGTCAAGTGTCGTTTTGTATTTTTTACGAACAAGACTGTCTACAAGCGCAGAACTATGGGTGTTTTGCACCGCAAAGGTCCGACAATGAGAGTTCAAATGCCGGTAATCCAAAACTAAGCGGTACGATCCATCGGGTTTAGAAACCGCGAAAAGGGGATTGTTCATAGGTGATACGCAGGGTTCGATTACTCCCTGATATTCCAACTGAGTCAGAATTTCGGAAACGGGGCCTTTGGCTTCACGTTTTATGGGATATTGGGGTTGTGGCTGCGGCAGTGACCGCAAAGGTATTTCATGGGAGGGAGAGTCTTCATCCCAACCCACGTGGTTGCGGTACAACGCAGGAGCCAGGGACACAGCCCACTCAGCTGCAAGAGCCTCCGCTTTGTCCTTTGGGACATGTCGAGAAAAGCTCGGAAGGATCACCTCCTCCCCTTTATGCGCAGCAAGAACGAATGGGGGTGGCCAGTCCACCTCCGCTAACAATATGTCATATGAAGAGGTTAGATTTTCCCAAAAAATCCCTTTAATTATACGCTGCATATCACCTTCAATTTGAATGACGATGTTAAAAAGTCTATCAGGGGGTGCCACTCTGGTGTCAGCTGTCTCAACAGTAATGAATGTTTCAGTTGCTGTCGCCTCCATATGAGGACGTAGCGCCTCCCGCACTATGGTAACTTCCGCGGCGCTGTCTAGGAGGGTTACTGCCCACGTCCAATTCAGGAGCCTCGTTCTCACCGTCTGTGGCATATTTCGCTGTTACAGCGGCAACTTTCTTCTTCTGAAATTGTGGTCGAAAACGTTGAAAGTCTTCTGCTTTTCCTCTGACTTGTTGTCGAGGTTGGTCTCGTCCCTGGGGAGCCTCTCGGTCCCTTCCTCTATCCTGGCGGTCTCCTCCACCGGCCTGTGACGAAGTCTGTGCATGTGAAGAACGAGGGAGAACGCGCATCAGGGATCTGAAACCTATCCGGTGATTTAATTCTCGCTCTATCGCGTAAATCATAAGTGCGTTCAGAAGAGACTGAAACCGGGGATGCGCCTCTCGACCCCGGCTTCTTTTGTTGCTTACCCTGTTTTTTCAGCCTCCAGCTCTTTTTAGTGAAGACTGGTTTCTCATCTTTCTCAGATTGAGATTTGGTTTGTTGTTGTGTTTTGCGATTGTATTTGCTGTTTTGCAAAGGCTTGTTGCCCAGGCTATTTCTACCAATAGTTTTGTAAGCCTGGGTAATAATTTGCGGTAATTCGCGAAGCCTGTCCAATTCTGGGACCAGAGCCAAAGCGTTCGCTACTTGAAAGTTCACTGCATCGCCCTTGACATTCGCAAGGATCAGCTCAGCTACTACTTCAAACACTCCCACCAGTCTCATCCCTAATTCCACAGCCGCTTCAGGGCCATGTTCATCCTGTACTTTTTAATTACGGAGGGAGAATCGTCATGGAAGGAGTACCAAAACATTTAGAATATACTGCTGCGAATACCTTACCCCAGTTGTCACATGCTGTCAACTCGGGAATTAAGTCTTTTGGCAAACTAATCGTAAGAATGCGGTATTTATCCACCGGGGTTGTGTGTGGAAAAACTGCCTCCAACTGGTCAAACTTTTCTGCAAGCCAATAAGGAAAGTCGTCCTTATTTTGTGGACGTTTGCCCATCACTGAGTTCACCATTACAGGACTTATGGTAACTCCGGCTGCACCAGCTGGATGGCCTGCAACTCCAGGAGGGGCTCCCTGGATGTTGCCTGTAACATATTGCACTAAGGCTCGATGCACTCGCACCAAAGCCGAATACATGTTGCGTAGTTCCGCGACTGGTATTTGCATATATCGCGGATGTGGTGTGTACCCGGCTAGCTCAGTCGGTAGAGCATGAGACTCTTAATCTCAGGGTCGTGGGTTCGAGCCCCACGTTGGGCGCCATGTCATAGGGTTTCTGCACATACAGAGCTATGCACAGGATAATAGGACCTCGGAATATAGTGGTGAGCCAACCATAAACCTTAGCACCCAAAACCCCAACCCAACTAGCCTTAGCGTCCCATTAGCACCAATGTACCAATGATTAGACAACCCAGAACAAGGTATCTCTCTCAGGACTCGCAGAGGCAAGAACACTCTTTCGTCACACTCGTACCTGTCCACAACGTGCGTAAGAAGAGACACAGTATAGGTTAAAATGTTTATTTCAACTTACGTGCTCTAAGATACAATACACGTGTCAGTACTATTATCATAATGCATATGAATAATATAATCAGCATGGTTACAACTCCATAGAATACAAACGGGGAAAGCATCTCATAAAGCAGTGGATATATGTCTAACTAACATTACCACCCTCCCGTGTTAGAAGCTAGTTTATTATAAAAATAGAAGACCTCTGGGCTTTGACTAGCGAACCCCCATACCTCAGTCTCTAGATGCAAAACTACATCGGCAGACAATCACAGCTCTTCTCCCTGGAAAGGATGTCTCCAAGTGTGTGTAGAGCGGGGGAAACCGCAATATTAAAAGCACACTAATTTCTCCATGGCAGCTGTACCTAGTGTTATGTCTAGGTGCGAGGGACTGGCCAAATCAGCAAGAACAAGGAAACGTTGTTATTCGACCTTGTACATGTTGTGCAGACTGAGCCCAAAGTGAACAGGAGAAAAGGTGAAAGATAGAAAATGCAGACAGTGCTAAAATAACTTGGCAAGAGCAGAGGTCGATAGAACAACAGCTCAGAGTAATGTGTGCAAAGAAAAGCATTATGGCAGCCAGGCCCAAGACAACTTAGCAAGGCAGGCCAGGGCCAGGATGCCACAAACCACAAGACAATAGCATCAATGTAGCATCAATGTACATACTTGTGGAGACAAAGATAGTAAATTAATATTTACCTATATAATAATATCCTAATATTTAAAATATTGTAGAAATCAATATGTTGGCAGGTCGATATTTAAATCTCAATATTCCAATAGAAAAATCCCTGAAAACATCACCATGAAGAAGACAATAACTGTGATGGTCTGCAATTTGTCTCATTGTCATATAAGGAACTTCAGTGCTTGATAAATTAGGCCTTTAGGTCTTTCTGGTGAGCCCCAGGCAAGAGAGTTCATATAGAGAATATTGATAAGGAAAGGAAGCAAGAACTCATGTACAGGGCGCCCTGCGCTAAGGGAAATATGTTAAAGAGCAGCAGTTACTGGAGGTACTTAGCCTCAGGAATGCTGGGTTTATTGTTACAGGTGGATAAAAGAGACTTATTTTGCTCCTATTCACTTTCACAATGAGACTTATTGCCCTTTAATTTGGCTAATTTCCCATAGCATGTAAATACTGGTGGCCAGCTTACAGATCTGTCTATTGCCCTGCTTGATGGATCAGTTACTTACCGTAATCTTCATTAGTTCGAGTACAGGTTTACCTCGTCACAGCCCTTAGTGGGTGAGATATCATCTCCACATGCAGTGAACAGTTTGCCTATCCAAGCAAATAAACATAAACTACAAGCATGGCTGAATTCCTCTTTGTAGAAGAAGCACCCATACATCCCTTTTTTTTTTTCCTCATTCTGCCAATTTACTTGTTGACAATACTCACTTTCCCTTACTGTGGGCCGGACGGGAATAGAGTCTTTCCACACAAGAAATCTAGCTGCTTCCACTCCTACCCCTCTCAAGCATAGCATGCAGAAGAAGGGGACCAAGGCCGACAGCTATTTATTGGCTTAATCATTGGACCCCGTTCCTCTGACACCAATCAACCAACATAGCCCATATCCTCTCCCGACTTCTAGGGTCGCATGCCATATCCTGTTGACTTGTGTGTATGATATTATTTTTACACTCGGAAAAAAGGGGTGGAACAGCCGACTTCCAGGCTCTACATATCTCTCGTCTTCCCAAAAGGATAACATAAAAAATTAATCTTGCAACTTTCTTATTTAGAACAACATTGCTGCCCTGGCTTACTCCAAAAAATATAAGTAAGGGAGTTACTTCCAACTGAAGACCAGTAACATCCGACAAAAATTTACTAAGATCTATCCAGAATTTAGTGATCCCTGGGCAGGTCAGAAACATATGACGATCATCCGCTAAAGAGTCTTGACACCTTGAGCAAACATAGTTAGTTCCAGAGAATTTTGTTAATTTCGCAGGGGACCAATATACCCGATACAGGGTAAAAAGATGATTTCGATTAAGAAAAGCGGGTTTAACTGTCTCTCGAAGCGGTGCAAAGAGTTCGCCCAAGCCTCATTCAAGTTAATATCATCAACATCTTCACTCCACAGCTTTTGAATATCCTGCTCTATATCATCTTCTGCTTCAATCAAAGTTCGATACCACAAAGCCACTTCTTTATTGATACCCCCAACTTTCATGGCTTGAATTAACCATGCATCATCCGTCTGGTCCCCCAGTTCTGTCTAGCCCACCAAGCAGAAAGTTGATAAAATTTAAATCTGGTTAATTGTCCACAAGTACATGCTGTCAAAGTTTCCCAAGTTACCAGATCCGTACCTGATTTTAAATCACCCCAACGTGTGATACCTGCTTGTTTCAATGGTAGACTAAGCAGATCATCCAAACATGCTGGAGTACCTGGGGAAGCCCAAATTGGTGCATAATCAGAATAATAGGGTATTCCAAGTTTTTTCCGCATGAAGACCCAATTCTTCACTGCCTGTAACAAAATCTTCAATCTAACTTTAAAAAAAAAATTTGGGTCCCCGAACTTAAAGAGAAACTGCTCAAGTTGATCCCCCAAATCGCTAAGCATTGCCCTATACAAGATGCCTAATGCAGATTCCTCTGGTTTATTTAGCAACATTCGAAAGTTCTTAAAATGAAAGACATGTGCATATACCCATAAGTCCGGTAGTGAGAGTCCCCCCTTCTCCAACTTTCTCCTCAGCCTTTTCCAGGATATACGGGTGCCCTTTGAGGCCCAGAGAAAACTGCCTATCTTGCCCTGCAGTTTTGCTACCTCATTTTTATTAAATGGGAGGGGTATAGTGTTGAAAATAAAAGTGACCTTAGGGAGTACAATCATCTTAATCAAGTTAACCCTGCCATACAGATTAAGAGGAAGATTTGCCCATCTAGTCAATAATTTCCCTACTTCCTGACTGATCTTCCTCCAATTAGCTATAGGAACATCGAGTAACTTCTGGGTAACTATAATACCAAGATAACGCATCTGAGGTTTTACCCCAAAGGTCTGAGAGGGTTGGTTCCCTCCATAACTTCAGTTTTGTCTCTATTTACACTGTACTCCGATACCTTCCCAAACAGTTATGCTTTGGCCATCAGGCTAGGGATGGCCACCCTAGGATTGAGCATATACAGAACAAGATCGTCCGCATATAAAGCTAATTTGACCTCGAGGTCTTTGTACCTGAATGGGAGAATGGATGGATCCTGTCTAATTAAAGCTGCAAAGGGTTCAATGTACATGTTAAACAACAAGGGGGACAGCGGGCATCCCTGTCTTGTTCCCCGCATAATGCTAAACCGATCAGTTAACTCCCCATTAACTAACACTCTAGCACTAGGTGCACTATATAATGACTGAACTGATTTTATTAGATTCTTAGGGAATCCAAAAGGTCTTAGAGTCTCCCAAAGATATTGCCAGTGAACCTGATCAAACGCCTTAGCAGCGTCGACTGCCACCAATGTTACTGGAAGATTAAAGGATTCTGCCAGATCCACTACTCCTAGCATTGTTAAAGTTAATTCATTGAGCTGCCTTCCGGGGATAAAGCCCCTCTGATCTCTATGAACTAGGCTCTTAATCATCTTAGCAACCCTAGCTGCCAGTATCCCGGTGAACACTTTATAATCCGTGTTCAACAGGGATATAGGCCTATAGGACTCTGCCAGCAACGGGTCTTTATTTGGTTTTAAGATTAAAACTATTGTTGCCTCAGCCCAAGATGGCGGTGGGTCCTCCCCATCCCTCAAAATGGTATTAAAAAGCTTTTTGAACACAGGTACCATGCTATCCTCAAGAGACAGGTAGATTTCTATCGGAAGGCCATCTGGCCCAGCTGCCTTCCCTCTTGCCATCTTTCTCATCTGTAGTCGAATCTCTTCTTCGCTTATTTCAGAAGCTAACGACTCTCTTTGATGTTCACTCAGGGAGGGGAGCTCAACATCACCCAAAAATTCCTCAATCTTTTCCAACCCTGGCTTAATATCCTCTTTATATAGCATGGCCATATAACCACGAAGTTCAGCTCCTATTTGGTACTGGTATCTACTATATGACCATTTGAACTCTCCTTTAAGCTGCTTATTTGGTTTCGAGCTTTATCGGTTTTAGCTTTCCATGCTAAAAGCCGGCCACTCTTCTCACCATATGAAAAATTCTGAAGTTTGCTGACCTTCCATCTATTTATTAAGATCTGATCTAAAACATCCTGATATTCTTGCTGGAGGCTTTTTAACTCCTTGGTGAGAAGGGGCACCTTACTAGAAGACTCTAAAGATGCCTTTTGCAGCTCTAGTTCTTTAATTTGAATATTTTTCAAGAGGTCATTCTCTTGCTGCCTAGAACTACGATTTTTCCCTATCATAATAGATGTACCCAAGGCTCTCAGGAACGCCTTAAAGGAGTCCCAGATTACCTGTATTTTTGCTGACCCATTGTTAACTTCGAAAAAGGTCACGGCCTCTTCTTGCATCTTGGTTTGGACAGCCTCATCTAGTAAAATTGTCCGATCCAGGGTCCACCTTATTATAGGTCTCTTTTCCTGAAATCTCAAGGACAGGCATACTGCATAATGATCAGAGAGGGTAGCAGGGCGATATTTAACCTTTTCAACTCCCTCAAGTAAAAGTTGATCTATTAAGAAGTAGTCGATGTGGGAGTGATGACCATATTTCTTACTGAAGAAGGTGTAACCCTTCTTATCCCCCATCTTAATTCTCCACACATCGACTAAGTTTAATTCTTGAATCATGGTTTTAAGTATAGCCATTGATTGTACGGGAGTGACATATTTTACTTTAGATGTTCTATCCAAATCAGGTCTTTGAACTAAATTGAAATCACCTCCAATAATCACTGGGCTATTAATTGGTAAAAGGGCAGCCTCCAATTTAATTAGAGCATCTGGGTTATCCTGATTTGGACCATAATAGCTAACACACCCTAGCGCCCTACTCTGAATCTTAATATTAGCGAGTATCCACCTCCCAGACATATCTGTATGGTGACTTTCCAATTTAATACCACAGTTTGATTTAATAATTATAGCTACCCCCCTTGTACTACCCCTCTGATTAGAAGAAACAACCTCCTGGACCCAAGACCATTTTTTGATCATGGTCAAGCACTCGCTTCTTTCCAAATGTGTCTCCTGCAGGAGAATAACATCAGCCTCAGATTTCTTGAGAGTTTCCATTATACTGAGCCAATTTTCTAATAGATCTCACCCCATTCACATTCCATGAGGTGAGATTCACTGAGTTTTTACTCATTCATAAGGTAAAAGAGAAACCCTCTCTCTCTTAATCTGACAGATAGAGAATCTGTACAATTCATTTGAATGCGAAAAGATAAGAGGAACAAATATTTTGTCAAAAAACGTAATAAAAAATACTGTGTGGCAGATTAAGGACACTATTTTTTTCTTTTTTCTCCCAAATGCTCCCAACACCCCATGCCTCCCCTCTCACTCCCCCCTGGGGAACCCCCCTTTCTATCTCTTAGGGCGCAAGCGCCTTCGAGATACCCCCATGCTGACGAGGCGAGTCAGGGTAGCAAAACCAGCCCTTAACACTACATACCCCTTGTACCCCAAAATTAAGTAGTGGTGTCATACTGTCATAATTTCATGCAAATATATCCAGAGAGATTCATACAACTTATAATATGTTTATCCTACTATAGTGTGAGATGCCTATCCCCAATTATACTGTATCTAATGGATTCGCTTGTCGTTTTGTGACTCCTTATTGCTACCAACCTCAATAGCATACTATTTACAAATTATTTTCACATTATATATCTTTAACCTAAAGTCATATAAATCTAATCTTTATTCTGACCCTCCCATCTGCTTTAAAAGGGTG
The DNA here is from genome assembly GCA_963921515.1 of Calotriton arnoldi. Lineage (NCBI taxonomy): Eukaryota > Metazoa > Chordata > Amphibia > Caudata > Salamandridae > Calotriton > Calotriton arnoldi. The sequence continues at coordinate 1,608,227 of CAWUFW010003995.1, read as the reverse complement.
TCTACTTCCTCCGGTTCTCGAATATTGAACATTTTATTCTGCCACATGATCTTCAACATGGCAGGGAACTTCATGTGAACTTGTGCACCTCTGGACCGGAGTTCATTCATTTTTGAGCCTAAGAGCCACTGCCCCTCCGCTGTTCTTTTGCCCATATCAGATCGTATTAGATAGGTGAAGTCCCCGTACCTCAATGACCGATCTTTCAATGCACGGGCTAAGACAAGCTCCTTAATTGAAAAGGTGAGAAAATAGACTAGTATCTTCCTCGGGGCTTTCCTCCCTGTCTGTAACCTATATGGGTCTGTATGCACTCTCTGGAGCTCTTTTCCCCAATCAATATCCGTTCTATCTGGTAGTAGCTCTCCCAGCAATCTAGAGACGAACCCTTTTATATCCACCCCTTCTGCGTTTTCGTTAATTCCCAGAAGACGGATATTGTTACGCCTAGCCTGGAGTTCGAGTCTTTCCATATCCTGCTGTAGTGTCTTATTCTCTTGTTTGAGTCTGTCGATCTCTCTGAGATTGGTAGCAGTGGCCTCGCCCAAAACCTTTACCTCCTCTTCCAGGTTCTCTGTACGTTTAGCCAATCCATCAATCTTCTGCTCAAGAACCTCCCCTCTATCTTGAATAACCTTTTGGTTACTTTCTGAAGTCTCGAATTTGGCTAATATTTCTTGCCTCAAGCTATTTAACAGGTTCACCAACTGATCGCCTGCGACCCCTGCGGAAGCTTCATCCTGAGACGCGTGCATTAATGCAAGACTCACTTCGTCATTCAAGCTTGCTCCATTTGGGCCATCTTCAGGCCGTATATCTCATTCTGAGACCGCTCGTCTGGGATTTCCTGAGCCTCAGCAAGCAGGGAAAAACGATTCTCAAGCCTCAATGGGATACCCTGTGATACGGGAGATGTCCTTTTCTCCACCGGTTTCGGTAAACCCAGATATTCCCCTGCAGTCAATTGAGAGCCAGTGACCTGCTCCATTATTTTAAAATATGACCTAAGAGAGGGAGGTGGCTTGGGTACAGACCGCACCTCTCTTGTCCTACACTTTTTAATTTTAGCTTTTTTAGAGTTCTTTTTAACAGGAGACTTTGGAGTCACCACCAAGGGAGGTTCGACTACTTTTTTCCAAGGAAATGATCGAAGTTGATATCTGCTCCTTTCCGGTAGTGATCCCTTCTTGACCATACTGAGAAATGTGAGTTCTCCAGAAACCATAATTGTTCAACAGTTCATGAGCCCCCAAGTAGACATTTGCAACCAAAAAACACACAGTGGACCACACGATCACTGTAACACCCAGAAATTAAAAAAAAAACTATAACATGATGCAAAACTGTATTAATAGCCTGTTCGCCAAACTCAGATGAAACCCCGCCTTCCACTTGGAGTCAGTAATGATTTGTAGTGTGCAAAAACGCCATGTGACAACCATGCACACATCTCTCATAGAAGCACCCTTTAACAAAGGCCAGGAAGCTGCCATGCCTCTGGTCGACTTCCCTTGAACCGTTCCAAGGAAAGATTGACTCTGTTTCAAATGCCATCAAAATTGTTTATTTGAGGGAACTGCTCAATGTTGAAGTAGAAGGGTGTAAGTCTTGTCCTGTTATTCACAATGTCACTGATGAGAACTGCCTTCCTGTAGGAAGCTGTTTTTCCACATATAGTTGCAGAGCCTTATGAAAGTCCAGAATGTAAATGACTTCTCTCTTCTGGGGAGGATGTGGAAGGAAAAAGTACTAAAAGAACCATTTCTAAATGAACATCAGTAGGAATCTTAGGCAAAACAGATGGCCTTGGCCTCAAGACTACCTTAGCTGTAAAAAATAATCAAAGAAAATGGTTCAGAACAGAGTAAGGTGCCCAGCTCACCTATTCACCTTAAACAGGCAGCCAACAAAAATAATACCTTAAAACTCAACCGAACTTAAAGGTTCAAAAGATGACCTCTGAAGGAATCTAAGGGAACTAACAGAAGATCTCAGGCTGGAATAGGGGAATGAAAGACAGGTCTTTTTAGAAAAAAGCTTCTTTAAGGCCTGGCAAACAAACAACCTGTATCCTGCACATCAAAACTTCTGAAAAATCGAATTGCTTCTCGTTGGGTCCACAATTTGGGCACTATCAATCAACCAGCTGGAAAAAGATCTCCAATGTCTGGCCTACACTTTTAATATAGCCAGATGCCTAGACTGTTGGATGGAAGCTGCTACTTCCGCTGAACAGCTCAAGCCTGAAGGTTCAAGCTTACAACCTCCAGCTGCAGGTGTGCTAGAGATGTGCTACTGAGGTCTGGCGCAATCAGTGGAGGAGGAACCAGGGGCAATACCCATTGAGGGTCACTGACAAGTGAAGAAGGAGAAGGTAAGACGGCTGTCTGTGCCAAGACATGCCCCTTAATAACACTTTTTCATGATCCATCTGGATCTTCTGCAGGCCTCTTGTAATGAGGGGAATCAGTGAAAAGGCATAGACACGACGCCGAAGCCAAACAAAGGACAGAGCATCCACTGTCCAAGCTTCAGAAGTTGGGATCTGACTGCAAAACATGGGCAGACAAGGATTCTTCTTGGTGGCAAATAGCTTAAGCCATGGGGATCTGAATCTCTGAAAAATCTTGTGAAACACCCTGGGATGAAGGACTAGCAAGGTTGGTTCACTAGCATATTCTCACTTCCCGGAAGATAGGCTGCACACACACTGGGAGGATTTGACTCTACCCAATACAAATTTCATTTTGATAAAAAATGCATTAGAGTGCCCACAATGAACTGGATGCTAGGTCGTCCCTGTAATGTTTACAATTGGGAAAACGCTCTAGCCTCGCATGACCTGTAAAACTGGCATAGAACCTAAGGAGGCAGAGCGCTCCTAAACGAGGGAGAGGTAATTCCCTTACCTGAGCCCGTCCAGTGAGGCCTGATAGCCATCATTCTGCCCTGCTAATGCTCACCCACCCAAAGGGCCCCTCATTACTTGAAGCTCCGGCTTAAACAGATCGTAAATCATAAAATGAAACGCCCATCTCAGAGAGCCAAAGTCACTAATACCACACACTTTCATACTTGACATCCTAATGTTGAAATCAGCATGCCAACTTCTTTTTACAGAGATGGTGACAAGGAAAACGCAAAAGATCTTGAAAGAGTAGGAAACAATGGCCAAAGACACCACACTCAAAACCATTCTTAAAGCAGTAGCAGTGCTGATAACTTTAAGCGCCTTGATAGAGGAACACACTGCAAGGGCATTGACTGAAATCGATTCTCTACACTCTGACCTAGCAGCCTTGAACTCATGTCTGACCATAACTGACAAGAGACTCCAACAAACAATAGCTTCCGCCACAGATTGTGAACAAGATCATTGGCATATGCAGTCTATGATCACGTAATAAGGAGATAGTGTCATAAGTCTTTCCTTTTTGAAAGTTGGAGGTTAGAGCACAAACATTTCTGCATCTCGAGAAGGTCTAAAGCTGCCTGGTATTTTGAGTTTGTTGGCCAGGTAGCGAGGGATGGAGGTGTGTAAGGATTTATGGGTGATGCAGGCAGTCTTGTACATTGACCTAGCTTCAATGAGAAGCCAGCGAAGAGAAATCAGTAAGGGTGTAACATGATCATTTATTTTGGCCCCATGGACGAAACGTGCCACTGAATGGAGGGTGGATTTTAAAGGGGATCGGTGCGATTTGGCGAGTCCAGCAAGTAGAGAGTTGCAATAGTCCAGTCTGGGGAGAACCAAAGATTGGAGCAAAGTTTTCAGGTCTTGCTCAGGAATGAAACTCCAAAACCCCCAGAGAAGGTGTAGTTCATAGCGTGCGTTCTTGGCAATAGTGTTAATTTATGAATGTAAATTGACTTCATTTGAGTTTTCCTCACTTCCCCTAGCTCAATTTGTGAATGTAAATTGACTTCATTTGAGGTTTCCTCACTTCCCCTAGGTCAATGGCGGTTTAATACATCCAGATCTAAATTGCCCTAAGCAAAATGTAAAATACAAAGCATCACTAAGAAACATGTAGATGAAAACAAACCTCAGTGCCCTCACCAGTCCTCTTACCAGAAGTGGGTGAAGCCTGTATAAAAGGAAGATTAATGTGTGAAGCAGCCCATATGAAATGGCAACCGTTAGCATCCCAGAAAGTCTTAATACACATTACACAGCTCACAAGCCAGTAAAGCAGAACTCACTCACAGAATACCTATACATTGCTTCTGAAAAAGAAATGCAAAGTCACTTAATTATACACCTCGGCTGTGGTGAAAGCCCAATTCCACTTAAGATGAAGGCATTATGAAATGGGGGAAAGCAGAACACGTATTCGCCTTTCAAGCATGAAGCTTCCCGTACAATAGCAGATGTTAAAAACTATTAAGGTGAGTGGCTTAATCAGGTTCGACCAGCTTTTATATTTTTACAATTGTTATCTGGCAATACTGTTTTCCATGTTCTTAACTTTTTAAAATCAGCTGTGAGGCTTAGGGGCACATGCATCAAGCCTAAAAAAAATCGCAAAATTAGCGAATCGCTAAATTATGGCGTTTGCGACCACAAAATACCCTTTCGCAATGCATCAACTGCAAAATAGCGAAAACTCAACAATTCGCTAATTTAAAGAATCGCAAAACGTTCTGCGAATAGTATTAGCGAATCGCTATTTGCGCCCCCAAATAGCGATTCGCAAATAAGGAATCGCAAAATAGATGCATGAAAAATCGCAAATTGCGAATTACCTGAAATTCGCAATTTTGCGAGTGCAAAATAAGAAGGATCACAACCAGGTGGTAATCATGAGTGCAAATCAGATACAGCTGAAAATCTACTTAAACCCATTGAAACACACCCAGAATTAGCTACCACATCTCACAATGGCAGGGATGTACCTGATGGCGAGGAGGATGAGGCTGCTGGCTGCTGGACACAGACGGAGGCGAATTAATGAGCGCATCTTCAGAGTCCGCATAACTTTGCTAGGACAGCAAGAGGATGAGATATACGATAAGTATAGGCTCAATGCAGCAATGATCCATGACCTGATCAATGAATTGGATCCCATACTGCAACGACAGACACGTAGGACCAATGCTATCCCAACGCATGTGCAGGTCCTATGTTGCCTACACTACTGGCGTCAGGCAGCTTCCAGGGGTCATTGCAGTAGCTGGAGGTGTGTCGCAAAGCGCACTTTCAAGAATATTCAAGGCATTCCTTGATGCCATGATGGCCAGGATCGGCTCACACATCAATTTCCCCACCACCGCGCATGACCTTGCGAAAACAAAACAGGAGTTTTACCAGATAGCTCGCTTCCCACATGTTATAGGTTGCATCGATTGCACACATGTGGCAATATGTCCCCCTGCAGCACAGGAATACATATACAGAAATAGAAAATGCTATCACTCCCTTAATATTCAGGTTGCGTGCAATGCCAAATACATAATCACTGATATAGTGGCTCAATTTCCTGGGAGTGCACATGATTCATATATTTTCAGGCAAAGTGGCATTCACACCCGTCTGGTCAGGGGAGAATTTGGAGAGGCACATCTGCTTGGTAAATATGTGTAGGTGATACTCACAGTCATTGTACGTATGCCAATGTCAAACTGCCACTGACCCTTTGCTTACCCACATGCAGGTGACAGCGCATACGCCTTGCGTAATTACCTTCTGACACCTTACCTCAATCCCACAACTGCCAACCAACAAAGGTACAATGCTGCACATATATCAACAAGGAACATCATAGAGCGCACATTTGGGCTGCTGAAGAGCCGATTCAGATGCCTCCATAAGACTGGTGGAGCACTCCAATACAACCCTGAACAATGCTGCAAGCTAGTAGCAGCATGTGCCATGCTGCACAATATAGCAACGAGGGGTGGAATGGAGATCGAGGTGTCTGACAGTGACTCCGAGGATGAGGACCAGCAAGTGCCACAGCGCCGTGCAGCACAAGGGGCAAGCGCAGCAGAAGGGCGCAGGAGAAGATTGGACATCACACAAAACCATTTCTGAGGTGAGTAATGATGACACAAACAGTGTATATTACAATCACAGAATGGTTTATTCAAAGGAAATATGGCATGAGTGTCGGAGCACATTTTCAATGTGGCCAGTGGCACAGGATTCTTAAGTAATGGACATAAGTGTATTAAAAATAAATAATGACTTGTCAATCAGTCAAAAGGTCCGATCACATCCATGGTTACGTCACCATATCGGTATGCAATTGTATATAGCAGGCTAGCGCTTTCTCCCACGAACACCCAGACGCCTGTCAGAGACAGCATCCTCATCCCTCATGTTGGAAGCTGAGGGGGTACTGCTGCGTGTGTTGCGTCTTCCTGCAGTGGCAACTGGCATAGCTATGCTACTCAAGCTTGAGGCCCCCTCACTACCCTCTTCCTGCGTGGACATGTTGGCCCCAATTGTGGTAGCATTCAGCAGTTCCACTGCATTGGTTACCTGGTCCAGTGCCTTTGCCACATCCCCGCTCCAATGGCACATTTCTGTTTGCAAGGTCACAGACCTACGTGCCAGCAGTGCAGTTGATGTGGCCAGTCTATTGTTGGATTTGGCATAGCTTTTGAGGTGCTGCATTAGTTGCCGATGGTTTCTTCTCTGTGATGCATGTCCCTCCTGCATAACCTTGGTCATTTGCTGCACACTATCGCACAGTACTGCAATGTTGTCTGCCATATTCCCTATTTGTAACTGCACTAAACGTGTGTTCTTGGTCTGCAGGCGCTGCATGCGGAGCATCTGTCCCTCAAGACCACCCCAGACATCATTTGGTTGCTCCTCCTGCTGTGTTCTGCGTGATCTGGCTCTTCTACGCCGGACACTGACATTACTTCTGCGGACCTGTGTTTGTGGATTTGGGATGGATGTGGCTGGGCCATGCCTGGACTCATGTGGTGCATTTGTCTCATCGTCAGACTCCATGGTGACCAGTGGTGGGACAGTTGCCCTGCGTGTGTTTGGGGCACTGGATGGATTTGTTGGCAACACCGGTGTGTCCATATCCTCAACTGCGCTGATGTCCTGTATGTCCTGGTTGTCACTATCCTCAGCTTCTACACGTTCTGCATCTGTGAGATTTAACAGTGCAAAACCAGCATTAATTTAAGTAGGGATTTCATGTCACAGTGATCATATTTTTACTTTGGCATTAAATTTGGAATATGTTCACTGTTCTGAGTTGTTCTTAGCCTATTTGTGTGTTTGACATTGTATATGCTTGACCTGCCTACATCTCCCATAATGCACTTCCCTTCATGGATACATTGTGTACTGGATGTTCTGAGTGTGCACTTGTGCTGTACTGGGGTGGTGTACTACCTTTATTATTTAGGTCAATGGTAACATGCAGTCATCTTACCTTCAGATGTGTTTGCTGCTCCTGACGTGTCTAGCTGTGTCACACCGACAACAGCTTCAGGCTGGATAGTGGATTCAACCATTTCCTCCATGGTAGTGTTCCCAGTGTCTATCGGTGTTCCCCCTCCTGTCTTCCTTGCTTCCTTCAGACGGGCAGCTATGCGCTCCTTGGCCCGACTGCGCATGTCGTACCATCTTTTCTTCAGGTCATCGATGGTGCGGTGTGTCACCCCACTGGCATTCACCCGGTTCTGGATCCGGATCCATATTTTCCTTTTCTCCTGCTCTGCCACTTTCAATGATTGTTTCCCAAACAGCTTATCATGGCTGTGGACAACTCCCTCAATGAGTGTGTCACTTTCTTTTTCTGAGAATTTCATTTTCCGCTTCCTGCCTGATTGGCTGTCCTCTGCTGTTTGTGTGCTTTCCATTTTCTTGCAGTTACCAGGTTTTTCCAATTGCTCAATGCCACTGCTAGTTAGCTCCCAGAGCCAGCTCCCTCCTCTCCCTCTGACTGTGCACTGGGAATGGGGCTTGTGCTGCTCACTTCCTGGTTCTGATGTCATCAAGATGCATCACAAATGCGACTTCGCTATTTGCGAGTCGCTATTTGCGACTCGCAAATAGCGAAGTCGATATTCTGCGAAATCGCTATTAGCGAATTCGCAAATTTCGGATTCGCAGTAGCGTTTGCGATTTTTAGCGATTCTTTATTTTTCGCAATTTTTTTGTTGCATCTGTTTTTGCGATTCGTTATTTGCGAATCGTTAAAATTCGCAATTAAGGATTCGCAAAATTTTACATTGATGCATGTGTCCCTTAGAGCCTGCTGCTGTTAATTTTATTATGGCTCTCAGTGACTGCTACGTGCTTTGGCATGTTTGACTGGGGACCATTTTGCATAGCTAGGTTTCCTGTGTTTTTCTCTTTTTCTTTAAAAAAAAGTCTCGGCATCCATTCCTTTTTTAGTCAATCGTTCTGGAATATGTACTGTATAATGTGTTTTTTTATGCTATTTTTCTGTATAATGTACTGTTTTAGATTACTTTTATGGTTTTATGCAAAAACCGAATAAAGTGAATTTGATTGATTGAGTGGCTTACTCACCAAGTTGATATTGTTTCTACCTTCTGGGCATATTATAAACAACTAATGCAACAGAATGCCTTGATGCGCACCAAAAGGAATTGAACTTTCTGTCTAACTTCAGAATTCCCCCTGAGGAGGCAGAGCGATTAGATGCGACAATCGCGGCTGAATTCTATTAAATAAATATACAAAGCCTAGTCTCATTGTTATGTCAAGTGTTTAACGAAATCAGAGAGAGCTTGCCACCGTCCAAGGAAACCAACAATGCAAGAATAGTGGACATACTAAAACCAGACAAGGACCCTCATAATGTGAGAGCAATAGTTTTAGCTCCCTTTGGAATGCTGACCTCACAATATTTGCAAAGGTACTAGCCAATAGACTGAATATTTTACTCCCCACACTGGTACACCCTGACTAAGTTGGTTTTGTCCCACATCCTTCCTCAACTGCCCATCTCAGGACTCTAGCGCACATTCTATGGCAAGTATGCGAAGATTTTTGGGGAAAAGTAGTGGTAGCCTTAAATGTTGAAAAAGCCTTTGACCGGGTAGAATAGAGGTACTATTCTGGATACTGCAGCCTATGGGTCTAGTTCAAGGCTTCATCTCCAAGGTGCAGATCCATCGGCAGTGGTAGCTTGTAATGGTTATACCTCACAGCCCTTTAATATGGAAAGAGGAACATGGCAAGGATGCCCTTTATCCTCACTGCTTTTAATTTTAGCATGGAGCCACTGGCAGTAGTGATTAGACAGCATACAGGCATTCAGGCACTTCTCTCCAGCGCAGGAGAAATTAAAGCACTTTTATACGCAGATTACATGCCCCGACTACACAGTAGCCACATTAGGACCTCAATGGTTTAGGTGGAAAGTGTCAAACTCAAATATCTAAGAATCCTGCTGAGCACAGGACTAGAAAAGGCAATGGAAAACGGCTTAAACCCCTTGATACAAAAGCTAAAAAGAAATATTTCAGGATAGTCAGCCCTGAACTTGGCCTATTGGGGTGAGTCACACATAATTAAGATGAATGGCATGCCTAAACTACATCCGCACAACGCTCCCTCTCACATTCCCTAAGGCTATGTTGATAGAACTGACCTCCATGATAAACTGTTTATGTTGGGGGAAGAAACCCAGATTGAAAATTGACAAGCTATATACAAATACAGAGACTGGAGGAATGAAATTAGCACATATTGACTTGTGTTGGATGTCTTTTCAGACAGCCCAGCTATGATGATACTTGCTTCACAATGCTCCAGACAGGCCGAGGTGAGTATACTTGAGAATGAATACATGGAGGTTTAGGAGGTATAAGCACTCTATACTCAGCTGATAAGAGGCAAATAATCCACATGCACCCATTCCTATAGCATGGCAGAAAGCATACCGACTTCTTAGGATGTGTCATACATTACATTTTGGAGCCCCTCTGTATTATTAAGGAAATACAGATAGGAAATCGGAAATCCCTTTGGATGGATTTCAAAGTCAAAAGGATACATGCAAAAGACCAATTGTTAATAGATGGGAGGCTGATGACATTTGCTAAAGCACAAACTGCTTTCAATCTCAGTAGATACCATGCTTGAAGATTTGGGCAAATAACACACTGTTTCCACACAGTCCTCGGCCCCCAACTGATTGAGCTCATAATCCTAAACTCCAGCTTATTCTTCTTAAACAGTGGTGGTCAGATAAGCTACAGATAGAATACAAGGAGGAAGACTGGGTTGAGTTCTTACATGAAGCGAAGCAAAAATATATATTTCAAACTTCTACATAGATGGCATTGTTCCCCTTACAGACTTGCGAAAGCTGGGTTATTACTCAAAACAAAATGTTGGAGGTGCCAATACACGGAGGGCCATAGAGTATGCATTGTCTTTGAATGCCCTACGTTAAAGCCACACAGGGAAGGAATCTGGGAAGGATTGAAAATCTGGCCCAGAATCAAGGGGAACCTAGGTGGGAATCAAGCATGCTTTTGTATGACTCCTTCCACATCCTGAGATTACCACCTTAATGGGATGTTGCTTGACACAACCTTAGCAGTAGCCAAAAGGAGGATATAAATGATATAAGTATGGGCATTGGATGAATGACTGCGCAAACTTCCCCAAACAGCCTCCTAGGACAGGTTAATTTATGAACTGCATTATGAAGTCCATGCCTTTGAGAAGATTGGGGGAGGAATTCTTAGGGGAGATTAGAGGGCTTAAAGGTCTTAAGCAACACAACCAATGACTTAACCGATATATGTGTAATAATGGGATTATAATTTTCTTTGGCATAAAGAGATTATAATGAAAAGTTAATGCAGTAAGGAGGAGAGGGGGAGAGGCCAGGGAAAGGATAATGTTGGTTACTTTTTGTTGGACCTGGCCCTCTCTGCAGGGCCACCCCAGATTCTTGCCTTCATCTGCCTTCCTTTGCTGCACCTGTTTCGTTGGCTTTTAGGACTATTCACTTTTTCCTTGCTAACCAGTGGTAAAGTGGTCTCCCTTCTAAACATGCTAAAATTGTCCTACACCCAATTGGCATATTAAATTGACTTGTAAGTCCCTTGTAAATGCTTCTAGCTTTACCCAGGCCTGTAAATTAAATGCTACTAGTGGGTAGCAGCACTCATTGTGGCACCCACCAAAGTAGCATTGTAAAACATGTTTCAGACCTGCCATGCAGCCTGTGGTGCAGTTTTACACTGCCATTTCGACCTGGCAAAATGTACCTTTTGCCAGGCCTAAACCTTCCTTTGTAATACTTATAAGGCACCCCTAAGGTAGGCCCTGAACGCTCACAGGGCAGAGTGCATGGTATTCAAGCTGTAGGACATGTGGGTTCCAGTTTTACATGCCCTGGCAGTGAAACACTCCTAAAGTCGTTTTTCACTGATGTAAGGTTATCTCTCCCAGAGGTTAACACTAGATTGCCTTATTAGACTTAATAAGTGCTAACTTCAGATTGGGAATATATAGAGACTGTATGTTTGCACTCAAATATATTGTAATTTAAAATCCTCTTTAATGGTAAAGTCAGATTTCAAGGCACAATCAAAAAACTGGCACTTTTAGAAAGTTGCCATTTTTCTGCCAAATCAACGGCGCCTTTTGGTCAGTGTCCTGGATCACCAGACATTAATACAAAAGATGCCTAAGTGTGAGGCAAATAGTTCTTCCTGACAGGATGGCTGAGGAGGAGCTATACCCTGCCCCTGTCACCCTAGACAGCTTTGGGCCAAACCCGGGAGAAGATGAAAAATTTACCAGGGGGCGTAGGCCAGGGAATGCCCCAAACAAAAGGCTGACATCAGGTATAACAAGCATTTGCAATGCAATAGGTCTCGCATTCACGCAAGTTTGAGCTATTGGCATTGTAAATGACAATGCCTTTTATTTACGTTTTGGGTTTTAAAACATAAATAAAAGGCATTGTCAGTTACAAATGCGAGACCTATAGCATTGCAATAAAGGGCCTTCTCGACTGCTTGTTAGATTGCAAGTATCAGAGGAAGAGACCGGCCTGCGACGTCTTCAAAGTAGTGATAAATAGTGCAGTGAAGTAGATGTGTAAGTGTTGTAAATTACACAGACACAAAGCGTGAAGTGAGAGTTTCATATGATCCGAGCTATAAAAATTAACAAAGCGCTCCAACACCTTTACCTCTGTGATTACACTTTCGCGGCTCAGGAGGAAGAGCGGGTGGGGGGGCTAGTTCCTGCCCTCTCCATGATTTGAGTGTGCAGTGTGGCATTGCGTAATGTCATTGCTATCTTTGGCCTAATAAAAAACACTCCAGTTGTAGTAGGGCCCTGGCTTCACCTCCTGGTGCAGGGCGGGCTGTGCTTTATGGCAGGCATGGAGGGAGGGAGGGAGGGATGGTTTCGCCTGCAGCTTCGGCCTCGTACAGTGCCCCTGCTATTACTAGTGAGCGAGAGATGCTGAGGTGGTGGTATTGGTATTGGTGGTGGTGGTATTGGTATTGGTGGTGGTGGTATTGTTATTGGTGGTGCTGGTATTGGTAGTATTGGTGGTGGTATTGGTGGTGGTGGCATCGGTGGTATTGGTGGTGGTGGTATTGGTGGAGGTGGTGGTATTGGTGGTGTTAGTGTTGGTGATATTGGTCTTGGTGGTGGTATTGGTATTGGTGATGGTGGTACTGGTATTGGTGGTGGTGGAACTGGTATTGGTGGTGGTGGTACTGGTATTGGTGGTGGTGTTATTGGTGGTGGTGGTGGTATTGGTGGTGGTGGTGGTACTGGTATTGGTGGTGGTGGTGGTACTGGTATTGGTGGTGGTGGTATTGGTGGTGGTGGTCGTATTGGTGTTGGGGTACTGGTAGTGGTGGTATTGGTGGTGGTATTGGTGGAGGTATTGGTATTGGTACTGGTGGTATTGGTGGTGGTGGTATTGGTGACGGTGTGGTGTTGGTGGTGGTATTGGTGGTGGTGGTATTGGTGGTGGTGGTGATATTGGTGGTGGTGATATTGGTGGTGGTGGTAGTATTGGTGGTTTTGGTGGTGGTATTGGTGGTGATATTGGTGGTGGTGTTGGTAGTTGTGGTATTGGTGGTGGTGGTGATGGTATTGGTGGTGGTGGTATTGGTGGTGGTGGTATTGGTGGTGGTGGTGGTGGTATTGGTGGTGGTGGTATTGGTGGGGGTGATATTGTTGTGTAGTTCCTATATATATAACCTATACAGAATCTGCGCGGTCGGATAACATGAACTGTGGGCTTGGTGGCAGACTGACTCTGAACACCCCCACCAAAAAAATTAGCCTGTTTGCATTAGCTAGCTCACAGTGCCACCAGTGTCTCCTCTTATCGGGGAGAGAATAGTTTCTGGCAACCTTAGAACATGACAACCCTGATCCCTCAGGATCGTGGAAACAATGTACTACTTTTCGCTCAGTCACTCATGCTCACTTATTCAGTCTCAGAGAATTACACAGAAAAAAAAGTCGGACGTGTTACAATAAGTATTTATTGCACAGTTGTTCTTCTGGTGTAAAATAGATGTGCTGCAATAATTATTAGACAGTAGCAATATATAATCAGCAGTATAGTGAATATAAATGGATAGTACAGTTCTACCATTTTGCAATAATCATAAGTGCATACATGGATATAAAATGCATGATAAAAGAAAGTGCATACTCCTACAATGCCTATCTAGATGTACCTAAGTGTACCTAGCATGTGAGTAGGTGTGAAGCCAAGAATCCCTCTAGGATTTAGTCGAACCCCATTACCTGAAGTGTGAGAGTGTGGGACCCCGTCCTGGTCTCGAGTTGGACACCCCGCGAGGGATGTTTTAGACCACTGTCAGCTGGAGTGTCTGTATGCAGGAGCCTCAGCGTCTCTGGTCAGTGTTTCAGCCTGGAAGTCTCGGTTCCCTCTAACTAACACTAGCAAGATGTGCTGTATTTATGCAGAAAGTATCTAGGGTTCCTTTGTCCCTTGTTTCTTGTGTTAGCCATTGTTGGATTTGAGGATGACGTATGGGATGAACCTTGTACGTAGATATTGTGCAGGTGGCGTAGCCCCAGTCTAGTTTCCAAGAACCCTTATGAATATTCATTCATACTGTGTTAGTCTATTGATGAAGTTATAGGACACTATTGTTCAGGGAGAAACCCTCCTTCTGCGCCCAGGACTAGAACTAGGTAAAGGTTCAATCCTAAAAGGTTTGTTACTGTGTAGTGTAGTGGAGGTAATGTAGGTGAAGGTGTATGATATTACCCGGGCCTATATTAGGGTACCTATATGAAACATAACACCCACTCCTCTTCCGAATAGTCAACAATAATAAAATGCCATCAAACTATTCTCTTTACTAGGTAAAAGCGCATAAAAACTATCAGTGAGCTTTATAAAAAACATTGTCGTAAAATCATTTTAAAAACAGTCTTAAGAGGGGGGAAAAGACAAAGAGAGAAAAGTTTTTTAGTTCGAAAATCAGTTTTTGGAATTGTTTGTTAAGCCGAAGTCCTAATTGAGTTTGTTTATATAAGATGAACCACTACAAGCGTCAGAAGGCCATGCTTTTCAGCGAAAGTGTCAATTTAAAGGAAATGTTCTAAATTTAGTTTAATTTTGGAGAAAAAAAAACTGAATTCTTTCCCAGCACACGATGAGCCAATTATAGATTAAGGGGCCGATTCCGATCTCGGCCGGTAGTGCTCCGAATCGGATTCGGTTTTACCGGATCCGATCCGGAGCCCTATTTTCCGACCGAGTCGTACGCGCGTCCGGGCGAGCGAGTACGATGCGTATTCGCCGACCGACTCGTCCGGGCGACCCGACCGCTCCGACCGACTGGTTCCCGGATCGTACTGCTCCGACCGACTCGCTCGGACCCGATTCGCACCGCGCAATGGAGACGTTTTCCGGCCGGGTAAGTACGATGCGCACCTCGACCGCTCCGACCGACTCGCGCCGTCCGACTCGAACTCGCTGTCGGAGCCGTACTTTGGGGGTCCGTGTCGGACCCCCTGTATGCGTACCCGTGCGAGGCGCACACAGGGGGGACCCATGGGTCCCCCTACCTGTGCGTGTACGCCGCAAGCGCTTCGCGGCGTACTCGCTGTAGGGGGCGCCCTTGTCCGCCTCGCACCCATTGAGGCAATGGGAGCCCGCGTACGCGTTGTACGACCGGCTCCCATTGAGTTCAATGGGAGTCCGACCGACTCGTGTCCGGTGGCATACGAATGCATCGGACTCGTTCGGTCGGACTGCACGGGTCCGATTCGGTCGGAAATCTCTCCGAGGCCGGCTCGGTCGGAGAAATTACCGACACGAATCGGAATCGGCCCCTAAGTGTCCTGGCTGGGAGACGCAACATCGTCGTTGCTTGCCGCTGCAGGGGACGGTCCTTGTAACACCTCGCAGAGTACGTCAATGGAGCACAAATGATATTCAGAGCTGCCATTAGCTGGTGTAGAGGCAGCCGGTGCTGTTGTCGAAACCTCAGTGCTAGTGGAAGAGCTGATGCTCAACCCAGTTGTAAAAGGCACCTGCGGGTTCTCGAGGAATGCAGCCATCAGTATAGGAATATGCTGGGGACATTGCCGAGCATGGGACCTCACGGGTTCCAGCCTGGTATTCAAGTCCGTAGGCGCGTCCGTTGCAAGTGTCAGACAGAGATCCACCACGCATTCTTCAGCGCAAAACAGGCATCGAAGAACTGGTAAGATGCAGTCCATCCAGACTGGTCTAAACGATAGGAACCAAGAGGCACTCAGTTCCTGTAGGCGAGGTGTGCCCAGTTGCTGTAACATGCGTTCACGGTACTTGCGCTCCAGGAGTGCTTTTGCCATCTCGTTGGTGATTGGGCCGTCCATTGCGGAGCAGAAAAAATGACAATCAGGATTCCTGCGATAGAAAGCAGGATCAGCGAAAGACCTCCAAAAACGCTTCCCAATACGGAGTGTATAAAATTTGGAATAACTCCGAGGATTGTGTGAAAGGTGCTTAGAAATCCTGACCCTATGGTCTTAAATAGATGTACAATACCACTCGTATCAGACATATTGAAGATACGATCCACCATTTCTGCAAAATGAATGGGGCAGTTTGTACGTATAAGGGCCTGTATCTCAGTCGAGGTCCTTGCGATTTGAAGATCAAAGGTCTCTCGAGCGGTGGTTAAGGGTACGGTTTGCTGTAAAAGCATGGCTTTCAGTCTGCTCAAAGTACCAAACTGTATAAAGGAAACATTCAACGAAGGCCATAACGGCGCCTCCCTGACTGTATTCATTGGGGGAAACAATACTTGCATACAGCAAGTAATCCTGGAGTTCACAGTGACCAGATAGGCAATGCCCGGAAGCATCCCACAGCAACCTTGATCGTTCAGCATCAAGTAACTCCCATTCGAGAGCAGCTCGAATATTGGTGTAAATGCCAGCATGCCAGCATATATGAAACGTTTCTGACAGGGTTTCCTGGGACCTAATAAAAATCCCTAAGATCCATGTCTTGTGTGAGTAAGGATAAGTGTTGTTTCACTTCTGTGAGTGTTGAGGTCTCTAGCCAATCAAGGCACAACTTCCCAACACTATAGGATGTCACTACCCCTGGATGTTCACTTTGTATATAACGGGGGTCTGGCCTGTGGATATTGAACCCTTCGGTTATACCCCAGAATCTTTTCTGACATGTGTTCGTGTCTAAGGGCCAAACCACCCATTTCTTCCAATTAGGGTCTGATCTATTGTACTGTAAAATGTCATCTACTGTTGCCCCTTCTTGTGAAGTTGAATTTTGCCACCCCTCCATCTTTGATGGTGTTGGAAACCGAGGTGTGTTCAGGTCCTTGTTCTTGGCTAGTCCAAGACAGGATGTCTGTTGCACAGTGTCATTTAGAAATATCATCTGCTGTGGAATGAGGCACGCTCTAAATAGCGCTTCTGTTCCCTGGACTTGCCAGTCTCTAGAACCCCAGACTGAATTTAAGTCTATCATGTCCTTCCATAGGTCGAAACCCTGCTCAGACAATTGGGCAATAAAGGAAGCAGAGTAAATCTGTTTGGTGTTAGTTAACATAATTTTCAGTGCCGATGTCGGTGTAACCTTATAATAATATGAGGTCGGGTCAGTGGTGTTAAAC
The DNA here is from genome assembly GCA_963921515.1 of Calotriton arnoldi. NCBI lineage: Eukaryota > Metazoa > Chordata > Amphibia > Caudata > Salamandridae > Calotriton > Calotriton arnoldi. The sequence goes on along the minus strand of CAWUFW010003995.1, from coordinate 1,591,121 downwards.
CCTGAAAAATATGAAGATTTCTGTGCAAATGTTTGCGAACTACTTTTAGGTGGTGTAGGGCAATGTTCCCACTGGTGGTACTCAAAAACAATTCTAGGTGAAATAGATTTGTGCAGGAAATGATGACCGTAATGTTGGTAACAGTACATAGCGTCATAGTCTGAATTACCTTCTAACATTTCAGTGTTCGGAAATGCGGCAGTTTTCTCTAAATCAGACAACATATTATTAACAGTTTCATAGTCCCAATCATCAGAAAATGTACTGGAGGTAATGATATCACTTAATGAAATTTTAAATACATGAGAAATTTTTAAAAGTTCAGTAGGACCGAATATTTCTAAATCAACCTTGTCCCAAACTATACCATCCGGTATAGGAACTGCTGTAATGTTCACTGATGACAAGTCTCTTTGCTCACGATGGGACAATTGATGTGGCTTCAGAATCAAATTAACTTTTTGTGTTGCGGAGCTTTGTTGAAGGTATCGGCCATTAATAAGCATGCTAAAAGTTATAACTAAGCCTAGCCAGAAAAGAAAGAACAGTATCCCAGTAATTACCCATAGTTCTACCCAAGGTGATACCAGGTAAGTCTTTTTGAGAAAGTTTAGTAGGTCTTTAGCTTGCTGTTTACGTGATTTTTGGGCTGGCGTCGTTTCAGGTTCACTTGGATCCAAAGAAAACGTATCAAAGTTCATGAAGTAGCCAGAAGCAGTTCGATCAATTGTAGGAATTGCATCGGGATTTGTTGAAATCGTAGTTTGCTCTCGTCAAGGCATGTTGACGTAGACGTCTGTATTTGGTCTAATTGCAACTTGTGTGTTATTTTGAATTGAATTTTGAAGTTGAACTTCTGGTTCAAGGGGAACAAGTTCCATAGCATAGTTGCATAGTCCTTCATTCCGTACAGGAGGCTCTTCGAACGTGATGAGTCTTTCTGATTGAACTTCTTGGATGGTAGCTAGAGGAGGGCGACTGCTACTGTGGAGTCCACGAGGCCTACTGTTCAGTATTGGCCACATAGTGTGGTTTGATTAAGTCGATTGAGACAAATCGTTTCTCCTTTTTCCCGGAAAAAGGCGGTAAAAGTACAGTTCTTGTTCCTTGAACTGTTAGGACAGGTACAGGCTTTCTGTATGATGGTCCAAATTCTTTTTTGTCCACTATTTTCTCTCTGACCATATCCCCACCCTTTGGGATCCAGACAGGTCTTGCCGTGTTTCCCTTGACTTCCCCAGTGGCGGTCTGTTTCTGGAGGACGTTACTTTGTTGTGTCCTGGATTCATTTAGATCCTGTAAAACAGCCAAACGATCATGGATATCAAATGGTTTCTCATCCGCCACTGTGCCTTCACAAACAAGATCAGGTACCCACATTCTTGTCCCAAATAGGACCTCATATCGAGTGACACCCCCTAGAGAACTTCTTGGCTGGTTATTGAGTGCTCCTTGTACCCCATATAGATGATTGACCCAACTACCGCCCTTGCCTAATACCCTAGCTGTTAAAGATTGCTTTAGGTCCCGGTTTTTCCTCTCCACAACCGAATTTCCCTCAGGATGGTACGGAGAGGAGTACTGCAATGATATGCCCATACTTTCCATGGCCTCTTTGTAAGCCCGAGAGCTAAATGCCGGGCCACGGTCCGAATGTAACGTGCCAACTGCGTATGTCCCTATAAAAACTCGCAAATCTTTGATAATAGTTCGAGCGTCAGCCGAGCGCTGAGGCCATAACCATAGGAATCTTGAGCAGGAATCCACTGTAACCATGATATACTTGTAAGCCCCATCAGATTGTAAGGGGCCGCAGTGGTCCAGATACACACATGTGAGAAGTTTGTCTGATTTTAGTAACGGTGTCTGTGCCGGGCGTGTTATGGTGAAGCCTTTCATCTGTTGGCAGATTTCACATTTCAAGACATAGGGCCCGATTCTGATGCGGGTTGGAAAAGCTTCCCGACCGAATCGGTTGGGAAATGGTTTCCGACCCACTCGGATCGGGAAAGTCCGACCGGCGGAGTAGGATGCATCCGGATGCTTCCAGATACGATTTGGTTGAACTCCCATTGACTTCAATGGGAACATTTGTTCCTAACCGCATCAGAATTGGGCCCTCGGTCGGGAAGACACGTTCCCGATCCGATTTGGAAAGAGCAAATGCCGTTAGGAGGCCTTCCTAACCGCATCAGAATCAGGCCCTCGGTCGGGAAGCTTTTCCAACACGCATCAGAATCGGGCCCATAGTCTTTAGTTTGTTTTGTCAGACCTGGCCACCAATAGCGCTGTTTCAACAATGAAATAGTCGCTGTAACGCCAGTGTGTGCAGAGCCCAAACCCTCGTGTGCAGCAATAATTAAACCTTGCCTACGATCCATATTTGGTATTACTCTGTCACCCACTCCAGGAATCTGAGCATATGGAATGTTGTTTGCATCTAACTTGTAGGAGTACTTGAGTGGAAATTTCTTTGGTACTGCTCCGCTGTTTTTGCTTGAAGCAATGACAGCGACCATAATCTCTCCGTCTATCCTCGTTTTTGAACGAGTGATTGTAGCTACGGATGCTGCGCGTACAGCCCCCTTCAGGGCTTCATCAGCCAATGAATTCCCTTCAACGTGAACGCCATCACGTTGATGACTCACGTGAGCCCTCGGTAGATCGTTCTTCAACTCAACTACCTGTTCCCATAGCATTTTATGCTTAATTGTGCCACCTTTTTCATCTTTGAACCCGTTTTGTTCCCAATGATGTAAATATTGATTGTATGATTGTACACAGTAAAAAGAATCACACACAATTAGTGTGGGGAATTCGTGATCCGTATTTACAAGTGCCAATATTAGTGCTTTTAATTCTGCCAACTGAGCCGTGCAGTCTCCTAGAGATTGCGTTTTGGTGCAACTTGGATGGAATTTTCCATCCCGCATGCGACCTTTAACGATTGCACATGCTGCGCTGTATTGTTGCCTACTCCATATGGCCGGTTGAGCAGATCCGTCAGTGTAAATTATATATTCATACTGATCTAGAGGCAAAATTTCATTTGGCAGAGGATATTCTTGTTCGTATTGCAGGAATGCCTGTGTTTTTAGATTTGGATCAAATCTGTATTCAACATCCGTTGCAGTAAGGGAATTGGCCCATTGTATCCATCTCAGATGTACGGCTTTTGCATTTGGAATGCTAGCCTTTGTAACAGCTTCTAAAGCTGGTACTGGGGTCACGACAATTATGCGTTTTCCCTTAGCCAGGGCTCTTTCTCTTGCTACAGCGGTCTGAACTGCTGTCAGGATTTTTTCTGTCAAAGTGAAACGCATTTCTGCGTTTGTGTACAGGTGTGATTTGTATGCGATTGGTACCGTTTCGCCTTCATTGAAGGTTAAGTAAGTGTGCCCGCATTGACCCGCTATTACACGGATCACTAAGTTGCGTACGTTTACTCGCGTCTGTAGGTGTTTTGAAGCTATCATGTCTTCTTGTAGTGAACGTAGGATGTTTGTGTTTTCCTGTGTCCATTGTCTAACTGAAAAGTCAGGTTTTATTAAGTCGTAGAAAGGTTTTACTTTTTCTGCGTAATCCAAAATGTATGTTCTGCCGAAATTTAGGAATCCCAGTATTGATTGTAGATTTTTCAATGATCTTGGAGGCTGGAGCAGCACACATTTATCTAAAAAGTTAGCTGCCAGACTTTTCCCTTCACTTTAAAGCTCATATCCTAAAAACAGGACATTGAGATGGGCTATTTTAGATTTTTTTAAATTACATTTATAGCCCTCAGAGGCGAATCCCATAATAATGGTGCTCACCCTGGTCAAGTGCTTTTTTAAGTCATCGTCCGTCAGATAAATATCATCCACATAGGACAATGCTTCCTCATCAAAATTTTGGAGTAACTCAGTTGCTCTTGCTGAAAACACCCCTGGGATGTTCTTATAGCCTTGGTGGAGACGACAAAATTGCCGCTGGGACCCCAACGCTGAGAATGCGGTCAAATACCTGCTTTCAGGCGCTATATTTTGGCAGAAAAATCCATTTGAGAAATCAAGTGTAGTTTTGTATTTTTTCCGCACAATATTATTCATTAATGCGGCACTGTGTGCGTTTTGGACAGCAAATGTCTTTGTGCATGTGTTTAAATGTCTGTAATCTAAAACTAGACGATATGAGTTGTCCGGTTTTGATACGGGAAACAAAGGGTTGTTCATTGGTGAGATGCATGTTTCAATCACCCCTTGATATTCAAGTTGATCTAAGATCTCCCTGACCTGTTTTTTAGCTTCTTGCTTTATTGGATATTGTCTCTGTGCATTTGGTGAAACTTTTAACGGGATCACGTGGTGGGTTGAATCTTCATCCCATCCGGCATGATTTTTGTACAATGCTGGAGCTAGGGCAACTGCCCACTCCCATGCATATGCATGTTTGAGATGAATGGGAACGAGGTCGGAAAATGCTGGAAAAATTACTGTTTCTCCCCTAGGGCACTCCATAACGAATGCTGGCGGCCAATCTTGTTCAGCTAATAGGATGTCATAACCAGATGATAGGTTTTTCCAAAAGAGACCTTTAATGTTCCTGGGCTTGTCCCCCTCCATTTGGAGTGTTATTTCATATAACTTAAGTGGGACGCTCACCCTTGTATCTGGTGCTTCCACCGTGATGTAATCATTCAAGTCTGCTGTCACCAGAAATTCCATCTGGTTCTGGCGAGCTATTGTTACTTCTGTCGCACTGTCTAGCATCGTCTGAACCCATTCCCCGTTCAGAAGTTGTGTCCTCAGAATTGTGGGCATGTCTGATCTTTAGACCTGCAACTTTCTTCTTCTTGAACTGAGGTTTTGATTTTGGCTTTTCTTCTCTTTTGGAAGTATTGTCTTGAGTGTGCTGCTTGTCTCTGGACTTTGTATGCTCTTCTTTGTGTTCTGACCGTCCTTCTCTCTCTGAGTTTTTTGTCGAGCCCTGAAAGGAACGAGAGGAGCGTGTATCAGTATCCTGATACCTGTCAGGTTTCCTAAAATTAGCCCTATTCCTGAGGTTGTACCTCTTCTCAGAGGGCTCCTGTGGAGGAGATCTACCTTGGGATTGAGATCTGTTTCCTTTAAAGTTTTGTTGTTTTTTATTATCCCACTTCTTTTTAGAAGAAGCAGGTGTCTGCTTGGTAGTGTCCTTTTCAGAACTGCCCATCAGTTGTGGTTTTAAAGCTTTCCCACCTAAACTGGCTCTGCCTAATTCTGCATATGCAGTTTAAACTATTTTGGGTAGTTCGTGTTGTTGATCTTACGTACTGAACTCCCTTAGGCGTTGGCAGATTGCCACTGAAGCTGCTTCCCCTTTAATATTGGCTAGTATTATGGTGGATACCTGGTCGTAGTTACCTAGTAACTTCATCCCTAAGTTCAGGGCAGGCTCTGCTCCGTACTCGTTTTGTATTTGTCGTAATGCATCTGGTATCACTGCTAATGAAGGAATACCATGTGCCCTGGTATATATGGCAGCAAAGGCTGTACCCCTAGAGATGCAATCCTCTACTTGTGGTGTTATTCCCATGGGCAAGCAGATTGTTAGCATTCTGTGTTTTTCAAACGGGGTAGTATTCGGGAATACTGCCTCGAGCGGAGTTATTTTCTGAGCTACCCAGAATGGCATTTTTTCACGTTTCGTGGGCATTTTGCCCATTACCGCGTGTAATGTTTGTGGAGTGATTTTAGTTGCTGTACCCTGAGAATGAGTACCATTTGTTGCAACTTTTACAGGTTGGACTGTGAAAGTCCTCATGACGAATTGTGTCAAGTTTCTGTAGATTTTGATTAAATCTTTGTGTTGTATGAGTAAGTCTACCTGTGGCATTGTTTCAATGTCAGGATGTGGTGTGTAGGCCGCTAATATCGGCCATGTTGCCCCCTCTCCTCCGAGCGGGCCTAATCTTACTCTATTTCTTATGTGGGGTAGGGCGCCTTTAAACCAGTATAGGTGTTCCTGGTACGTGAGTGGAACCTCTATGTCCTCGAATGGACCATATTCCAGTGGTGCATCTCCTTCTGTATAGTAGTGAAATGTCTGTGTTCTTGCATCTGCTGCTGGGAATGTAACCCAAAAATAGAATACGTCTGTTTTGTTTGATTCGTGTGCCTCAATCACGAAAACTACTAAGCCACCCCTAGCTGATAAACCGTTTTCTACTAGTTTCAGGGTGATCGTACATCTGAATTTAGGTGCAATTTGAATTGCGTTTGTATCTTCTTCTCCGTCTGAGACGTGTAGATTTACTACTGGGTTATCTCCGCCCTCAGTCATTTTTAAAACCGAGAAGTTTGTTCAAGGGGACTAAGATAACGTTTTATTTGCCCAATTTTAAGAACACTGTGTCCTTCAAGCTTGATTAACCAACAGCCAATAAATAGGATATTTCGCCTACTTAACTGTGGCGGAGTTTGTGCCCCCCCACTCCAGACCTCTCTGGCGTTTTGTGAGTAGGGGTCTCTGAGATTTAGCACAACTGAACTACTCAGATTCTACTGTTAAATAAGTACCCAACCAACGTTGGGAGCCATGTCGTGTAGTTCCTATATATAACCTATACAGAATCTGCGCCTTTGGATAACATGAACTGTGGGCTTGGTGGCAGACTGACTCTGAACACCCCCACCGAAAATGTTAGCCTGTTTGCATTAGCTAGCTCACAGTGCCACTAGTGTCTCCTCTTATCGGGGAGAGAATAGTTTCTGGCAACCTTAGAACATGACAACCCTGATCCCTCAGGATCGTGGAAACAATGTACTACTTTTCGCTCAGTCACTCATGCTCACTTATTCGGTCTCAGAGAATTATACAGAAGAAACAGTCGGACGTGTTACAATAAGTATTTATTGCACAGTGGTTCTTCTAGTGTAAAATAGATGTGCTGCAATAATTATTAGACAGTAGCAGATATATATAATTAGCAGTATAGTGAATATAAATGGATAGCACAGTTCTACCATTTTGCAATAATCATAAGTGCATACATGGATATAAAATGCACGATAAAAGAAATCACGTACTCCTACGATGCCTATCTAGATGTACCTAAGTGTACCTAGCATGTGAGTAGGTGTGAAGCCAAGAATCCCTCTAGGATTTAGTCGAACCCCATTACCTGAAGTGTGAGAGTGTGGGACCCCGTCCTGGTCTCGAGTTGGACACCCCGCAAGGGATGTTTTAGACCACTGTCAGCTGGAGTGTCTGCATGCAGGAGCCTCAGCGTCTATGGTCAGTGTGTCGGCCTGGAAGTCTCGGTTCCCTCTAACTAACACTAGCAAGATGTGCTGTATTTATGCAGAAAGTATCTAGGGTTCCTTTGTCCCTTGTTTCTTGTGTTAGCCATTGTTGGGTTTGAGGCTGACGTATGGGATGAACCTTGTACGTAGATATTATGCAGGTGGTGTAGCCCCAGCCTAGTTTCCAAGAACCCTTATGAATATTCATTCATACTGTGTGAATCTCTTGATGAAGTTATAGGACACTATTGTTCAGGGAGAAACTCTCCTTCTGCACCCAGGACTAGAACTAGGTAAAGGTTCTTTCCTAAAAGGTTTGTTACTGTGTGTGTAGGGGAGGTAATGTAGGTGAAGGTGTATGATATTGCCCTGGCCTATATTAGGGTACCTATATGAAACATAACAATATGGGTGGTGGTATTGGTGGTGGTGGTGGTGGTATTGGTGGTGGTGGTATTGGTGGTGGTGGTATTGGTGGTGCTGGTATTAGTGGTAGTGCTGGTATTGGTGGTGGTGGTGGGGGCATTGGTGGTGGTATTGATGGTGGCGGTATTGGTGGTGGTGGTATTGGTGGTGGTGGTATTGGTCTTGGTGGTGGTATTGGTATTGGTGATGGTGGTACTGGTATTGGTGGTGGAACTGGTATTGGTGGTGGTGGTACTGGTATTGGTGGTGGTGTTATTGGTGGTGGTGGTATTGGTGGTGGTTGTATTGGTATTGGTGGTGGTGGGACTGGTATTGGTGGTGGTGGTATTGGTGGTGGTATTGGAGGTGGTGGTATTGGTGGCGGTATTGGTGGTGGTTGTCGTATTGGTGTTGGGGTATTGGTGGTGGTGGTATTGGTGGTGGTGGTGGTATTGGTGGTGATATTGGTGGTGGTGGTGGTATTGGTGGAGGTATCGGTATTGGTCATATTGGTGGTGGTATTGGTGGTGGTATTGGTGGTGGAGGTGGTATTGGTGGTGGTATGGGTGGTAGTGGTATTGGTGGTGATATTGGTGGTGGTATTGGTGGTGGTGTTAGTGGTGGTGGTATTGGGGGTGGTGATTTTGGTGGTGGTATTGGTGGTGATGGTGGTATTGGTGGTGGTATTGGTGGTGGTATTGGTGGTGGTGGTGATATTTCTGGTAGTGGTGGTAGTGGTATTGGTGGTATTGGTAATGGTGGTGGTGGTATTGGTGGTGGTGGTGGTATTGGTGGTGGTGGCATTGGTGGTGGTATTGGTGGTGGTGGTATTGGTGGTGGTGGTAGTGGTGGTGGTATTGGTGGTATTGGTGGTTGTAGTGGTGGTGGTGGTATTGGTGTTGGTGGTGGTATTGGTGGTGGTATTGGTGGGGGTGATATTGGTGGTGGTATTGGTGGCATTAGTGGTGGTATTGGTGGTGGTGGTATTGGTGGTGGTATTGGTGGTGGAATTGGTGGTGGTGGTGGTAGTGTTGGGGGTATTGGTGGTGGTATTGGTGGTGGTGGTGGTATTGGTGGTGGTTAGTGGTGGTGGTATTGGTGTTAGTATTGGCATTGGTGGTAGTATTGGCATTGGCGGTGGTGTGGTGGTGGTGGTATTGGTGGTGGTGTTGGTAGCATTGGTGGTATTGGTGGTGGTATTGGTGGTGGCGGTATTGGTATTGGTGGTGGTGGTATTGGTCTTGGTGGTGGTATTGGTATTGGTGATGGTGGTACTGGTATTGGTGGTGGTGGAACTGGAATTGGTGGTGGTGGTACTGGTATTGGTGTTATTGGTGGTGGTGGTATTGGTGGTGGTGGTACTGGTATTGGTGGTGGTGGTACTGGTATTGGTGGTATTGGTGGTGGTAGTATTGGTGGTGGTATTGGTGGTGGTGGTCGTATTGGTGTTGGGGTATTGGTGGTGGTATTGGTGGTGGGGGTATTGGTAGTGGTGGTATTGGTGAAGGTATTGTTATTGGTACTGGTGGTATTGGTGGTGGTATTGGTGGTGGTGGTATTGGTGGTGGAGGTGGTATTGGTGGTGGTATTGGTGGTTGGTGGTATTGGTGGTGGTGGTATTGGTGGTGGTGGTATTAGTGGTGGTGGTATTGGTGGTGGTTGTAGTATTGGTGGTGGTATTGGTGGTGGTATTAGTGGTGGTATTGGTGGTGATGGTGGTATTGGTGGTGGTGCTGGTATTGGTGGTGGTGGTAGTGGTATTGGTGGTGGTGGTACTGGTGGTGGTATTGGTGGTGGTGGCATTGGTGGTGGTGGTATTGGTGGTGGTATTGGTGGTGGTGGTATTGGTGGTGGTAGTAGTGGTGGTGGTATTGGTGTTGGGGGTGATATTGGTGGGGGTATTGGTGGTGGTATTGGTGGTGGTGGTAGTATTGGTAGTGGTGGTGGAATTGGTGGTGGTGGTAGTATTGGTGGTATTGGTGGTGGTTGTATTGGTGGTAATGGTATTAGTGGTGGCATTGGTGGTGGTGGTATTGGTGGTAGTTTTGGCATTGGTGGTAGTATTGGCATTGGCGGTGGTATTGGTATTGGTGGTGGTGTTGGTGGTGGTGGTATTGGTGGTGGTATTGGTGGTAGTCTTGGTGGTGGTAGTATTGGTGGCATTAGTGGTAGTATTGGTGATGGTATTGGTGGTGGTGGTGGTGGTATTGGTGGTGGTGGCAGTGGTATTGGTGGTGTTGATGATGGTGGTGGTATTGGTGGTGGTATTGGCATTGGTGGTGATATTGGGGGTGTTGGTATTGGCGGTGGTATTGGTGGTGGTGGAGGTGGTGGTAATGGTGGATGGTGGTATTGGTGGTGGTGGTATTGGTGTGATTGTATTGGTGGTGGTGGTATTGGTGGTGCTATTGGTGGTGGTATTAGTGGTGGTGGCAGTGGTATTGGTGGTGGTATTGGTGGTGTTGGCGGTGGTGGTATTGGTGGTGGTATTGGCCATGGTGGTATTGGCAGTGTTGGTATTGGTGGTGGTATTGGTGGTGGTGGTATTGGTGGTGTTGGTGGTGGTATTGGTGGTGGTGGTGATATTGGTGGTGGTATTGGTGGTGGTGGTATTAGTGGTGGTGGTATTGGTGGTGATGGTGGTATTGGTGGTGGTGGTATTGGTGGTGGTGGTATTAGTGGTGGTGGTGGTATTAGCGGTGGTATTGGTGGTGATGGTGTTATTGGTATTGGTGGTGGTGGAGGTGGTGGTATTGGTGGTGCAATTGGTGGTTGTGGTGATATTGTGGTGGTGGTGGTATTGGTGGTGGTATTGGTGGTGCTGATATTGGTACTGGTATTGGTACTGGTATTGGTGGTGGTATTGGTGGTGGTATTGGTGGTGGTGGAACTGGTATTGGTGATGGTGGTATTGGTGGTGGTATTGGTGGTGGTGGTATTGGTGGCGGTGGTCGTATTGCTGTTGGGATATTGGTGGTGGTATTGGTGGTGGTGGTATTGGTTTTGGTGGTGGTGGTGATACTGGTGGTGGTGGTATTGGTGGTGGTATTGGTGGTGGTGGTATTGGTTGCGGTGGTTGTATTGCTGTTGGGATATTGGTGGTGGTATTGGTGGTGGTATTGGTGGTGGTGGTGGTGGTATTGCTGAAGGTATTAGTATTGGTACTGGTGGTATTGGTGGTGGTATTGGTGGTGGTGGTATTGGTGATGGAGGTGGTATTGGTGGTGGTATCGGTGGTGGTGGTATTGGTGGTGGTATTGGTGGTATTAGTGATGGTGGTATTGGTGGTGGTGATATTGGTGGTGGTGGTAGTATTGGTGGTGGTGGTATTGGTGGTGGTGGTAGTGGTATTGGTGGTGGTGGTATTGGTGGTGGTATTGGTGGTGGTATTGGTGGTGGTGGTGATGGTGGTGGTGGTATTGGTGGTGGTGGCGGAATTGGTGGTGGTGGTAGTATTGGTGTTGGTGGTATTGGTCATGGTGGTATTGGTGGTGGTTGTATTGGTGGTGGTGGTATTGTTGGTGGTATTGGTGGTGGTGGTAGTATTGGCATTGGTGGTAATTGGCATTAGTGGTGGTATTGGTGGTGGTGGTGGTAGTATTGGCATTGGCGGTAGTATTGGCATTGGCGGTGGTATTGGTGGTGGTGGTGGTATTGGTGGTGGTGGTATTGGTGGTGGTCTTGGTTGTGGTATTGGTGGTGGTCTTGGTGGTGGTATTGGTGGTGGTGGTATTGGTGGCATTAGTGGTGGTATTGGTGGTGGTATTGGTGGTGGTGGTATTGGTGGCAGTGGTATTGGTGGTGTTGGTATTGGTGGTGGTGGTATTGGCTGTGGTGGTGGTATTGGTGGGGGTATTGGCAGAGGTGGTAGTATTGGTGGTTGTGGTATTGGTGGTGGTGGTATTGGTGAAGGTGGTGTTTCAGCCCATTAGCACAGGATTATGTGCTACCTGGAATTCACATGACTTCCGCGAATCATTTTTTAAATCCATTTTACTTGGTGGGAGGGGGTTGAAACAGATGCGAGATAATGCCGGGTTAAAGTGATTGAAAGCAGGCACCCATGTTACGGGGGCAGATGTACTGCTTAAAAAAACACAAGCGGTTTCAGCTGAAGCAGCGCATGTCCGGCCTGCAGTAAGAGAAACCCAATAAAGTAAATAGTGCTTCCAGACTAAACAACAGGTCCTGTGTAACAACCAAAGTAAAAGGGCCTGTCGCCATGGGAGGTTACAAATCAAGATAAGGCCGTACTAAGGAGGGACTAACAAGCCTATCATTGAATCCGAAATCAGCATTTACGAAAGACAATGACAAAAGCCAATGAAAAATAGGGGAGGAGAGTGGGAGCGGCTTCTCTCCGATACTCTACTACAGCAGTCTCGCAGAGCGAGCAGTGTATGCGCGCTGCCGCTAGGCTCGACCTAAAAATGGGACCTTCAGAACCTCTCATTAGAACAATGCTGGACCTGTGTAAGATTCAGAAGAAGGACTGTCCCCCTATCTGAGGAAGAGGGACTGCCTTGCTGGCTGAAGGATTGGACCTGCTTACCTTGAACACAGGCAACCCAGAGTAACTCCAAGGGTCAATTGGATGACCTGCTGTGTAATCTACAAGAACACAACAAGCTTCCAGAGGCCTCCCTGCAATGCCTAACTGACCAGCACCACTTGGATCTTCCTGCACCTGCCTGAGTCTGCTGCGTGCCTCTGCTGGAGTAAGTCCTGATCCCCAACACTGTTGGCTATCATCAGTGAGAAGTTTTCCTCATGAAAAGGTAAAATATTCTGATGTTTGGGCTCCTCAAGATCGTGAAGTGACCTCTTCACGCTGAGAATCGACGGCCAGCGACAACTGCCAACGTGAAGCTCCAGCGGGATCTGCTTTTCACTGCAAAAGCAACTGTGTGTGATGGCCTTTAACGCAAGACCTGCACTTCACCCCAACAGCGTCCGTCCGCGACGATCAACCAACATGAAGCTCCAGCGATGACTGACTCTTCATGCTGCAGCAATGATCATCTGTGACGCACGACCTGTTCCTCACGCTAGAAGCCTACTCCTCGCAGAACCCATCAACGCAAATGGCACCCTTTGTGCCAGACTTGAGAAGATAACTCTTCAGTGGGACTAACCTGGTCCCTGTATCCAACCCTCCATCTCGATTGGCTTGAACTTGTGACTTTTTCCCTGGTCCAGCACAACTAGATAACCGCAGAAGGTGCTTTGTACTTCTTGGTGCTATCTCGCCTAAGAATTTAAAAAATAATATCTCTGGTTCTTCTGATTGCATTTTTGTCATTTTGGTATCATTTTATTTCTTATAATTGGCTCTATGTTTTTAAATTGGTTGTGATTTGCTGTGTGGTTTCATTTTATTGCTGTTTGTGTTTTGCATAAATACTTTGAGCATTTGCACAAGATTGGCATCCATGGACCAACTCTCCGCTAGATCTGCTCCTTCTTAATAGATAGAACACAAATTGTCACAATGGCACCTTACACCATGGAAGCCTGCAAACTCATCTGCAGAGTGCCTCAAAGTTTATCGCTCATCTCCACCCTCCCTCAACACATACATGATTCCTCTGGCCAGCGTTATCCATGCACAAGACATCAGCATCCTCTCCAGCACAGATGACATGCAACTCTCCGACAAGACACCCAACATAGGAAACAAGTTCACTGTCTGCATGACCGAAGTCACTAACTGAATGAAAGCCAACTGTCTCAATCTCAACACCAACAAGATAGAAGTAGCGATCTTCAGTATGAACACCTCACCATGAGACTTCAACTGCTGGGTGGAAGAACTCGGACCCACACCCACTCCCAGAACCCACGGCAGTAACATTAGAATAACCACAACACATATATTGAGCATCAGTCATAAATGAAAAGCACTTTCCCTTTGTACCAACACCAAAGTTCTGCGAAACAATGTGCACACTTTATAAGTATCCGCTGCTCTTGGATACACTGCTGAGCAGAATATATAGAAACACAAAAATGGTGGTGCACCAAAGAACCACAAAAGTCCAATCAAACTGTTGATTGTTCTATTTCTTCTTTAATTTTTCATTCAAGACAGTCATAGTTTTTTGGGATTCCAAACGTTACAGCCAAAAGCAAAGCCACAGCCAATGCATTTCATTCACCACCATGAAATTCTTCAGGGCATTCACATTGTTTATATGACAATCAAATTATTCGATACAATCATTATACACTCCTGCAATCCTGATTTTTCATTTAATATGCGAGGTTCCAGGTATATTTCAACCACCTGATCACTCCTATTTTGAGTCAGGCTGACCTCATGAGGTAGACCTTACTGTGCACCGCATAGCAAAGCTCTCTCCACAGACAGAAAACAAATCATTGACAGCAAACTGGATATGACTGCAGCGCCATCACTGTATCCTGCTTCCACACCCTGAAGATGCTGAGGAAGATCTTCAAATGTCTCCCAAGTAACACTAGAAACATTGCAACGCATGCCCTAGTCACCAGCAAGTTGGACTGTGGGATCACATTCTAAGCTGGGACCACCAAGCAACTCACTAGAAGACTACAAACCATCCAGAGCTCAGCAGCCAGACTCATCCTCAACCTCTCACACAGAACTCACATCAGACTACACTTCAGGGAACTACACTGGCTGCCAATACACAAAAGCGCTCCATTCAAACTCCTCACACCCACATTAAAAGCACCACACAACTCAGGCCCCACCTACCTGAAAAGTCGCATCTCCTTCTACCAACCACCAAGACACCTCAGCTCCGCAGGATTCGTACTTCCACACATCCAAATCATACACAGAACCAGATCAAGATGACGGGCGTCCTCTTACATTGCTTCTAAAGCATGGAATGACCTCCCACTCCACATCAGAGCAACCCCCTCTCTTCTTGAATTTCGCAATAAGCTTAAGACCTGGCTTTTCAATTAACCAACCTACCATAGACAGGGCTAGGCACACACACCTGCTTGGCATCAGAATACCTTTGTGGGTGATAATGCGCTTTACAAATGCACATAACAATCACAATAACATTGCCTCTAAGTTATGCCTGACTGCTGTATGCCATGCTACTAGAGGGATTAGCACAGATTAATTTAGTGACTTTTGTTGTTCATCCTGACAATGATTGTATATATTATTTAGGTGGGCTTTCCACTCCTATCAAATAATAACCCATATTCTTACACTTTTGATAAGTTGCTTGTGATTGGGGGAAGGAGGGCTGAAGGCGGAGAGGGTGGGAGTGGGGGGTTCTGGTAGTAAAACAAAATCTGGATGATGTTATTTTCATTCTTTCAGATCTATGACAGGTATGAGAAATTGAAAGAATTTCTGTATTAAACTTTATGCAGTCAATAATCCCGCAGCTGTGTCTGTGACCTAGACCGACTTCTGACTCTCAGGGCCTGATTACGAGTTTGGCTATAATGGAACTCCTAATACAACAAACGGGATATCTGTCACGTTCATGATGGAGTAACCCGGCCGCCAAACTCATAATCAGGCCCTAAGTCATTGATTGCTTTTCGGTATATACCAGTATGTCACAAAAACCTTATCAAAGTTGTGAAATGATAAAAACACAGTAAATAATATTACCTCTCTACAGCTCTACATGCGATAGCGAACTTACTGCAATGAAGAAAAAGAAACAGTAAGTGATGCAGGGATGTTTCCTTTGTATAGATTGAAGACGAAGTCAGCCGCATTTGTACTTTATGTACATTTGCTAGGATAAGTAAACTATTCTCTTCAGGTGGGGATGTTATCTCACCCAGTAAGGACTGGGACGAGGAAGACGAACGAGGAAGTAATGTGATGCACTAAATGAGTGTCCAAGTTTGTTTGAGTTCTTACACTTTTAACATCATAGACTTTCTGAATAAAACATGTTTCTCTGCATTACCTCTGCTGAAAAGTGGTTCTAGACATCCATAACCCTTATGTTACTCTAATCAAAACACTAGCTGCCCTCCCCTTGCGTGACCCCCAGCACACATGATGGGTTGTTAGATTTTGGAAGAAAAAAAGCAATAGAATAATGAATCTCTGAAAGGTGTACACACCTACTTCTCCTCAAACGTCCTTCGAAATATAAACATCCCTAGGGCTGCATAATTATTAATTGATCAAGTGAAACCTTCATTTCCAGTTCATTGTTGCAACTTTTCTATTTTTTGATTGTTCAACTTCCTGAATTCTTCCAGGGCTTATGCTAGATTGGGTAACAAAATTATAAAAGGCTGCACAAAAGAAAACAACATTGACGTACATTCTAGAAACAGTACTCGCCATCATTGTGCAATACTGGAACAGTATTCTGACGTCAATTTTAGAGTGGCAGGACTTTTTGAATGCAATCAGCAAATCTTTGCCTTGTTTTATTACTGGCAATCCTTCAAGAAAGCAGAGACAGAAAATCCCCTCAACTCCCACCTTCTGCCACCATTATCTACGTAAAATAAACTGTTGTAAATTCACTGTGTGGACGTATATCAAAACCAAGGAAATCGAGGGGCATATGTTCAAGGAAGTGGCGGAGTGAGGTGTTAGCCGTCATGGCTTAATGCCTCACTCCGCCACTTCAGAAACGTAGGGCTGCACTATATTTACAAGAATATGGTGCAGCCTTGCATTTCCCCCTGCGCTTGCGCTACACTTAGCAGTGTAGCACCAATGCAGGCACCCTTGCACCATAGTGCAAGGGTGTCGGCGTGCAGGGGAAAGATTGTTTATGTACAGGAAGGTGCCCCATCCTGTACATAAACAATCTTTAAATGCCATTTTGTCACTTCTATGTGTGCTGCTTAAAGGAAGTCACAAAATGCCTTTTTTTTAAAGATTGTTTATGTACAGGAAGGGGGACCTTCCTGTACATAAACAATCCAAGGCATTTTGCTTTTTCCATGTGTGCTGCACAAGGCAGCACACATGGAAAAAGCAAAAACGAGGAGAAATAATGCATTTCTCCTCGTTTTGCCAACTTAAGACCAGGTTTTCCCTGGTCTTAATTTTGGTGCTGCCTCCTATTTACTCTGCCCTTGTAAATAGGGGGCAGCGTCAAAATCAATGGGTGTTGCAGTGTAACACCCACCGCAACACCCACTGCCCACCCCTTTCACGCTAAGCATAGCATGAAAGAGGGCCTTATTTACAAGGCAGCGTTAAGCCACGTTAAGTGGCTTAACGCTGCCTTGTAAATAAGGCAATGCCCCTACGGCCACCACAACGTCGTAAAAAGTGACGTTGTGGTGGCGATAGGGGCTTGTACATATGCCCCCGAGTTTTCTATTCCATAGCGGTCAGAATCATCCAGAACTCAGTAACTTAAAAAAAGCGGCCTTTTTTATTGTTTGTTTGCTTGTTTCATAGAGAGCCACAACAATGGTGTCGAGTAGGGAAAATTCAGACATAAATTATGAATGAAAATGCATGGTCCTCATAAATATTGATGCCTGACGCCAGGTGTACAGAGAATCACATTATTTGCTATGTAGAGGTGTATGGTTAGGGAATTCGCGAAAAATAAAAATATTCTTCAGGATTTTCCTTAAATTGTCCCTATTCATTCCAGATACCAATGGAATGGGGGAATGTTTATGCACTTTCTAACATTTTCTGCACCAGCTACACCTCGATCAATTTACTGCAAGTTGTGCAAGGGTGAGAAAAGCATCCTGAAATGTCTGCAGGTGTCCATAAATATGCAATTGTTTGGATGTTCCTCTAAAGTGCATTACATTTTTCTGCTTACTTCTCTGGCATTCCTCTGTTAGTGCTCACTTTTATTTGTGCTCCTGGTAATTTGATGAAGTTTGTGAAGGAAAAGCCCTGGGGAGAAGCTCCACCCCCAGCGGCCTATGACTTTCCAGGCTGCTAGCTCGCCAGGGTGGGTGTACTGTGTGCAATAAGAGCCAGTTTTATGCATTTGGACAGCATGGGGATGGTTAGATGCAATGAGGTCATGGGATCCTTGAAGGATGGAATCCCTGTGTGTCATTAGATTAGGTCATACCTAATCCACAGGAAGTGTCTAAAAGGTAAAGTTCTGCAAAATCTCAAGATTTATCTTCATTTCTTTTTATTTAGGAAGTGAATTAATCAAAACATCACAAATCATAAGAACAAAGAAGAAGCCTTAATTTCATTACACATCCAGATTAGGGAAATTACACACTTAAAATATTATTAAAAATTTAGAATTCATAATGACAAATGATCCTGCAACCCATGCTTTGAGCAGGCCCCATCATTTCTCGAATCTTTCATTCAAATCATTTTTCTTATGAAAAGATTCTTCCAATGTCAATGTTCTTTGCATTTTCTGGATTCACTCTTTAAATATGTGGTAATCCGTGGATCTCCACTTTTGTGCAATTAATGATCTAGCCACCAATGAAGTGCAATACAGTGGCATTTCTGGTTTAGACTTTCTTCCAGAGAATTGTCGCCTACCCAGAATGGCTATACAAGTGTCCATTATTAAAGAGCATCCATTTTTGTCTCTGAGTCATTCATAGAAAGTGGACCATCAATGTTTCATCCTGGAGCAATCTTACAGTGTATGTTACTAAGTCCTAGTTGCTTTACAACATCTCATACTTGTGACCAGGATTGACTCTATAAAGGTATTAATAGAGACTGGGGTTAAATATAACCGATACACTGAAAAATACAGAATGTGGAGAAGATTATAACATAAAGGTAAGTGGAATTTTGCATTTTTCTTTCCACATTCTCTCTTAGAAATATCAGTACCTAAGTGAAGTTCCCATTACAGATCTGCTCATATCATATAGTTCATATTTTCCGAATTTATGAATTGTGCATAGATTCTACCAATGTAGGCTTTTTTGGGAGAGGACAAAATACCTCCCTGAAAATGCCAGTCTTACATCTCACGAAATGTTCATGTTAACAATGCTCTGGAGCAGAGTTCTAAAAACTAGAGCCATGGACATGCAGTTTATTGTCAATTGGTTTTGTCATTTGCATGGCACAATTCTACCTATTATGTGGCTTTGCAGAGTTTTTTTAGGTTGGAAATGTTGGTTTCACACCAAAACATGCGTGTGAACTGGATAGGAGGCACTCGCTCTAGTTTGTTTATTTGGGGAAGATACTTGGTAAAAGCAATAGTAAGCACAGCTAATCTGCCCATCATCATTTTCCTTAGTCTGAGAGAGAGAGAGAGAGGGGGGGGGTGTGTGTGTGTGTGTGTGTGTGTGTGTGTGTGTGTGTGTGTGTGTGTGTGTGTGTGTGTGTGTGTGTGTGTGTGTGTGTGTGTGTGTGTGTGTGTGTGTGTGTGTGTGTGTGTGTGTGTGTGTGTGTGTGTGTTTTTAACACCATCTCTACGAGGAGCATCCTGGTATGGGAACCAGTTCCTGTAGTGTGTTTAGGTACTTTTGAGCAGGTGGGTCAAAAATCTAATGTTATAGTTGCTTCAGTCTACTGTATAACCTACCCCAACATCAAGGCTCTTGTGGAGTTAGAATAGTAAATACAAACACCATTACGGTCCTGTATATATAGGTATGACATGTTGTATGTGTTACGTGTGTGTTGGTTTTTGTGTTTTCAGAGAGAGAATGATCCATGGAATTCCTGATCAGAGGAAGTGATGCTTGACTGAAAGGAGTGGGGAGTTAATTGAGAGAGGATATTGAGCTGAATGTGCGGACAGAGAGTTTGTGACAAGAGATTGAACTTGAATTCTGGAAGGAGTTCTGATCATACAGAGCCCGAGTAAAACCATTGGCATGATGCCCCTAGATCAGAAATATGCTGGAGTGTAGAGCAAAATTTTTAACTACGAATAACTAACATTGTCAAATGCTTAAAAGATAAAGTCATGGGAACCATTTTGGTATTGATGCAAACTTTCAAGTGTCCTAAAATTGTAAAAGACACAGTGGCGGCGCATACAAAAAGAAGAATGTCATGTTTATTAAGGAAGTAGAGCAAAAATGGAGCACAAGATTAAAGACTCCTGTATTGTATTGTATTGTAATTGCATTTATCTAGCCCTTACAGCCCCTGACGAGACGTCGAAGCGCTTTTTTGGTGAGTGACATACTACCCTGGAACCCATAAAGGATTACTGGTGAATTAGTATAATGAAATATGAAAGTAATTTGAGTGGTGGATATGTTAGTCAGTTATTTGGATTGAGAAGGATAGTGGAGGGTTAGAAGAGGGAAAAAGGTTTACATTTATATAGCTCTTGCTATGCCTGATGGAGTGCTGAAGCGCTTTTTCGGCGAGTAGCACGCTACTCCAGAACCCATAAAGGATTAGTGATGAATTAGTATAGTGAAATATGAAAGTAATTTGAGTAGTGGATATGTTAGTCAGTTATTTGGATTGAGAAGGATAGTGGAAGGATAGAAGAGGGAAAATGGTTTGCATTTATATCCAGTGCCATATATCTCTACCCAGACACTCATGTAAAGGGCTCAGTTTGACATCTTCAGTGTGCAAGAGAGCGAGAGCCATGATACAGTTATGTTTTAGTTGAGTGACAGCCACATGCAACTGAGGAAAAGGGGAAACTTTAAATGTACTAAGAGTCCTCAAGCCTCAACAAATGTTCTGATGTTAGAAAGTATGGCCCAATAGCTAGATCAGAGCTCTTGAGTGTTGAGTGTTTTCATAATAGCAGACATTCTGATGTCCCCATGGACATTTCTATTGCCATATCATATTGCGGAAGCCATGGCCAAGCTGAAGAGATTGTTCAGGTTCCACCACTTATGGGTTTGTGGTGAGCTTAGCAATGAATGATACTTCATGAGAGGAGATAGTTTTAAGCTTCCACCATTATCTAGTTTTAGGTGCATGATGCTAGGGTACCAAAAATGTACTACCTAAGTGGATGTGAAAAGATGGCAAGTTATTGTTAGGGAATTGATGAGAAATTAGATCTGACATGCACAGATCAACACAGTAGAGAAGAAGTCCAGCTAGATGGAAGGGATCTTTCATTTTCTGAGTGGGGTCAATGGGTGGAATCCTCATTCCATGGTACTTTATAAGTGAACTGCGTCCAGGTAAATGTTTAACTGTTGAAACCTTTGGATAACGTAGAGGAAACAGTAATATGTTGATACCTATGCCAAAGTTCAAGTGGTCAGCTAGGTTCCTGATATTCAGGGTTGCTGAGTTCAAACATTTAGCTGATTGCATAGTTTTAGGCAGTTTGCCGTGCAATTTGCAGTTTTGAATCTGATCAGAGGTTTCTTTTACGTCTGCATATCTGGAATTTCTTTCTAATGAAATTAACTCCTGAGCCCTGTACGGTCATGTGAGTGATGCAAAAGACCAGATAGAGAACTGCCTCTAAAGTGATTGTGCACAGTGGTGCTTCTGAAAAAGAGGTTGTGGGCAGCCAACCACAAATGACTGGCCAGTTGGCATGATTTGTAAACCTTTGAGATGCAGCCATGCAGACTACCTTCTTCGATCTCGCCTACGAAAGTGCACGTGCACTGTCACTTGCAAGAGATATTGTTTACTGCAAGGGCTTGGAGCCAACACATTGATTACTACTTTCTGCCTTCTATTTGGCCAACACGTGCCAGTCTCACTTCTTCTTCTTTCGTGTGGAGCATGGACCAAGTACTGATTGCTTAATTTTGACTAGTGTCCTTCCTCTGCTCACATTGTGATTGAGGAACTATTTTTCTTTCTCGTCATCCATGTCTATGTTGTTTCATTACTCCCACCTTCCTGTTGTCATGTTGCATCTTCCTCCCACCTTCCACCCTCCCCAGTGTCTGTGATGCTTTTTCCCTGCCACCTCCCACCTTCTCGTTTTCCATTTTGCTTCTTTCCTCCCACCACTCATCCTCCTGTTGCCTGTCTTGACTCTTCCCTCCCACCTCCTACCCTCCTGTTGTCCAGTTGCACCCACCACTTGCCAGAAGAAAAAGAAAAGTGCTATGACATACCCAGCTGTGGCCACATCATAGCGCTCTTTTATCCTCCTGTTCTCCGTGCTGCTTGTTCCCTCCCTCCCGGTGTCTATGTTGCCTGCCCCCTCCCTTCCCTTGTCGCCCACCCCCACCTGCCATAATAAAGAAAAGCGCTTTGATGAGGCCAGCGCTGGCCGTGTCATAGTGCTTTTTTTCCTAAATAACCATGCTGCACACCAGCCACGCTGATCTACAGCACGGCTAAAAGACATTGGTAAAGTCAAAAGCTCTTGCATAGGCAGAACAATTAGCTTTGCCAATGCTTGTTTCAACTGGCAGCCATGCAGGGATTTCACTCTTGACCCAGATAACAAAGGTGTACCAAGAACACAGAGTTTTATCGGGCCCCCACTTCCTTGTTACAAAACGGGCTTCAGATACTGGAGAGCTCCCTTCTCTAAAACACAATGCGTCATTGCACATTTTGCTAATTTCATAGGCTGGCTCAGGTACTAGAAAACACTGAACCGCTACTTTGAAGTTGCCCAAGTATCACCTACTTAATGAGCCTTAATGATGAGCACAAGGTTTGCATACCGCTTGGGCAACTCCCAAAGCTGGCACAAAATATAGCAGAGCACTTGTCAGATTAAAACAACACCAAAGATAAATTAAACCCTATGGTAAACTGTTGCAATACCTATACAGTGTAAAGTGCCTTAGCAACGCATATAAACACATGAGTAAGCCAATAATGCAGGTGTGTGTTCTACTAACGCATTGTTACAATAATTCTTGCAGAATATTACCACTCCCAGAAACAGAGGGATTTAATGAGTCATCTGTAAAAGGGGAGTATTCCGCATAGCAGACGGAAGAGGCAAAAACGACTTTTTCTAAATGTGTTCTTAAGGAGCAAAGGAGAATTTGCGGTCAAACAAAACCCCCAGATTATGCACCTTCTGGAGGGAACTAGAAGACGACTCGGACTTACTGGGCAGCCAGAAGGGAAATGCTTTGGGCCAGAAAGGCCTCTGAGTAGAATTTCTGTCTTCGAAGCGTTAAGGCTGAACAGACTTTGGTGTTTTCAGTGCTGGACATGTTTGAGCAGTACCACGCGGTGGTGGTCCTCAGATCCCTTCTGTTGGTTGAAGGGGAGCTGGTAAACGTCTGCATGCAAGGGGCAGTCGATGCTGTGGCCTGTAATAATGTGAGCATGTTGGGTCGCCTCTTGCATCTGTTGCAAAGGGCAAGGCAAGTGGGCCAAACTCTTTGAAACTTCACAGGTGGTGCTGGTGGTTTGGGGTAGGAAAATGCCAGAATGAACTTGGTATTTTCAGTTTCCACGAAGGAGTTAAAAAGTCAACCCTGTTACCTAGGGAACGTTTTGTGAATTAGGCTAGTTCTTATATACCAGACCTATTTTAATCTCAATTACATGTGGTCCTGGTTGGCAACTGAATGTACATGTGTCAGGTCTATGTGTTTTCAGAGGGAATCCAGCAGTAAGGTGGATACAACATTTTCACATGTAGCATGTAAACAGATGATGCAAGACACAAACACATTTAATTTTTCTGGAAAGTTGCTCTTAGGCAGGCTTTATGAAAAATGATGTCACAAGTTATATATTCCTTCATTATTTTTTTCTGTTAAATGAAGCACCGTCATGCCACTTTCCTACTCCAGAGTGGTTCGAGATACTATTGTGAGAAGACCATGGTGGTAGGACACGCATCAAAAAGCAGAGTGGAGGGGGGAAAAGTCCAGGGAAACTTGCAGGGTATAAACAAGAAGAGTGGAAGAAGTAAGATTGGGGGGAACTCGGGAGGATGCTGAAGTGAGGAACCAGGGCCTGACAGTGAATTTAGAAGTAAAGAATCAGGGAAGATGAACTAGGCCTGATAGAGGTTCAATAGAGGCAGTTTATGGTCTCTCCCCTTTCCCCACACAATGTGTGCAGACCGGTCCTTTATACGCCCGCTAGTTAATCATAACATTTTCATACAGAACTCAGGGGCAGATTTACGTTGAACTAACGCAGCGGGGTACAGCAAGTCATTTTGCTGCGCCGCGCTGCGTTAGTTTTGAAGCACAGGGATGCGACATATTTACAAGAATATGTCGCATCCTTGTGCTTCCCCCTGCGCTGGCGCACAAACTGCAGCCATGCGCCGGCGCAGGCACCCTTGCACCATGGTGCAAGGATGCCTGCGTCGTGGGGAGATTGTTTTTGTGCAGGAAGGTTCCAATCACTACAACCATTTTCCTCTTTCAATGCGTGCTGCAGAATGCAGCACGCATTGAAAGAGGAAAAAACGAGGAGAAATGAAAACATTTCTCCTCGGTGCGCCTCGCTACGCCACCTCTAGGGTGGCGTAGCTTTCAGACGCATCTCCAGAGTTACGATTTCTCGTAATTCTGGAGATGTGTCTTGTTCCATGAGTGTTGCGTGGGAACACCCACAGCAACACCCATGGAACGCCCCTTCACCGCAAAGTGCTGCGTGTGAAGGGGCCGTATTTACAAGGAGAGGAAAAGTCACGCAGGGTGGCTTTTCCTCTCCTTGTAAATATGGAGCAGCCCCCTGCGCCACCAGTACGTCACGAAAAGTGACGTACTGGTGGCGCAGGGGGCTCGTAAATCTGCCCCTCAGAGTTGAGGAGAGAGACTGAGGAAAGGGGCTTGGGGGCTCCAGGTAATCACAGCCTCGTTTCTGTTGGTTTCCAGGGCAGGTGGGAAGACCAAAACAAGTGCTTAATTTGTGTCAGCAACTGCAGGTGGTGGGCACTGGCACTCATTTTTGGAGACCAGGACTTATGTTTCGTCATCAGACTTTGACCAAGAGCAAGAGAGAGAAAGGCAGAAAATGTAAAAAGGAGGAGGAAAAGAATAAGACAATGGTGACAAAGAAAGGATGAAAAATAACCTGCAAGAGTGATAAAACGATACAGGAAATGGAAGGTAATGGAAGAAAAAGGCATGAGGTGGAATCAAGATTATGCAGCCTTGGTATTCGGCAATCCCAGCATTCAGCATTGGGCCCCTAAGAAAAACTTTGGGCCCCTCAACTTATTTTTTGCCAATTAAGCACTTGATGACAGAGACATCATCGTCTCAGGAGAATAAGTCTCTCAATGCTATGTGACAAGGCTGGCACTGTCCTAGCCTAGTGCACCCTGGACGAGGCATCCAGGGCCCGTTGCTCTCTGCTTGACGGCTGTCCATTGAGGCGTCTGATTAATGTATGCTCCATGCAGCAAGGTCTGTGTTTCATGCCCATTGGAAACACAATGGAGATTAAGGAGCACAGATATTTCCATTCCATTCCAGGATTTCTGACACAAAAAGACAAACGAGGCTAAGGGATATAGGTAGAGGCCACAAATGCACAAGTATTGGGCAACAAAGGTAGATAGTTACATAAGCAAGTGACATACATAGACAATCATGCACATGCCCATCTAGTCTTTCATACAGATCCCTGCTGATTGGTCGCAGAGAATCACCTCTGTGTCCTAGCTTCTTGTAATTCAAATGTCAAAGGCTGATGTGCTGTAGGGTCAGATTGGGACAGAAAATAGGCCAGGACACCAAAAGAAATGTCTTTACAATAGTGCATCATATAGGTAAAAAAGTGGGCCACATTTGCAAATCCGGGCAGTTTTAAACTTGTACTGATATGCTATATAGATGTTTTGTAAAGTATGGGAGACAGCATGCATTTGTGCTTGCTGTAGGCAATGTCAGAGAAATCAACAGTAAAATCCGGCCTATTATCAGACAAACAGTGAAAAAAAAACAGTCCACAGACTGCCCTGTCAGACAAGCCCTTCTGGCACTGCCAGATTGCCCTATAGGCCAGTCCGACCCTTGTGTCCTGATCTATGAAGCACTGGAGCTACATATAGGAGCAAAACTACACAGAGATAGAGTGATTCCGGTTGCAATTCAAGAAAGAGGGAAAGAAAGGATATTAACCTGTCAGGACAATGGATTCAACAAATCAAGGTTCAAACTTCACATTGTCAAGCAGAAAGAGGGTAGCCTTACAAACCACAGTCTTATGGAGGCACTTTCTAAATGTGGGCTTAATAAAGTAATCTACTAATTAATGGTTAATTTAGAGAGAGTGATCACGTTAGTAATATGTTGGAGCTTTGATTTCAACTTCTTAAGTAACTGAAGACTCTGATGTTCATAGTTTTTCCATTATTAAAGATATTAAAGAATCTATCAAAATAAACAGAAAAAAGGGACATCCGAATTTATCGAGGTTTCTATCTAAAAAAGCTACACTTTGAGCAAGTATAAAGTAAAGCCAGCAGGCGGTGAGGGCCTCATAATATGCTGGTGGTGCCGCCGCCGCACTGCCTTGCATATTACGAGTTTCAGGACCGCCAGCAGTGTCATGGATTTCTTTCCTCCATGAAAAGGCTGGCGGTCCTGAAACAAAGGTGGCTCTACAACGCCCCCTGTTTCCAATGTGCATGGCGATGCACGCAGTGAGGCATGTACCCCAGTTCCTGCATGGTATGGACTTTGCAGTCCATGCCGTGCATGAACCTTTTTGGGCATTCCCATTGCGTTGCCCATTTTCAGGGGCACCGTCGTGGGACCGCTAAACAAAGCCCGATAGACATGAGGAAACTTATAATCTGGCGGGCGGTTCAACCACAGGTTTGGCGGTGCGGGTGTGGGCCGCCGGCGTGGCTGTCTGCTCCCATGCCGCCAAACTCGTAATCGGGCCCTAAGTGAGATTACTGGTCTACAACTATCTCCGAACCTTGCTCTACTGAGCGACATCGGAAAGGTTCCGAAGATCTGCCACAGATTTGTGGCTTTTTTCTTTTCTTCTAGCTAAATGGTGCGTAACAATACCATGGTTGAAGGAAGCAATGCCTACACTGAAAAAGTGGGAACAAGGCATGCTCTTTTGCAATAAAATGATGGACTCATACTCAGGGTTATTGCATCCCACTGCTAGGCCATTAGACATCTAAGATACTCTCAGGACACATCTACTATCATCTGACTCTGATGAGGGGGATGGGGCAACAGAGGATCACACTGAGATGGTAAACATCGGCCCTTGGACTGTCCCCCCTGCATAGTCTTGTTAATGTATACTGTTTGTAGTTGATGTATAAATCGCTGGCGTAACATTATGACTGCAACTAGCTAAATGTACTTTATTCTGGACACAAGCTGTTACACTGTGGACGTGCATGGAGCAATGTATGATTCTGTTATGTTCTGTGGTAGCTTGACATTGGAAAATCCTAAAATAAAGGCTAAATTATATTGCAGGCACGAAGGAAAGTGATTACCATTTCTCATTTGATTAATCTTTTTAGTTGACTGAGAGGCTAAGAGAGTCCATATTAATGAAAACTATTTAACTTCCATGTGGCCACACAGAGGACCAGAAATTGGTAAATTAAGTTAAGTGGGTATATTACAAGTTAATAATGAATCCAATATACATGCAAATCAAAAACATACTTTAATGGTACAGATTTTCAACAGCCAAGCTGAAGCACCGGGAGAGATTCAGATTCAATAGCATAAGAAATGCAATGAACGCAGTCACAGCAATACAGATACTGAGAAATAGAAATTGGTGTTCCTTAAAGAAACTCCGATCCTCCTTCCTAAACATGAATAGATTCTAAAGTCTTCTAACCCAAGTTCTAAGTCTAAGATGCAAGTGAGACTTTGGGAAATGGCCTCAAGGGAATTCAGAAGTGAAGGAAGGTGTCAGCAAAGTGAAACTCCGGTAGAAGTCTTCTAAAAGAGAATAAGTTCTTAGCGTAAAGATACACACTTGCAAGGGAAATAGAGATGTCTGTATCCCTCAGAGTCAAGAATGATCTGAACTGCACTCTAACAATGTGAGACTAATCATAACCAAGAAGTTTCAAGAACAGCATATCTTTCCACAAGTCACCAGAAACCCAATTATTTCTCCTCCCCACAGTAGGTATCGGCAACATTCTCGAACTTTTCCATCCCACAAAATTGGACAGTCTTTGCAACCTTGAGTATCTTCTTGTTCCTGATACGCGATGAATAGGAGGCTTCTTCTACTGATTAGTTCTTCACGTCCTTGCCAAGATTACTCTTCTCAGGCCTCAATATCAGCAATAAAACAATATTCCTTCCACTAGCTATGAAATCATGAGAAAATACCTACAAAAGAAAGAACACGCAAGGCAAGCAAAATAAATTTTAAAGTTAAGGCCTTTAGTCAAGCTAACTTTAGTCAAGTATTTCAATGTGCATTTTGAATATATGATTATACTTGCATGGGTAACTTCAGAACAAATGCACACATGAATAAATGGGTTCAAGATTCCATATGCAATGAATGTTAATAAACGCAGTATATCTGGAAATAAAGGTGTAAATGCGAATGAGAATTACTTGTCTTCACAGTTAGACTAAATTTTAACCTACACATGCTTATGAGTCTCTAGTTTCTACAGAGAATGTATTTTAATAACGCAGTTAAATGCTTCATTTTATGTATATAAAGCTAAGTCACACCACATAGATATATGGAGCACTAGGCACATAGGTTGTCACGTTACACTTCACAGATTTGAAATAGCTGTCTACCGTCTCATCTACTCACTCCTCTCCTGGGTTCACTTGCTTTTGTAGCCAGGTTCTTGTGTGTGGGGTTTAGATGAATAACAACAAAATTGACCAGAGAAAGAAACTTAGTGCTCACTTAAATGTATGAGACTAGTTTGCATTGTGGTCTCATAGGAAGCATCACCTTGACTAAGACTGTAGCTGAGGGCATGGCGTCTGCTAACAACTGAACAAAAAGAATGTGCTGAGCGCCTATACTCACCCGGGCTTTGGCAGGAAACAAGAGTATCCGATCAGCTCAACAACTGCCTAAGTAGCAATCACGGTATCTGGGACTAATATAGGATATCTGTCATCACCATTTAACATGAATTCTGAGAAGATTATGGGATGTTCTTTACAAAGAAATCAAAATTGATCATTGAGCATCATGAGTTCCAGAGTGTACTTCTCAAATGCACCAGTTTTGGGCAGCTGGTTGTCCCCAGTCAACTCCCATCATATGAGTACATAAGCTGGCACTATTTGACAGGAAAATGCGCTCACCATTGGTTTCCAACTGAATAGTTTCAATCAAGGGACATTGAGAATATATGCCCCTGACCCACTTACACCTCCTCGAATCAAGAGCAGACTCCAAGGACTGAGGAAAATACTTAAATTACTGAAACCTAAATGAAAAAGAGGATGGACCCTCCTACATACTGAGAACCTGCTTTATCAGCTCAAGAACCCAAGGCTCAGTTGCCTGAGTGCTAGGACGAAGCTCACTGCTTGAAGCACTGTGTACAGCATAGACCAAAAACATATTCCATTGCCCTGTGCTCAAATACCTTCTAGGTCAACCATTGAATTGTGTGCCTTGCTCACTATGAGCTTTCTCCTGAGACTGGAACTGCTGACTGAGAAGTGGAGAACTTTTTTGCATTCACTGTATGGTTTCCCTGAGGTTGGCCCACGCAACCATGAAGTTTGCATCACTTCTCTGAGGCTTTGCACACTCTCTTGGTATCTTATCGTGAGCACTTGCAGTTCAGGACCGGGTTGCATAAATGTTAGGATGGCCGGGACACTGCACTCTAGTCATGGCCTTAATACCCAATGACGCTGTGACAACCTGAGGAGAGAACTCTGACAGCATGCACCCCAGTCTCTTCGGCCTCAGGAGAAATGAGTAAGCACGTCCATCTACAAAGAGAGTAAGACTTTGCAAAATGCCTGGACAGAGCTTTCTGACTTTTTTCTGCAGAGCAGATACCACCGCTGCATACCTCAAGTAGTGCACTTGGGCCTCAATTACAACTGCCTGGGATAATTCCGACATCCATGCGAGCTAGTGTTTGCACATGTGGCAGAATTACGAGTATGTCGGAAAAATCCCACAGTTTGATTTTTCGCCCCATAAATTTCCGCATGTCAAACTTGCCAAAAGTTATAGTGGGCATATTGCGGGCTAGTCGGCCATAAACCATTCTCTTTGGGGGGGGGCCTTCCCTCCCCCCCCCCAAATACCCCCTCCCCCTTTTTTAAAAAAAACACACCTGACAACTGTTGGTCTTCACTGTGTAGTCTTTATTATTTCTTGACATCACGCCTTGCCCTCTGCTTGGCGCGCTCTTATTATTGACCAACTTTATTGTTCTTGATTATACATCCAATACACATTTCACACTGGGATTACACATTGTTATACTCCAATCACTGATTACAATTATAGATTTACACTTTGGCATCTCCACCTCCACACCTGATGCATGTTGTGCCAGCAGGCAGCAACACCCATCTCTGCGGCTTCATTTCGTTGGTGTAAAGTTATAAACGCCTGTGATGTACCTACCCCTTAGCCTCAGCCACCCAGGGGTCTGCCTTGCACGCGCACCATGTATCAACAGATTGTTTCTCCAAGCACCGGCATCTCGGTTAGGGCCGGAGAGTCCAGGACCACCAGCAGGACGGCCCCCTCTCCCGCCAGCCCGTAGCCCCATTGACTGACCTCCCTGATCCAGTATGAGCCAGTCCCCCTAAAAACAGGTAGTCCCCGGAGTTCCTCTTACCGGGACTCCGCCACATAAAATACCTCCCCATTTCAGGGATGGGTGGGTGGGCAACTCCTTCAGCTGCGTCCTTGAGCTCCTGGGGTGAGAGAACAAAGAGGGCTACTCCCTCTCGCCCCAGGGTTTTGTATAAATTCCCGGGGGAGGGGTACCAGCGTCCGCCAGCCCCTCACTACACTCACATTCCTCCGGCTGCACCCTTCCCCTTCCTCTCCAATTACTATCCTACCTCAGCCCGGCATGCCCCTAAACGGCACCCCTCCCCTAGGCACGGGGGTGCCTGGTATAGTGGGCATATTGCGAGCTAGTCGGCCATAAACCATTCTCTTTGGAGGGGGCCTTCCTTCCCCCCCAAATACCCCCTCCCCCTTTTTAAAAAAACACACCTGACAACTGTTGGTCTTCACTGTGTAGTCTTTATTATTTCTTGACATCACGCCTTGCCCTCTGCTTGGCGCGCTCTTATTGACCAACTTTATTGTTCTTGATTATACATCCAATACACATTTCACACTGGGATTACACATTGTTATACTCCAATCACTGATTACAATTATAGATTTACACTTTGGCATCTCCACCTCCACACCTGATGCATGTTGTGCCAGCAGGCAGCAACACCCATCTCTGCGGCTTCATTTCATTGGTGTAAAGTTATAAACGCCTGTGATGTACCTACCCCTTAGCCTCAGCCACCCAGGGGTCTGCCTTGCGCCTTGCACGTGCACCATGTATCAACAGATTGTTTCTCCAAGCACCGGCATCTCGGGTAGGGCCGGAGAGTCCAGGACCACCAGCAGGACGGCCCCTCTCCCGCTAGCCCGGAGCCCCATTGACTGACCTCCTGATCCAGTATGAGCCAGTCCCCCTAAAAACAGGTAGTCCCCGGAGTTCCTCTTACCGGGACTCCGCCACAGGGCGGGGTGCCTGCTGGCGCCCCGCCCCCCACCGGCCGCTGCCCACTCCACCTCCGCCTCAACTGCCCCAGTATGTCTAGAATGAACACCTCTAAGCCTATGTCCGAGAGATTCACCCCGTCCTCGTCATACAAATCCGATTTGGAAGCTTGAATTAAATTATGCGTAATAACTCATATTGGTGACCCTTTCACCAATTTCTTTACTTTCATGTTCAATTTCCTGACAGATCTGTTCACTGCACCAGGAGGGGCACTATCCCCCCATACTTGGCGCAGGAGTACTTCCGACCAAAAGATCATGGTGCTAGGCAATGCCTTCCTTAACCTAGAAAGAGCCGGAAACAACGCCTCCTTTACACTCCTCCTACCTGCCGGGATCATGTCATCCCCTCCTGAGTGCAACACCAATACGTCCGGGTTTGGCATACCCCTATCCAGCTCCCCTTTAACCTGCCCCTCGATATCTCCCAGCGAGTGCCCTTGGATCCCTATCCACCGGTGATCCATCATTTTCCACCCTTGCGCGCATCGGCCTCTGAATTCTTGGAAAAATTGCCCTGCTCTGTGTACCAACGAGCCTCCACACCAGCATACCTGCTTCCGCTACCTTGCCACCCTGCAGGTCAGCCCCCTCTCTCGCCCGCCGGGAGCCCTATAATCTTATCCCAGGCTGGTGACCGCCATGTGCACCTTACTGAAACCTTTTTGGGAGCTATACTTTCCTCTGATCTACCGCTCCCCCCTACTGACTGCTGTCTCCTCCTATGTGGGGGTTGGTGCTTGCCCCAACATAGCTAAGGCCCATGGCAAGATGTACCCATGAGGGTATAAAGGGTAGATTCACTTATGATAGTATACCGCATGATGCGTAATCACCCCGCACCCGGGTAGAAGCCTAGCACTATGGTACCTTATCACCACCTCTATAAGTGGCCTCACGAAAAGGCACTGCTCCGAAATTGTGCCAGCAACACCACCTTTATCAGATACTGGTAAGTTCCATTCACAATCACTTTGTTAATATGTAATATGAACAATTTGTTGTGCCTACAAGCTGCTCGCTGACGCAAATGAAGGTTGGCGACCGAACTACCAACACTGAATGCCTTCCTGTCAATGTATTCCCCAAAGGGGGTTCTGATAAGCCCCCCTTGCAACCCTTGGCTCAAGTTAAGCACTGCTCACCGTATCCAGCATTGTTTACGCTGATAGGATACCGATACACCATACACGTGTGCGCAGGAGATAAGGTGCGGCCCCGGTTTATCTATTTGACACGCCCCCAGGTTTGTTACCGGGAGCAACAGATAGAGTTGAGCTGAACCAAACCCCTGTAGCTATAATATTAAACCTTGTGATATTGGGCTGGGGAACAAACAAACTGACGATATTACGCTACGAAATCTAGGCACCTGGCCCCTGATAAGCGTAGCTGCAGTTGAAGAACTGCTAAAAAGACTCCTTCCTCCTGTAAGATAAGCTAGTGAGACTCATACATACCCCACTACTGACCCTTACTCTCCTTCACAACAAGGGGTGAGCAACCGCACCTGTTTTTTTATTTTTTTTATATAATTTTAAGAGATATGTATGTTTATATATAGCGCCAACATGGCGCGCTTTACATGAGCACCAGTTACATTACACCCGATATATTCATTTGGGAGTCACCGGCTCGAAAGCTGGTAGCTTTAGCCGATAGGTAATATCCGCTCCCTTTTCACTGAGTAGCGCCACCATTGGCCTGAAAAACCATCCTAAGAGATTATATTGCCTGTACTGCAGCTGCCCCTTCCCCAATGTAGCGCTGTTTGGGAATCACCGGTTTGAAAGCTGGTAGCTTATCACCGGTTTGAAAGCTGGTAGCTTACGCCGATAGGTAACATGCACTCCCTTGTCACTGAGTAGCGCAACCATGGGCCTGAAAACCAACCTAAGAAATTATATTGCCCGTACTGCAGCCGCCCCTTCCACAATGCAGCGCTGCTGCCTAGGAGAAAGAGCACGCGCGTGTGTGTGTGCACGCACATGTGCACAAGTTTGCCCTATTTTGGGCTACATGGCCCTTGTTGGAAGCGGTGGTGCCGTTGGTCACATACGGGCCCTTGTAACACAGCTCCTAGCTAATAAACGTTTAAGCTCCTGATCGGCAGGGCACAGAAGATGTCCACATATGTGTGTTCCTGCAGCCCAGATTCACTGTAACAAATGAGCCTAAAGCACCACCAATCATTCGGTGAATTCTGCTCTAAGCGTAACCAATGAACATAATGCACCACCAATTGTCCAGCGAGGTCTACCCTAAACAAATGTACTAGGGTTAAAAGGAGTAAAGCTTTTCCTTGTTACCTCTACTAGAGGGAGCACTTAGTAATACCTTCCAATAGAGAATTCCACCAATGGTGCTGTCGGTATATATACGGGCCCTGTAATGCAGGCTTGGAGCTGGAAAAAGGGGTTTAAGCACCTGATTGGCAGGGCACATAGTCGGGATAAGGGAATAAGGATTCCTGGTTGCATCTACACGAAGGGGTACTTACTTATTAATACCTTTTGATAGCAAATTGGGCAGTATATTTGTTCTTGTTTTGGTCCGTCTCCATATACACGTTGGTGTGGAGTCACGCACCAAGACTATTTCCTTCAACCGGAATGACTTACATTCCCCACCCTCCCGGAACACCCTCTAAGAACACTCCGGTGATTACACCGAGCATTTATAACTTGTAGTAAGGGGAGAGTGTAGGAAGGTGGAATCTGACTATATGGTTGCCCCCACTTTTTTTATGGTGTTTTGCTGGTTTATGACTTAGTTGGGCTGGGATCCTGCTATTCAGGGCCCCAGTCTATCTGCTTTCTCTGTAAAAAGGTTTCCATGTGCCTTAGGAACATCTCTGATTGGAATCTGGAGTGCCCTTATAAGTTCCTAGTATATGGTATACTATGTACCCAGGGCATAGGTGCCTCAGAGGCCTACCAGGGGCTGCAGCATGTATTGTGCCACCCCTGGAAGGCCATCCAAACTGACACCACATGTCTGCTACTGCAGCCTGGGTAAGGTGGTGCATGCACCCCTTACTGTGATATAGGTTACCTATATCACTATATACATACACACATATAAACCTATAAGTCACTCCTATGGCAGGCCTTATCAATCCTGAAGGCAGAGTGCGTGGTTCCTATGTGAGAGGGTGCCCCTGCATGAGCAGGGCCCTCTGCAGCGTTCGGAGACCCTTCTCTGATGCTGTTTGTAGTGCAACCTGACCATATACTCTTAAGCGCATTATAACCTCGCGTTAAATGCTAACTTTGGAATGGCTGCACCGAAACATGTCGTGTTTGGTGTCAAACATCTTGGAATACTACCCCCCCCGCCAATTCTGGCGGCGGGGGTAGCATTCCACCCTTCTAGAGGGAGAGACATGTTAACCCTGTTAACTTCTTTCTAAAGCCCTGGCATCACAAAATGGATGCTGCTGCCACAGACACAAGTCTGGCCTCCTGCTGCTGGACGAAACTCCGGCAGGGGAGGCCTGGACAATAGGTTTCCTGTCCCAGGGAGGTGTGACCACCTCCCCAGACAGGATAGTGTGTATTGGGGCTGGGCGGGAGCACTTTCGGGTGCTTTGAAGTCCTGCACTGGGGGCACACTTGGTGTCCCTGTGCATACCCCAGTTCAAACCGGATCAGGGGCTTGCAGCCCCTGCTTTGGCGCGAACTGGACAAAGGGAAAGGGGTGTAGCCACCCCTCTGCCCTGACCCACCCATAGCTGGGGCCACAGAGTAAGTCCAACCCCTAAACTTAGTATAAGTATAGGAACCCAGTCCTTAGGACTTTAGATTATCCCTGGACGAAACTCTGACACAGAATCCTGGACCTTCGACGCTCTACTCAAGACTAGAGGACAGAAGAATCTCCCTTGGGGTCAAGGAGTGACTCCCCTGCTTGGCAGGCACCAAAGAAGCAATTGTCCGGTCTGCATCGCCTAAGCTCCCGTCGGACGCCGAAGTCTTTGCATCACCAGACGTGGATTTCCAGACTTCCCCGAGGCTGCCCTGAGTCCCCAGCAAAGCTGAAGCCCGTAGCTGTCGTGGGTAACGTGGAACCGTGACCCCTGGACACTGTACGCATTTGCTAGTGCATCCTCTTCTGGGTCTCCCACGAAGTCATGCTATGGGCTCCGAGTAGCCCTAGCCTCCAGCACCAACTGCACCGAAGATCACTGGCCTCCACTCCACGAGTGTCCTGTGAGCCAGCTCCACGTGCACCGTCTCGAGGCTCCTTTGCGGTCGCTAGCCCGTTGGCTAGTAGCCCTTCACGAAGGCCAATCTTTTTCTTCTTGGGCTCCTGGTTGCTCCAGGCTTGCCCTCACTTACCCTTGCTGGGTGAGTTCCTCAGACCTTGCTGGTCTGCATCATCGTCAATCTTTAACTTCATCGAGACTTGCCGTTGCCAAGGCTTGTTGGGTCCAATCCGGTCGCCGACACCTCAGCACTCGACAGACATTGTGTACCAGCCCGAATCCTGCTCCTGGTCGCCGACAACGCCTCGTGGCTGAAGAGTCAAGACGACCGTCAACCTACCTGAAGCACTCGACATCGGTGGGCATCTGCTCATCGCCTTCCTGGTCACTGGCTAGTGACCCAGACTCTGTCCCCTCTGCTTTCAGGTTCTTCAGATCTCCGATCCACCCTTGGATCCACCCGGACACTTTCCACTTGGTCGCCAGCAGCACTTTGCAGCAGATCGCCATTCAAATCGACGACGAAACCCGACCCCGAAAGGCACCTATGCACCCGGCTTCCTGGGTGAGGTAACAAGAGTACTCCGGTGCTCCCGTGGGTAGAGACTCTAGAACGACCTAGTTCTCAAAGGGTTTGCTCCAAGTCCTTCTTTAAGTGTCCCTTTTCTTTAATTTCCAAACCGCGACTTTCTCCATAGAAGTTAACGGCGTTTCGAGGCTGTGTATTTACGCTGCACGCGTCCCCCGTGGGTCCCCTGTGTCACTACCTTGGGTGGTTCCTTGTGGTCCAAGCACTTCTAGAGGCTCTAGGCCTAGTGTCTAGCTCAGTCGTGGTTCTTATACCACTTTATTGGTATATGGTTTGGTACGCCCCTAGGGCCCAAACGTGTATTTGTGCTATTACTGTGTTTAAATAACTTATAACTTATGTACTTCGAACTCTAGCCTCATAAAGAGACTAGAGGGGTGCGTTTAGTAATAAATACATATATTTTGAATATATACCTGGTGTGGTGCTTTTTCATTTGATCACTCAAGAGATTATAGACTGGTAAAACAAGCTGCTTTACATTCCTTCAAGACTTAGCCTGAAGGCTGCTCTCCATAGCTACCACTAGGATAGCTTTCAATAAAGGTTGTCTTTAACCTATCTCCAATAAGGGGTTGTTTGGACTGGTGCAAGGTGCCCACTATAATTAGTGGACAGCATATACCAGGCCAACTTCTCACAGAGAGAAGGTAGATAAACTCTTGATATAACTATCTAGAAAGTGTCCATGAATGAACACTCCGGTAATTACCCCGAGGATTTAAAATGTATAGTAAGGGGTGAGAAGGTAGATAAGCTCTCCATAGAACTATCTAACCAGTGTCTCTTCACGCACTCAGGCAGCTACACTCAGGACTAGTCCCCGCCTGTCGAAGAGCCCAAGGCGAGCTGTCTCAACCCACGCAACGCCCCAAAAGCATCCCATTTACCAACTTTTGTAAAAATGGGACAGCTTATGCGGAATCGTACTTGCGCCCCTCAACCCGAGTGACTCCAATTACCCCACCCTCTCAGAATAACCTTGAAAACACCCCGGTAAAAACACTGAGTATCTATAATTTTTAGTAAGGGGTGAGAGGGTAGAGAAGCTCTCAATAGAATTATCTAACAATTGTCCATGAACGCAGTCAGGCAATTACACTCGGGACTAATCTGCCCCTGTCCAAGCACCTACTAAGGAGAGCTGGCTCAAACCCATGTACGCCTGTCGGAGCGCCTACTAAGTAGAGCTGCCTCAAACCCACGTAAAGCCAATGTATTCAATTTACCAACCTTTTAACATAATAGAGGCTTCACGCGAACCTGTGATTTTGCACCATGCATAAGGGCAGGCCCCTCAACGATCTCCATAACGTTCACGACGCTTCCGCAGGGCTGCTGGGCCAATTTGGTGGCGTTTGCGAGAAGTTCCTGCTGCACAGTCTTCGGAAAAGTTGCGCCTGCCGGACGACCTGCACACCATCTTGCCGCCTTCCCAGCCAGGCGCGCATCCGGTTATCGCCGACAAGAAAGCAACAAAAGGAGAAAGTTAAGCCAAAGACCCTATATTAAACATCAAATCCTACATACTTCACCAACTTTGCGCCACATACCCCTTGCCCACAGTATACGGATCAGCAAGGAATTCCATTTCTCCTCAACTGAAAAGGGGGCTTCTGCCCCATCCGTGCCGCACCCATGAACCACACCAACCAAACGTTCCCTAAGTGCCTGGGCATGCCCCTTTTACGCACCCACAAGTGTGTGCTTACTATATTTGCCCTTGCATAGACTACCCATAGCCAGTTCTATGACAGAACCCTAAAAATACGCCTAATTGTAATTTAGAATAAATTGTATTTGTGCATAAGTTAGGCATACAGGTCTAAAACAAGTAAACCCAGTTCACAACCTCGTCTCATATACGTGTTGTGTTCTAAATATTGTTTAATATAAACTATTGTGACGGTGGCTACATATTTTCAATTATTATCCACAATGGGGCGATGTTTTTTAAGCGATATTCACACATAATGTTTAGGTCGGACATTTTTCTGGTAACACTATCCTGGTACCCCACTGCGCAATCACATTGTAGTTGTGCATAAACTACAAACACCGAAACTAAATAAAAAAGTTCAGGTAAAGTTCTAGATAGTCGAAAAATTAATGTCAATTAAATAAACTAAAATCAAGGAACATATTCAACGCGCCCTGTCAAGGGCAGTATTTCCCAGATGTTTAGCCAGCTGCCGTCTGACGCTTTGCGGTTAATCCCATCTTTGCGCCGCTCCCACACACGGGCGCGTTTAAAAGCGCGCGCTGAGGCTCGAACCCATGCCCGAGCAGAACTTTGAATCAGTGCAACCGGAATAATAGTTTCCTGTTATGCGATATAAAGCCACTGCAACCACTCGGCCTAAATTGTTTGGCAGCTGATATCAGAAAGACAGGAAAGTGTTCTGAAAAAAGTCCTAACAAGTAGGGTAAGCACTGCAGAAAGTGACTAGGCAATTACGACAGCATGGACATTTTCTTGAAAGAATCACGGATAAGCGTGCTCGAGACTATAATCTGCACATTAATAAGGGACTACAGGTGCCAATTTACGAATTTGTTGCCTTAAATAAAAGGTGAAATTACAATAGAGAAATTCATACGGAATCGCACCCATGAACTAGGGTTCTACTATGATCTACTTAACTGAGTCAACAGCTCGATGTTCATGACTGCTACGCCAGGCCTCCTTGAACCCACCTGGTATTGCCATGTTATACTTCCACCATGCAGTCTCCCACCCAAATACTAACCAGGGCCGCCCCTGCTCCGCTTTATGCCTACAGTCCCCTTATTGCCCTGTAGTCTCCCATCCAAGTACTAACCAGGGCCGACCCTGCTTAGCCTCAGACACTGTTCCAAAATCGTGCCTTGCCATGCGCTTTTGAAACGAAGCTCTGGGCAGCCGACAGCCACACGCGCTGTACTTTGCCCCGCCCCCCCATGGCTGCATCCTGCCTCCTGACGCCCGTAACTTCCGGGCAGTCCCAGCGCCAGTCCCGCGCTGTGCTCAGCCTACAAAACCGTCGCCTCCACCCCAGCGCCAGTCCCGCGGTGCGCTTAGCCCACAACCTACATCGCCTGCATGCCAAAAGGAAGGCGGCTTTCCCGGTGAGTCCTGCGCCGGCCCTCACTTCTCCGCCCGCATTGGGAACTCGATCGGTAACTTGGCGCCTGCCCGTAATGCTTTTACCGATCGCCTTATTACTCCGGGATCGCTAAACCCAATCTTGGTCTCCCGCGCCATCCTTATAAAATTTTAACATGCTTTATGGCCATTAAAAAGGGCCCCCACCGCACCCTATATGCAGCGATACCTTACCTCTATGGCTGAATATTCCGGTACCGGAAAAGACTACTGTGAGGCTCCCCACCCCTCGGCCCACCACAACTCCTTCAGCTGCGTCCCTGAGCTCCTGGGCGAGAGAACAAGAGGGCTACTCCCTCTCGCCCCAGGGTTTTGTATAAATTCCCGGGGAGGGGTGCCAGCGTCCGCCAGCCCCTCACTACACTCACATTCCTCCGGCTGCACCCCTCCCCTTCCTCTCCAATTACTATCCTACCTCAGCCCGGCATGCCCCTAAACGGCACCCCTCCCCTAGGCGCGGGGGGTGCCTGGTAATGGGTGAAAAAAACCCGGTAAATAATTGGGACATTCAGATTTTCGCGTGGTAAGCACTAAAATCTGCACATCATGCCCCATTTTGTGGCCAAAACTCATAATTGGCATTATTGACCAAATCTGATAAATAAAGAATCTCAGGGTATCATTATTTTATTAGATGCGATAAATAACAATACATTTTGAACACCTTGTAATTAAGGCCCTAACGTGGCACCTGCAGGTATCGCTAGTGAGTGTGGGATACTCTTGCAAACCAGGGAAAGTCAAATTATCACTTTGCTTGTGTTTTAAGAACTTACTTTGAGGACAAAAAATACATTTTTACTATGTAATTGAAACCTTAATTGTGAATTAAAGTGTTATTCTTTTAATCAAAGTTATAAAACTGCCTAGACATGATATTTATTGCATGCTTTCCTATTAATATCTATTTCGTAGCATTTTAGCCCACGTCGCCATTCAAGAATATGCTTTGATTGCTCGCCTTCATACAAAACCTTTGTGAATTGGACCCCATGTAAGAAAGAAATGCGATCAGAAACCAATTCACATTAAACCCTTTCATGTAGTAATCCTGATGTTACACTAATTGAATAGAATATAAAATGAACAGTTACAATTGCTGGTTCCTCAGTTTTGGTATCTTGAAGATGCTGTAAATGAAGTCTGAAGAGCACACTCATTTGTTTTCTGTAGTACAACACTCAGGTATACATAGGTGGTCCTTCACATTATTGGGATGATTTCTACACCTTCCCTTTGCTTGCTTTTGAGTGCTGGTGCCTACTATTTTTTTGCCTGTTACTTCTTTCCTTGTGTATTTTTTCCTGTATGAATTGTTCATGGTCCTAGGTCGATGCTTAAAACAAACAAATACCTCACTTACTTAAGCTTTCACCCAACTCTGCTTTTTCTTATTATGTTTTCCGAGTAGATAACATTCTCTTCATTTAAATGCATCTAAAATATGACGGCCAACATTTAGGAACAATTAAGAGAGGGATTTAGCAAAACAAATTAATCGAAAAGAATATAATGTCCCCCTTACCTTGCATTGGTGTAGAGGTAGAAAGAATTAAGCAGAAGAAAGCTAAAATGAATTCATTTTCTGCTTCAAAAACAGGGGTGCTTACTTTGGGAGAGTTGGCATGTATGCGATGAGCTTGACAGGCGAAAAACCCAAGAGATCAAACATACGTAACTGCAACAATGAGCAATCCGGAACTTAGTTTCTTTTTTTAGAGTGCTTCAACCTGTTGAGTTTGCCAAGGGCCAACATCCATCTTCTAGCTTGGGCATGCTTTCAGCCTGGGGATTTTTTCATGACGCAAGACTCGCGTTTGCTTTGGCCTGTTTAAATCTGGGAAAACCACAACCCAAGCCAAGGAAGTGGAAACAGAAGGAGGAGGTTCCAGAGCAACAGAGACTTTCCAGCTCCCACTGAGTGCAAGAAAACAATGCAGTACAGGGCGGAGATGTGGTTGCTAGTGGTGCTAGTGCTCGGCCTGGTAGCAGGAGCAAGCCCTGCGTCGCTTGAGAATGGTGAACAGGTGGGCCTGGGCAGCGCCATTGCAGCAGCTGTCAACAGCTACAACAGACACCACAACACAAGCTCGGTCTTCCGGATAAAGAATTATTGGACACAAGTACTGGATGCTGTAAGTATAGCTGAAGTGCATGTCCAAGGTTTCAGGAAGTAAGGACCTTTTTGCATAGTAAGACCCTCATTATGAGTACGTCAGAATAGGGTGGAGGTTTTACCACACATGGTAAACACCTTTCCCCTGGATGAAGTATTTACCACGTTTGGTAAATATCTCCTATTCCGAGTTTTTAAAAGCAAAATGGAGCATACCATATGGCATCACCAGATTCCTCATTTTTTGCCTTTTATCTCACTTGGACATGGGGGTCTCTTTTTCACGCAATAAATAGGATGCCAGTGGTCTCTTTACAAGTCCTAAGTCCCAGAAGACTTCAAGTGACAGCTATTTTACTGGAGTCTATTGTTTTATGTTCACAAGAAATCAAATCAGAACGTTTTTCATTAACATATGCACAGCACCCTTAACCAGGCGCATTGACAATAATACATTTTGCACAGTTAAACGCAGGGTTCACAGGTCTGTACAAGTAAGCATACCTCTAAAGCCACCTCCATGCTCATTGGCACACCTGTTAGGCAATTATGAAGCAAAAAAAATGGCATGAAGTGAAGTTTCTTACAGAAAGGAAGGAAAGAAACAAAAAGGAAGAACGAGAGGAAGAGAAATGCAGGGGAGAATGGAAGGAAGGAGAGACAAAGAAAGGGTGGAAGATAGAGCAAGGAAGGGAGGGAGGCTAGGAAGGAGGAAAGGATACAATTGAAAAGGCAGAGGAGAAGGAGATAAGGAAAGGCATAAAAGGAGAGGCTGAAGGAGAAAAGCGAAGGATTGTTGTAGTGGACGCACAGTTACGGAGTTCAGCAAAATCACAGAGGTGCAGATCAAGTGTTGTACATGTTTCGTTGAAGAGTTGAATTAGTGCCATATGTATGCAGTTGTAGGTTGCAGTGCTGTTGTATGTGTGCAGCTATATCGAGCCAGAAAACTGTACTGTCGTGCTGTTGGTGCTCCTTTTAGTGTTACTGATTGATGTATAGTTTTATTGCATGTGGGAAGCTGCTTATCAGTGCAGTGGTTTGAGATGCACATTTGTAGAGTTTCACCATTGATGATATACAGCTGTGGTGGTGTGCATATGCAGTGTTGTTGAAGATGTGCAGTTGTAGAACTGTGCAACTAAAGTGGATGCTTCTATTTGTAGTTGTACATGCATAGAATTGTTGTATATCAATAATTTTAGTGTTGGTGTGCATGATATTATGTTGTTGATATGCACTGGTGTCGTTGTTGATGTGCAGTTGTATGAGTAATCCGTTTTGGATGTGTGGTAGATGTGCAGCTGTACATTACTACACTTAACTGTAGTTGTAGATGTACAGTTATACACTTGTGGTGTTGTAGCTGCACTGTGGTTCTTGTGTTGTAGATTTGCTGTAGCTGTACAGTTTAAGAGCTGTGCCCTTGTAGAACTGAATCACCAGAGTTGTAGTGGTGCTCACTGTTTGTGCAGGATATACCGGTTAAAGGGCTGTGTTGTTACGCAGCAATAATATCTCTTACTCACACAAACTCCTCAATGCAACAGCAGATGTGGGGGGGGGATATGACACGTTATTTCGCATGCCATTACTTCGCATGCCATTACTACGCGGTTATTACTTAGCAATAACCGTTACTACGCAAGTTTTTAGTTCGCATACCATTACATTGAAAGTGTTAATGTATACGAAGTAAAAACTTGCCTAGTAATAAAAATGGTATGCGAATAACGTGTCATATTAAAAAGACATTTAACCCCTTTTTAAAAATGTTTAAAACACAACACTACTTTAAATAATAAATAGAAATACACTACCCTACACATCTAAAAATGGAAAACACTACCAAAACACTCAAACACTACACTACCCTATACTACTGAAACACCACTACACTACCCTTAACCCTAAATCACTACCCCTGCACGAACATACGCATTCCCCCACTCCGGTCCCTACACTTATTCACTACCCATCACAACCCCCGACACTACACTAAACACTAAAACTTGCATAGTAATAAAAACAGACATTTACCACAACACTACACTAAATACTAAATACAAATACACTACCCTACACAAAACAAACTCTAAAAACTACCCAAACACCCAAACACTACACTACCCTACACTACTCAAACACCACTAC
Organism: Calotriton arnoldi; assembly: GCA_963921515.1. Taxonomy (NCBI): domain Eukaryota; kingdom Metazoa; phylum Chordata; class Amphibia; order Caudata; family Salamandridae; genus Calotriton; species Calotriton arnoldi. Next base: position 1,547,689 of record CAWUFW010003995.1, on the reverse strand, counting down.
ACTACCCTAAACCCTTAATCACTACCCCCAGTACGACCCTGCCCCTACCCCAGTCCTGTCCCTACTCCCAAACACTACCCTTCACGACCCCCAACACTACCCTAAACCACTACCCTACACTACACCACACCACAACACTACCCTAGAAACCTAAAACACTACCCCCTGCACAACCCTCCCCCGACCCCCAGTCCTCTCCCTACACTCAAACACTGCCCTGCATGACCCCCCAACACTATCCTAAACCCTAATACACTACCCTACACTACACTTACATCACACCACTACCCTAAACCCTAAAACACTACCCCATGCACGACCCTCACCCTTCCCCCAGTCCGCTCCCTACACTACAACACTACCCTGCACGACACCCCAACACTACCCTTAACCCTAAAACACTACCCTACACTACACAAACACCACAACACTACACTAAACCCTAAAACACTACCCCCAGCACGACCCTCCCCTACCCCCAATCCTGTCCCTACACCCAAACACTCCCCAACACGACCCCCCCGACACTACCCTAAACCCCAAAACACTACTCCTCAAACACAACACTACCTTAATCCGTAAAGACCTCCCCCTACCCTAAACCCTTAAAAATAGCCTCTCTTACCTCTATCTCCTCGTGTCCTATGTTCTCCTTCCTGCGTCTTCAGAGAGGCGGTGATCGTTGCACGTCATTGTGAGGAAACGCCTCAGTTTCCTCACAACGATGTGATTCGCTTACAACGCATGCGTTGTAATAACATGCGTAGAAATGGCTATGCTTTATTACAGCGCATGCGTAGTAAAGCTTGCGTAGTAATGGTACGCAGTGTAATGACCGCGTACAAAAGGATGTTTACCTTGGGGGGGCGCACATGGAGCAAACACATACCACCAGTACTTGGATTTCCCTTGGCAACAGCCATAACAATTAGATGACTTGACCCAAGCCCCATAAATACACCATTACAACTGTGTTTGCCCATGAAGTCAAACCTAAACAGCTGTGGTTACGGCAACGCAACCCTAAAGCAAACCTCAAAGGCTCATAAACCACTGCTCCTCTGAAGCATCTGAGCCAGAAACAGGATGTTTTGCTTAACTCAAATATGGTGTTTTACAGTCACAGGAGCTACACAGAAATTCACACTCTTTGCACAGGCACATCAATCGTACAGTCAGACACGGAATGAGAGTCCCCTAAACTGTGTAGCTTACAATCATACATGTCAAACAGTAGCACGGATTTGATAATGGGTTTCATACATAGGTGAGAAGAACACACATTTAACAGGGTCCCAATGTGATAGGTGCCAGTCTGCACTTTAGAGAATTCATCATCACAAACCACAAGGTTAAACCAGGAGGAAGGCAGAGACTGGCCAATGGAAAGGGGCGGGGAGACGGTGGCGTTGGGAGCAGCTACTGCTTTCGGAGCTGCTCCACATTTTTTCGCTGTTTGAGCTTTAACGCCAGCCAAAGCCCAAGGATGAGGGCAGCTACTGACTGGGTGCGCCGAGTTACAGATCAGCCACAGCCTGTCATTAGAAGGCAAGAATGCAGACAAGGTAAATAAGGCAAGACGGGGCTGCGAATGAGACATGGACGTGCGTTCGAGAAACAGTCTTTAAAAAGCGTAAACACAATCACTAGCTACAACCCTAAAATAAGCAATTGCAATGCAAAAAATGAAAGAAGGCAGCATTACGGAGATGGTGATCGATAGGAGACAAAGCTTTTTTTAAATGCTTTGCACACACACGCTCACATTACAACGTAACAAAAAAATACAAAGGAGATTCACAGTGCCTATAAGCTGCCACAAGGAATCCACCAAAAGGAAAGCTTTGACAAAGACGAGTAGGAAACAAAGAAAAAAATAGTGCCCAGACATGAACACATAAGCATAAGATACCAGTAGTTAGGTGCTGCTCCATGGGAGGAAACAAATGACAACAAGGAGGGACAAAGAGGAAAGATTAAGCACTAGCAAGCAAGCCTTTATAAAGGACAATCAAATTCAAAATAAAAAAGCAATGGGTGGGCTGTAATCCCACAAAGTCTATACAACATGTCTCGAAGAGACAGCGCAAGTGCTGCCTAGGCTCAACCTAAAAAGGGGCAAAGTAGAGGAGAAACAGGAGAAAGAATGGAGAAAGAGGAGAAATTACCACAGATGAAAACTATAGCAGGGAGAAACAAAGGAAAAAGCGAAGGTGAGAATGAGGGCAGAAGAGAGAAGAAAAATGAGAAGAAGGAGACAAGAAAAGGAGAAGAGAAGGAGAGTAGTAGTAGTAGTGCAAAGAGAAGGAAAGAAGAGGAGAATAAAAGAAGGAAGAAGGAACAGAATTAAAGAAAATAAGGAGAAAGGGAATGGAGAAAAGGAGAGATGGAGGGAGGAAAGGAAAGAATTAAAAGACAAAAATGTGAATGAAAGGAGAAAATGAAAGGGGAAAGGAGAAAAATTAAAAAGAGGGATGAGAAGGACAGAAGGAAAGATGAAGACGAAAAGATGGAAAGAAGGGAATGAAACTAAGGAGATGGAAAGCAGAAGAAATTAGAAAATGTGCGTTGGGGAAGAAGATGCAAGGATGAAAAAAATGAGAGACAGTATGGAGAAAGAGAAGGAAAAAATGGGGCGGAAATAAGGAAATTAGAAATTGAAAGAAGGAAAAGAAGAGAAGAGAAGGAAAGGAAAAAAGTGAGAGGAGTAGAGTGTGAGATAGAAAGGAGAAAAAGGAAGGCATAATCAAGCAGAAGAGAAGTAAAAGGAGAGGAGAGAATGAAAAGAGAAAAGGTGAGAAGGAAAAGAGCAAAGGAAGATGAGAAACAGACAAGTAAATGAGTAGAGAAGGAAACATGAAAATACAGAGATGGCGAAAAAGAAAGAAAACCAGTTAAAAAAAGAGAAAGAAAGAAATGCAGACCGTAGCACTATGCACAGATGCACAATTAACCTACTTAAAAAATGAAAGTCTTTCACAATAGGTTCTGCATCCTTAGAGCAGACTAAGTCGCAGCCTTTGCATATGAAGAAGTTCAAGCAGAACAGCTTTTCACAAGATGGTGGGCTACAAGGGCCTACAGTGTCATCTTCACCAGCCTCAAAGAACTTATACAGTGCCCGAGCAGGAGGTCTATTCCATCTTCTCAATTTGAATGACAGGCAATTATGATTTGCGAGCTATTCAGAGGTAGCTGTGAGGTAGCTGTGAGCTACTTGCACATTGCAATAGGTCAATTGGGATGGTCCTGTGGGGAATCATTTTACTAATAGAGGCACATTGCAGAGAGAGTGGGGTGAGGGAAGAGGTTTGCATGGAAGGCACAATTCACATTTGCATTTGGAAAGAAGGTAAAGAGGTGCATATAAAGCTGATTAAAACAGCATGGCATATTCATTTCCAGTTGTCCATGTGATTACACTCCTGCCACGGAACAGGTAACTATCTTTATAGCTGATTGCTGCTTTTTCATACCTTGCTATTATCCCAAAGGAGGGAGATTACTCGCCCTGCAGCCCATAATGATGCAATCTGTGTGGCTTTGTAATAAAAAAGAGTGCACTAGAAGCACAACATGCATTTGCCTACTGGGGCAATATGGTATTACAGATGTGGCCACAGGCACTTCTACTGCCCTTTTTGTATAAGGATAACGCTGATACGAAGAGTTTACCTGATATCTAGTAGTGCCCCAGGTGGGGATATCTTCTGGTTGCCTTCTCCAACTTCCCACCCTAGAGTGGTGCCACATATAAAGGGGTGCACCGTCAGTGTGCCCTCTTGCCTCTGAAGACACCCCCATGTGATGGGGCACAGGAGTTCCATACTGTGCACACCTGCAGGGGATCCGTGCCCCTCATGAAAATGATGCCAGGTCTGTTGTTAGTGAAAGATAGAGACATGGTTACAAACCACAGTTCTGTCTTTCACTGATGAGCTGTCCCTAGGGCAGGCACCAACCTTCAGGGTTTGTGCTTACACTGAGGACTGCAGATTTTGTACCTTAATCAGGCACCTTTTTTCATTCTGGAGGAGTACACACAAGTAGGGGGGTGCCGCAGTGCAGCTAGAGACAGTGCACTCAATATCTAGTTTGACCACAGGTAGGTGTGCCATTTGTTTTGCCTGAATGTCTTGTTATCCTATAGTTTTGGTTTCTGAGCATTTTTTGTGGAAAAAAACTGTCTTCAAACTGTCTTTCAGAATAACGTTTCTGATGATGGATATATTATTTTTTGCAGTCAGGTACATTTGTTGCAGTAGATATGCTCACCTGTGCTTTCTTATGCCTGTTCCTATAGATTAGATTCCTCGCCATCCTTCTCGCTTCTCTTCCTTCTGTTGGTGATACATTTCATTCATTTTTCAAACTCCTGTGGTCCTTGGATGGGACAGTCTTATTAAGACTGCTACGAAGTGGAACCTGCACAGAGAGGGCCAGGAGCAGTGTTCAGCTATTCAGTTAGTAGAATGATTGCTGGGGCCCAAGGTTTTACTCAGAAGTCCGCAGTCAGCAATATCGAAGGTCAGGGTGCCGAATACCAAGGCTGTGTAGTCTTGTTTCCACCTCATGCCTCTCTAACGCTCCACCGGACACTCTTTGCCCTTTATATCACTTTTGCAGGTTATTTTTTTATCCCTGCGTTCTGCCTTTGCCACTGTTTTTCTGTCTGTCTCGTCCTCTTTTTCCCCCTTTTGTGTTTATCTCTCTCTTACTCTGGATCAAAGTCTGTTGAGGAATAATAAGTGCTGATCCCCAAAAATGAGTGCTGGTGGGCTCAACAGCTACCACCAGCTCAAATTAAGCACTGCTTGTTCTTTAGGTGTCTCCTGCTTTCAACCTTTGACCCATACCAGTTAATCAGTGGCATTTTTATAATGGTTTAAATTCATCAGATTATTTTCCTTCATTTACTTCCAGCCAATCCCATCCCGCCACACTCAGGCAATGTTCAGATCCTGAGATCAGATTCTTTCCCTTTGTTACATAGTTTTTGAAAATGTGACGCAATGACAATTGAGGTGACTCTGGCTTCTGGAAACCTGCTATACGTGTCAGTGATTACATCAATGCATGTGATTGTAAACATAATCCCAGATGCACTGATTGGCCATTAACATAAAAAGCATACTGGGGGGACAGAAAATAAATGTTCAGGCATGAAAGAAGGAGGTAATAGGATTGCGGTTCAGCATCTGTGGGGTAACTGTAGGCACTGCTGTTGAAGGAAAAGAGCTCTAGTGAAAGCAAAGGTTGCACTTAGAAAGGGGACAGAATTGATTCAGTTGATAGGTTTCCAGGTTGTGATAATTATATTGTAGTCCCTTAAACGGACTGATCTCTATTTAGTTATAATGCTTACTTCTCTGCAATGAAAAAGGAGAAGGTCATAGATGGAGAAGTTGGAAATCAACAAAATAAAAAGGCATCTTCAATTGAGAGTAGTTGCCCCTTTAATCCTAAAGTAGGATGATGTCCCTCCTATAATAAAATGTTCAACAGTTTTTTCAAGTTACTGTTTTATTTCTACTCAGGTGCTTATGTACATGGTGCTTGTGCCCTTTTTAAGTTCACTAGAGTGGCAATCTTCAAAAGTAAACTCTATCGCCCACAATTGGAAATAGTGGATGCCAGAAAGGGCAGTGATCTTTTAATGCTAAAATATGGCATTTTTTACTTTCATAGTATAAAGTTCAGTAAATTGAAATGCTGGGTACTAGGAATATTAAGGTTATTAAATTTAAATTTATGGAACAAATGCAGGTACACTGGAATTTAGAAGATATTGAACAAATGAGGCAAGTGCAGGAAGTCCGGATATCAAACAAATGAAGCAAGCATGGAAAGCTTAGCACATCTCTCATGAAAAGAAAGTTTGGTGTCTTCACTTGATCCTTCTACAGCAAGTAAATGTAGCAGAGTAAGAGTGGTCAATGTCTATGATCCCTCAACCAAGTTAGGCATAAGAGTTTGGTGATAGCACAAAGGAGGAGAAAGAGTTTACTTGATGGAGATAAGAGATGGTTTGAAAAGTAATAATAAAACTGATCATCAGGTTAAATAATAGATAAAGCACCGCAGGTGTAAAAGGATGGCTTGAATACTTCAAATGCATGAAATTTGTTTGAAAGCAAGAACTGCATGCTCTCAAAGTGCATGGAACCTGCAAGAATTGTTGGTTCTGTGAAGAACTGGACAGTATATCGTTTTTCACTCATTAACTGGCTGAATCTGGGAGAATCCTCCAGCAAGCTCACATGTCAGCTTCCTTCTAGGCAAGCATATCTATTTCTGCATGGATTTTCCATGTACCAGTAGGAGTGGAAGTGATCACCAATTTTAATTTATAACTTGGGGCTTGATTACGATGGCAGAAGGCCCGCGACCAACGATGGCTAAAGGACCTCCGCCGTCGCACAGCGCTTTTCCGCCCGCCATATCATGATGGCGGGGGGAAGCATTGGTGAAGTGTGGCGGTCGGAAAGACCGACCGCCACAGTTCCGACAGGCAGTCCTTTTCCGAACACCTGTAGGAGCAGCAACATTGGACAGCATTGCGGCGGTGCCTGCCAGGCACCGCCTTTGGGATCATGATATCCCTTTCCTCCCGCCTGTTCATGGCGGTTAACCCGCACTGAACAAGTTAGCGGAAAGGGACCTTGGGGGCCCGTAGCGGGCCCCCCTTCTGCCCGGGCACTTTCTCTTGGGGGTTGGGGGGCACCTATGGTGCCCCCTTACATTTCCATGCACCATGTGGCAGGCACCGCATGGTGCCTGCCACATAGTGCAGGGAAATGTAAACAGTGCCCTATTTACATTGCGGCGGGTGCTGCAGCCAGCAGCACCCGCGCAATGTAAAGTATGGCCGGTGCATCACCGCGGTGGCGGTCGCTTCGTAATGCGGTTGGTGGGTAGGCCGCCTCGTAGGCAGCCAGTCCCACTACCGCAGCGACGTCCGACCGCCATCGTAATGACCCCCTTTGTGATTGAAACAGTTAATTGAGGGTCGCCCTGTTTGTGATGCAAGAGGAATAATAATTTGCCAAGGACACAAAGTAAAATGGTTGACTATTTCACCACAGCAAATACTCTATTTTTTTATTTACTACCATTGCAAATTGCATATGCTGGCTGTGTTCACTCTAGTGACATTTAGTCAAATAGTTCCCCAGTTTCTGAATCTAGGATTATCTAAAGAGAGACAAATTATTTTGTTAGGAAGGTGTTTGTTACAGTATGCTTGATTTAGGAAATGATTTTAAATTCAGTACGTGCTCCTCAAAGTAATCAGTGATAAAGGAAGCATGGGCATCTTTGCTCCAGTCAAAAATGCTTAAGAAGACTTCTAGGTAAGCAATAATTGTACAAAAAATTACTTTATCAGGATCATCTATGAGAAAAACAAGTTTTTTCCTGTCAGTTTGTTTGTATGGAAAAAATACTAAATTGTTCGCATTCTAAGCATCACATTATTCCTACCGCAGCAGTATCTCCTAGATCGTATGGATCCCAAGTAACAAAACATCAAAGATGAATGCCTTTTATAGTAAAATCACATGTACCACAAATTCTGCACAGCATATGGGATGGTTTTACAAGAGATAAGGGAGAATTTAAAAGCTTTAAATCCTAACTAGAAACTGCTGAAAACATCTTACCATGATTGGATTTTGAGGGAACTCTGTAAACCTAACTTTAATTTTTCTACTACCCTTGAGGAAATGAATGCTAAAAGCAGTGGGTTTAACCTTTCTCTGGGTAATATCAAATGAAATATGTAAAAATGTAATACATTTTTAAATCTATATTTTGTAAATTTAAATGAATGCTATTTCTATATTGAACTTTATGATTGTGAATGTTATTTTGGTTTATTTGCAACGTTTCTGAAACCAGCATACGATAAAATAGTATTCAAAATAAGTTACTTATTATTTACACTAAACGGCAGATCCAGAAAGGGGGGTTTCAAAAGAGCATCAGAAAAAATTGTTGGAAAGAGAAAAATTGAAAGAAGAATGCACAATTGTAAAAGAGGGGTGTTATTGATAACTGAGTGGAGTGTGGGTGATATTTTCCAGTAAGTGAACATCTTGTGAAAATAGCAGCCTTCTATACTACCTCAAGCAGTACATGCAAAAAGAAGTGATTTCAGTGAATCAGTAGGAAAATCCTGTTTAACTTACATTACCTCAAGTATATTCACCAGCTGAAGAGGGCTCTAAAGAAAGACGTGTGTCCATCACAGCGGGCAAAACTTAGTGGGAGAGTTACTTCTTCTTTTAAGGTGGGAAGGTTGCATGAACTTGAGTCAGATAGTTTTTATGTTAATGCTTGGTGAGCAGTGTCTCTTTCACGAAAGGGCAGAGTTTAGAGTAGGACTGTAATTGTGTTCAACTAAAGGCGACCTTGTTCTGCCTTTGATGGACTGTTTAAGGAATGGAGCCAGGTGCTGTGGGCATGGGGTGTTCAACAGTCTCTGTAACCTAGGGACCCAGGAGGAATGCTCAGTGATTTCTTGAATTTTGAACTTGATGCTTGTCCAGGGTTAAAGTGTTCGGGATCATGATTGGATGATGTAATTGGTGGCCCTTTGTGAACAGGCCTGTTTTCTTGAAGTTTAGTGTTTCAGACTGGTGTTGCTGTCAGTAGTGGCACATTGTGAACGGCCTATTTCCTTGAAGTTTAGTATTTTTAGCTTGGTGTGGCTAGTATGTCACGATTGTTTTGGTTAAATTTTTATGTATATGTTTATGTGGGTTTTGTAAACCATGTATAAGCTAATAAAACAAGCATTGGCAAAGCCAATAGTTCTTGGCAATCGAGAGCTATTGGTGTTGTCAATGTCAATTTCTTTTAGCCATGCTGAATAGCAGTACGGCTGCGGTTCAGCATGGCTGAAAGTCACGTAAAATTCCTAAGCATAATGTAGCCACTTCAGTTTTTTCCCTGAAGGAACACACGAGCGCGCACACATGCACCAAAGGCCCAGTGCTATTGTCTCTGAAAGTGGGAGAGGTAAGGCAGGCGGAGCTTGACTTAGGCTGGATTCATCTTCTGTTTAGCAGGCACGAAATAGCAGTAAATTTTAAACAAAACTTAGGCAGTTAAATGGTCATGAAACGACCTACAACTGGCTCATTAATATATTTATAGACTACAGTGCACTAAACATTTATTAAAATATTTCCATTTTTTATTGATATCCATTCATGTTTAAAAAAAACTATGTAAATCAAAAATTGGTTGGACATACATGATTATAAAACAATCAAAATACAGACAGATGTGACATAATTCATTGTGTTACAATTCAAACATAAAACACAAAACACATAATCAACATACAATCAATTGTTCTAAATAAAATAAAGTGGCTAGATGTTGGACAAGTTCTCAAATTGTCTACGCGCGTTTCGGCTTTGAAGTGCCTTCTTCAGGACAGCCACAACATAAACCTAAATTGATGTAACATCAAAGAGACCCAAACCTAGGATATTAGGACCCAAGGTAAATCAATTACCTATTTTTGATTCCATGAGCGTGCATAGGATTGTATTAAAAGATGAAGAATTCATCGAAGAAGAAAAGGTGATACTAAAAACTTTTTATGTTATAGCTTTCAACCAATCAAGCTATATCAAGTCATCCACGGGGGCCACAATGGAGCCTTCCAAATAAGAAGGAAAATGTATTGCCAAATAGATGGGCTCTTGCGTGTATATTACTCAGCCAAAGATGGTCTACTGGATGGTATATAACCTCATAGCCACGAGGTCAAGTCCGAGTAAGAGACAACTATCTCACCAATGTACGGTCGTCTCCTATCGTGGCATGCTCCCCGGGCCCTTTTGTATCTCAACCACGAAATAGCAGTAAAACATGCGGAGGGAGGCACAAAAAGAGAAATGAAAACAATCTCTATATGTGATACCTACAAATTGGGGAACTGTGCAGTTTATATTCTGTTGGGAGAGGAAGTGGTGTAACGGCTAGAGTGGCCAACTTTGAAGCTGGGGAACCGGGTTCGAGTCTCGGTGGGAGACTCAATATCCTGTGATTCTAGACAAATCACTTAGGGCCATATGTAGGTAAAAGTGAAATTCCGAATTCTTAATACCGAATTTTACCGATTCGGTATTAAGAATTCGGAATTTCCGATGTAGGTAAAAAATCGGTATTTTCGGTAAAAATCGGAAAAAACAATACCGATTCCTTAATACCGATCGGTATTACCGAATCGGTAAATACCGAATCGGTATTTCAAAATAACAGCAATTGAGGAAACAGCCAATCCTGTGCATCCACCCCACCTCCCAACCAGGAAGTGGCCACACCCATGCAGGTGCACTGAATCAGAACCTTCTGGAGAGGCAGGGAGTGCAGAGGAGAACACAGGAGCAACTGTGAGAACCTTTCCTGAAAAAACTGCATAATGGCCAACAAGGAGACAGAAAAAGAAGGTGCTGAAAGGAAAAGAAAGCTAAAATTCAGCGAAAGGGAGCTGCAGGTCCTGATTGAGGAGGTGGTCAAACAACACACGAAGCTGTTTGGGAAACAGTCCTTGCAAGTGCCAGAATCAGAGAAAAGGAAAATATGGCTTGGAATACAGGCACATGTGAATGCGGTTGGAGTGACCCCCGAGAAATTGAGGTACTAAAAAAAGGTGGTACGATGTCAGGAGCCTCACAAAGAAGAAGATGGCTGAGAGGAAAAAACAAGCCAGCCTGACAGGAGGAGGAAGAAACAGGGCACCTGCACTGACTGCACTGGAACAGCTGGTGAAGTCCACCATAGAGCCTGACAGCGTCAGCGGAATCGGGGATGCAGACAGCTCAGCCAGAGCTGCCAACAAACAAGGTAAGAAGCATGCACACCAATCTGCGCCCCCACTCCCTAACCCCATTCCCCAATGAGGCAGTGTGAATCCCACTCCAGTACAGGTTTTACTAAACACCAGCAATGCATTATGGGAGATGTAGTCAGTGTAACACCTATCATGACAGTCATCCCACTGAACACAAAGGCATGTGACACACATCAGTGATAAGCAAGCAGAGGACAGAAAGATAGATTGGCAGAAATGAAAATTTATTATTGGTACGTAGTGCTGCCAGACTAGTGAGCTAATGTACAATTTGTGTCCACAGGCGACACATCGCGCAGGTCTGCACATGACAAGGCAGGAAGGGCACCCCGGAAGGAGAGATCGGAGGAGGCCATTGCAAGTGCAGGGGACACTACACCACCACTGCCAGCATCACCACCACTGCCAGCATCACCACCACTGCCAGCATCACCACCACTGCCAGAATCACCACCACTGCAAGCATCACCAGCAGCGTCACCACCGGCAGTGACAAGGCACGTGATGAGGCATGCAGTTGCCAGACTCCAAGAGATGGAGTTGTCCTTGGAAGACAGCAGGGGTGGAGAAATGTCGACAGTGCCAGTGGATGGCAATAATGCAGGATCGCTGTCCACCACAGAGAGATCACACACAGGTGCCAGATGCCGCAGGGCTAGGGAACCCAGTCCACCTTTGCAGGGTGAGGAGCATGGTGTGTTTGCAGGGCTGGAGGCGAACATGGTAAAGGTTCAGCGCCTGCAAGGGAAAGCAATACAATCTGTACAGCGGCAGATGAGACACCTGAATGCAAACATGCAGAACATTGAGAAGGGCATCAGCTCAATGACCATGACGCTGGCTGAGGGCATGAAGGAAATGGCTGAGGGCATGAGGGACATGTCCCAGTCAGTGATGCTGCTGTGCAGCAAGCTTGATGAGGACAGGATGGCACGGCGCAGGGAGAGGCAGAAGATGGAGAATCATACAAAGGCGGTGAACCGCCTCTCCACTGCCACTTCTCTGCTCTGCAGGCGCTCCGTGGCCATGCAGGAAGGGATGGCACACTGCAGCCGTGATGTTTCAAGGGGGCTTGTTAAAGTTACTACTGCACTTGAAGTGCTCCTAACTACTCAGGCTGCCAATACTGGTGCAGGTGATGTGGGGGACAGTGAGGAGACGACAAGTCGCAGCAGTATAACGCCCCCTGCAACTGAGACCAGGAGGAGCAGCAGACGTCATGGGGCTGGCACTGGATCGATTGCCAGTGATGACAGTCTGCTAAGGGAATCCAGCAGTGCTGTGCGTGGCCGCAGGCGTTAATGCAAGCCACACTTTGTGTACTTAACTGGGTGACTTAACCCATGACATCCTCGTAGGGTGGTTACAAATAGGACTGGCAAGTTGAGCCCTTCATGTAGTGGCGTAGTGCCAAAATATTAAACTACGTCATTCAAATGCAACAACTGGCTGTGTCTCCTTACTTACTCAAAAATAGTTGCGTGTGATCTCAGCCCGTCTTTGTCTCCCATCTGGTGCTGGCGCCACTCCTGCTGCGTTGGGCTCTGGCTGTGCAAATTCATCTTCATCGTCCTCAGAGTCCGTTAATTCAACTTCTGTACCTTTCTTAGTGGCAAGGTTGTGCAGCATAGCACAAGTTGCGATGATTTTGCAGCAGATGATGGGTGTGTACTGACGTGCGCCTCCGCTTTTGTGGAGGCAGCGGAACCTGCTTTTCAATAGTCCAAACGTGCGCTCCACAACGTTGCGTGTTGATTTGTGTGCCACATTGTATCGTCTCTCACTTGGGGTTGATGGGTTTAGGTAAGGAGTGAGGATGAATGACCGCACAGCATAATCGCTATCACCTAGGTGAGAAAGAGAGTGCCATTAATTACAAACACCAACACATTCATCTGCAGTATACATCAGGGTGTGTCACAGTGATTTACCTAGCAGGTATCCTTCTCCAAATTCTCCCGCAGCCAGGTGTGTGTAGATCCCACTGTTCTGGAAAATGTATGAGTCGTGGGTGCTCCCTGGAAATTTGGCCACAATGTCGATTAAGTTGGCTGCATCGCAGATTACCTGCACATTTATGGAGTGGGTGGATTTTCGGTTTCTGTAGATATACTCAGTGGCTGCAGGTGGGCAGATTGGAATGTGTGTCCCATCAATGCACCCTATAACATGTGGGAACTGTGCCATTTGGTAAAAGTCTGTCTTGGTTTTCAGCAGTTCCGCCTGTGTGTTTGGGAAGCTTATGTAGTGATGCATTCTCTGCATCATGGCATCCAGGAACTTCTTAAAGAAATGGGACAGGCAACTCTGTGACACCCCACCTACCGCAGCTATCACCCCCTGGTAACTGCCAGATGCAAGAAGGTGTAGGCTACAGAGCACCTGCACATGTGGTGGTATAGCGTGCGCCCTTGGTGTTGGATGCTCCAGGAGTGGGTGCAGGTCCCTTATCAGGTCCAGGATGGTGTGGGGGTGTAGCCTGTACCTTTCATGGATCTCTGCCTCAGTCAGTTGGAAGAGTGTGATGCGCTGTCTGTAAACGCGCTCCTCCCGTCTCCAGATCCTCACTCCTGCTGCCTGTAGCCGTAGCCGCCTTGCAATTACATAGAGGGCCGCCATAGTGATCACACTGTTGCATTTTGGGACTGCTTATATACACTGCACCTTATTACCACCTGCTTTCAGTCAGTGTTAATTACCGACTCCTAAATACCGATTTTTAGGAAATTTGGTATTACCGAATTTTTCTACATCTCTTTTCTCGTTTTTACCATTTCTTATTTACCGATTCGGTATTTGGGTGTTCAGTAAATCCGATTCGGTAAATACCGATTCCTTATTACCGATTCCTTCCCTACATCACGCATGCCTAAATACCGGTCGGTAACGGTGAAATTTACCGGTTTTCACTGTTACCGACCGGTATTTGGGCCACCTACATCGGGCCCTAAATCTCTCTGTGTCGAAAAATGAATCCGTCCATCTGTAATGCAACTGGTGCTCATGGAAAGTGCTCCGATACCTTCGGGTTGAGTTCATGCTATATAAATCTGCAAAAAAAATGTAACACCAGCTTGAAATTTTGCTGCTTTGCAGTTAGTGCAGTTCATCAATCTACACATAGTTTGAAATGAAGCCCGGGTGGGAGGAGAACAAGGAGCTTGTAAAAGCAAAAGCATTTGTGTGGAGTGCTCAAACACAAAGGAAAAAGTAGCTCCTAGAATGGGAGCACTGGACGGACACAAGTACTTGGTCTAAGCTCTGGGGCAGGGCTAAGCACAAGAAGAGGCATGTCGCTTACATGCCAAGGACAAATGGAGACAAATGATATGAGAGCGACAATGGAGCGAGCAAATGGAAAGCCTATGGGTGGGGTGAAGCCCACAGATTAAACCCAACACGTCTCTGCGAGACAGCGCACACGCTGTCTAGCCGAGACCTAAAAATGAGATTCTGCGGGAAAGGTATTCCAACTTTGATGTTCTGTGAAAGTGAAAAAACACATTTTCCACTATGTGGAGCTGAGAAGTTGTGAACTTTGCACAACTTACCCTGCAAGGAGGGCCCCCAAAAATGTTTTTGCCAGGCAGTTTTGTTTTTGTTGATAGTGTAGATTTTAGTAAGATTTTTCTTTAGAAAATCCAACTTTAATCAGATCTTTTGCATCTACTTTAACTCTGCAAATGCTAAGTTTCTGACGTTTTTGAGGGTTGTGAAATTCCGCAAAAGACCAGAAATTTGGAGAATGGAGGAGTGCCAAAATTTTTCCTAACCAAGACCTTTTCATTCACTGAAGTTATATATTTATAACATAGTTATAAGGGATTTCAGCCAAACCTTTTCATTCATTTGTCTGTTGTTGCGCCATTCATATCTTTCTTTCACTGACTACGGCATGGGCCAATGGGTCAGCCCACTTCAGCCATTGGCTAACTTCTCTATAAGTGACAGCATTCTGTTTTTCCCAAAGAGCACAATTGCACAGAAAATATTTCCCTTCGGTGTCTGGCACTACTATGGCAATGTGTACTTTTGAGACTAGCAATATTTTGGTTTTCAGCTGAAGTTTTATTTTAATATTAAGTGGCTATCAGCTCCCCCAACAAAAAAGTTTTACCAAAACCGTGACAAAACAAAACAAAACAAGCCAAGCATTGACAAAGCCAAGTAGCCTGGAACCAACACCAGTCCTATTGACATTGCCAGTCCTTGTTTATACAGCAACTATTTCCATGCAATGCATGTTTATAAGTGCTCCCAGTGACAGCTTCTTCTACAACTGCATGAGCTTCCAGATTCTGCAATAGCTGAAGAAAAGCAACCAACAAGTATAGACCGTTCACAGAAAAAACAATGGCCACAAATTTGCGGCGGTATCCCACCCCAGTCTGGTTTTATACGGGCAAAGCTATTTGTTAGTTTAGATGCAGGTGATACTCTGTAAACACCCTTAAGGGCATTTAGTGTAATCAGATTTTGTTGCCTGACTACAAGGATGTGTAATAAGATTAAATGATGAGACAGGAATGTTGCTCTGGTGATTATAACTGAATCACCTCCTTAGTTTCTGTTTTCAAAGCTAGAAAATATTTATCTAAGTGATATAATCTGCTGCGAACTGACAACGTGACAAAACATCTGTAAAGTGTGAGGGCCTGATTCACAAAGATAACTTACACCATTGAGTAACTTTACTACTTTAAGCTATTCACAACAGTAATTTACACTTTTGAGTTAGTGTACTACTTATTGCTGGTTAACAAAATCTGAGTTTGGTTTCCTGAAAAAAATAAAGCAAGCATTTTTCTTTTTCCCTGTACTTTGCCATGCAGAGAGCTTTGCCTCGACTTCAGAGTCTTCCTATGGTGAAGTTTAAAAAGTATTTGCCTCGAAAATAAATACTAAAAAAATTCATATACTAAATGTTAATGTCAATTTATGTTAAATATTACTTTTAAATGTGGAGCAAAATAAAAAATGATACATCACTATTAAATTAATTTTTGGAAACATATTAAATTAAATTACAATTACAATTACTTTTTGAGAAGTTTAAATAAAAAATCTAAATTCTCCCCTAAAAGATATTTTTTAATATGCAAAACTAATTATTAAAGGTGATGAGTAGAATTATTTTAGCTATACTTTAATAAAAAAATATTGTTACATTTATGTTTAAATTTATGTTTAAATTCAGAATGTGGTATTAACATGTTTTATGATAAAATTATAAATACGTACTGCTTTTACATATTTTGTGGGATTAAATTATATTTATTTATATTTTAACTATTTTAAATATTTTAATTTCACATTATGTCCTATGGGGTTTGATTTCCCTAACTCCTTATTTTTTTTCATGGACAGGTGTTACAATACCAGTGGTTAGCCATGTGTGCTTCTGAACTTACAACTTTTTGGTACTAACTTACACTCCGATTTTGTGGGGCATGCCATTCCTGATTCTTGCTAAATGATCCTCTTGTGACTGTATTGGGCCAGTGTAAGAATGTAAGACTTGGATATGGTACAAAGACCTGTCATCATCATTTATCCAATAAAATATTTGTTTATTTCGATAAAAACAAATGTAAAACAATGCAAAATGTCATTATTAAATTCAGTGCAATACAAGGATCAAATTAATCTTACAGGGAAATATTTGGTCACAAGACCTGTCATTGGGAGTGTAAAAAAATGGCGAGGCTTAGAAAGGCTTAACCCGTTCGATGCGTCGGACGGCCCCCGGCAGTCCGACGTCACGGTGGGCGTGTGCGGAGGACGGCCCTGGGGCTGTCCGAGACACGTCCACTCATTATTTAACCCGCACCGCGGCAGAATTCGCGCCACGGTCAAGCGGTTAAGGATACATCCAAAGAGTGACACATGAGGTTCACTGCAACTAAGGCCTCATTATGAGCTGCCCATTAAATTCAGATATTTGCCATAACTCCAGTTACTGCACATACTGGAATTGTGAGTTATTTCCACCTAGCACCCCCCATCCCACCCCATCCCCACCTCTGCAATTTTCTCCAGTTATATTTTGCAGATCAAACTAGCTGAAATTTATCAAAGAAAAAATGGGCATTAAATACCAAGACATGACATTGTTATGCAGTAAGCACTAAAATCTGACTGTTATTTCCCATGTTGGGCATGGAAATACTGCATCACAGAGTATTAAAGGAGATCTTAATGGTCACCAAGTGGAAACATATGGTTACATAATGGATCCTCTCAAACTGGCCCCTAACGCCAAAGGCTATGATGAGAGCATATGGAGTTTTATGGTGTATGACGAAGTGTAATAAGCAGAGAAGGAACGGCTGTGCAAGCCAGAACACATCACGCATTAAACCTGACATAATAAATCCAGTTCCAGATGCCACATATAGAGCATTGTGTAAACAGCCTGGGCTGGCAGTTCAGGCTGGACTGTTCCCATGGGGAACAGGGTCAAGACTGATTTGCATATGGCTGGGTTTAAACTGGAATGGCATGGGGAGCAAAAGAATGATGGATTTAGGCCCAGATCTCCGTACTGGGGTGAACGCGGCTGCACGCACGATACTCAGCTTACCCCTAAAAACCCCTGTGTCCCCTTTCCTCAAAGAACTGCATTGGCTCCCTGTAAAAAAGAGGATTACATTCAAAACTCTACTACTCATCCATAGATCTTTGCATGGAACTGGTCCTAGTTACCTGAAAGTGAGAAATCAGATTCTACATCCCTCCTAGAAGTCTGGGTTTAGCAAATCTTTTTCTGGCCAAAATCCCTAGGATCCGCAAATCTAGAATTGGAGGTAGGTCCTTTTCTTTTCTGGGTCCTATCTGATGGAATAACCTGCTGCTGGATCTAAGATGCCTCACTTCCACCACTCTATTCTGGAAAAAGCTGAAAACTTGGCTCTTCTTGAATAACTAATTCTGTTCTTTTGTATCTCGTTTCTCGGTTCATACATTGTTAGTGCAGAGCGCCAAGACACTGTACGGAGTAACAGTTGTGCTTTAGAAGTTACCTTTACATTAGATTACATTACAATGTGTGACCTTATTCAACATTCTGTCCATCAATTGTTATTTTTGTATTCATCACCCTGAGTGGGACGGGTATGCCCAGACGTGGGTCCCGTGCTCTCCATGCCACTGGAGTCAAGCTAGCCTGGCTGATGAGGGGTGAAACCCTGAAACCGGTCCCAGGATGCTTGTTTCTGGTCCAGGGAGGACCTGGCCTGGCAGTTCGGGCTGGACTGTTCCCATGGGGAACAGGGTCAAAAGTAATTTGCATATGGCTGGGTTTAAACTGGAATGGCATGGGGAGCAAAAAAAAGATGGATTTAGGCCTAGATCTCTGTACAGGGTGAATGTTTGACATTGTTCAACATTTTGTCCACCAATTGTTCTTTTTGCAACAGCTAAAGACCCCACCTATCTATTTATTTATTTATTTATTTAAGTATTTGTAAGGGCCTATTCACCACTATTGAGTTTCTTAGAATTGTTCAGGGAGGTAAATTAGTCATTTTAAAGTGAGGGAAGATCGTGTGGAATATGGAGTCGATGTTCTTCATAAACACTTTGATGTGTAACGATGATAAAACCTAGTAGTGGGATTGTAATCTTAAGACAATGTGGAGCCCTTTGGTTGCAAGGACCCAAAATCATCGTCTTTCTCATTTTGAACAGCAGAACAAATGAGGAAACTTGAATCAAGCCATCAGTGATTCTGGATGCTGACTTGGGAGAGAGAGATGGCAAGGTAAAGCATCAATGAAGAATAAAACCCAGGAATCGCGCTGAGCTGAATGCAATGTGTTTAGGGTTGAGTACCCTATGAAGTTTGATGTAGCCATCCTAAAGCTTGAGGTGCAGGGGAAAGGTATTCCAGAGTGCACAATCTTGGGTGTGAAAGTCTTGTCACCATAGCTTCTGTACATGAATGGACAAATGGCCTATAACTGTTGATGTTGACTTCAGTTGCCTGGTCAGCTGACTTGTAGTGAAGAGAAACCTTATAAAGGTAGTCTGGCATATAGTGGCATAGTCTAGGAGTACACACTCAGGGTCTTAAAGGAACCTTCCATTGACGAAAAAAAATCTATTCTCTTTACCCAGTCCTGCACTACTAACAATCATCAACAATAAGCATTCTAGACTATTTCTTTGCTTAATGACAATGACACATAGTTTGGTTTCAGCATGTGCTAACCACACCAACCATTCTCTTTCAGAGGCACAACTTTGTCCCCCTTCAACACCAACTCCGCCTCAGTGCTTAAATCTTCCGTAACTTTACTCCAAGTTGGAAGTTCCTCTGGTGACTTACACTCCTCTGACCAATCATTACATTGGCACCCACACCGTATCCTCTAATTCTGCCTTCTGCCATTCTCCCTTGCTCACCCTCACTGTGTTTCAATTTGACCACTAAACCAACATCGCACTAATTGAGCCACTTATCATCCTCAACTCTTAGACCGGCAACCAGAAAATGTGGCAAAAAATCAGCTCTGGCATTCTTGGCACCAGAAATGTGGCAAATGTCAAAATTAAACAGACGTATTACCTTAGCACTAATAATCCCCATGCCTCTCTCACCTAAAGGAAAAGTTAAAGGCTTAAGGTAAATAATTAAAATCTTCTGCCCCACAGGAAGAATTTTGAAATACTCTTCAGCCCACATACTAACAAAGTCTTCTTTCTCTATTGCACTATAGTGTAAGAAAATGGGTTATTGTTTGAGAGGGGTGGAAGCCCCACTCAGGCAACAAACACAATGCTTGTCAGGGTGAACCATAAATGTCCCTCAATTAACCTGTACTTTACCCTGTGATAGCCTGGCACAACACAGTCAGGGCCGGACTGGCCGTAGCGGGCACCGGGCATATTCCCCAGTGGGCCGCTAGGGTGGAGGCCGGTTTTGGACTCCTGGGGGCTGTTTTTGTTACAGAGGGCCGATTTTGCAGCATAGCTGCAATATCGGCCCCGAATAACAAGAGCAGCTGCAGTGTTTTCCACGCACACAACCCCCTGCCCCTCCCCCGCGGCCGGTCCTGACTCAATTGCCAGGACCAGTTTGTGTTACCAGCCCTGAACACAGTGGGATTAACTTAGTGTAACGTATTTATGCAGCACACAAACAGTAATATAGTGACAACAACACACAATAGAAAACCCAAACCAATTTAGATAAATTGAGTAAATGTCAATAAATAAAATGATATCAGAATGACAAAGATTCAATTGGTAGACCCAGATATATGCAGTTTCAAAGTTTGTAGGTAAAAATAGTGCCTAGATGCACAAAGCACCACTCATGGTCATCTAGTCATGCTAGACCGAGGAAAAGTCACAATTTCAGGCCAACCACGATGGAGAACAGGATACAGGGATCAGGTTAGTATCACTGAAAAAGTTACTTCTCAAAGTCTGGCTCGAAGAGTTCCGTTCACAGTGGAGAAGGCTGCAAGGAGCAGGGAGAGCGCTGCAGATGGTCAGTGCTGTAGTGCGAAGAGCAGCCCGGGTGTCATGAGCTGTCGTCACTGTAGTGCAAACAGTAGGCTGGGAGTTGCAGGCTGTCATCGCTGTAGTGCGAAGAGCCGGTTGGGTCCTGGACAGATATAGCTGTAACTTCATGTTGGCAGTCACTGTAGGCTGTTGTTACTGTAGAGCATCTCATAGATCTCACATTGCAGCTTATCACTGGCGCTTGCTGTCACACCAAAAGCAGGCCTCACTAGAGCTAGAGCTTTTCATTGGCAGTCATTGCATGTGGCAGAGTCCTGGCATGAATTAGCTCATTCGCGGTCGCGAAGAGCCGAAAACTTCAGGATTTCACCTTTTCTTGTCGATGAGTGTTCTCTGATGCCAACCAAGGGTCTTGAACCTGGAGAGGCACCTCATAGGGATCAGGGACTCATTATAGCTGATGCCAGGAGGGCTTAGACAGGTCCAGTTGCAGGGAACTGCCCAGCTAATAAGCTGGGCAGTTGCAGGGAGTCCTCTGCAGCTTGTTCTGTCCTTGTAGTTCACACAGGAGTTCAGCCAGCTGACCATGGGAGTCACTCAGGTTAGCCTGAGATGAAGGTATGCAAGTCCGGTCTTTAATCTCAGACAGTAAGACAGTCCTCAATCAGCAGGGCAGCCCTCAAGCAACAGGGCAGTACTCAAGCAGCAGGGTAGTCCTCTTGCAGCATGGCAGTCCTGCTCCTTGTTGTTGAAATGTGGTTTATTAGTAGGGGTAAGTAGGTACCTACCACTAGTACTAAGGCCACAATCACAAGATAAGGTCCAGTCAAGATATCAATACATTATTCCCTTGCTCAACACTTGGTACCTGGCTGCGAGCAGGCAGACTTAACTTAGGATTCTGAAAATGTGATAGGTTTGTGCCAGAGGTAAGTACATAAAATCCTAGGGTAAAGAAATCCCAAATTCTGGTTTGGCGTTGTGGATACAGGAAGTAGAATACTGTGTTTTAAGTATTTTTTTTCTTTTATTCAAATGCAAGTGAACACAGGAACCTGCCGACACGTGTTTCACTCAAAAGGACCGCAGAGACCGCACTACGCATTCCGCTCCGGGATGCTTCAGATACCCAAAGAGATGCTGTTCTTCTAATTCTAGACCTTATACTCAGAAGCTGTCACGGCTTGCCTTGAAAAAGCCCCTGGCCCACTGGCCTTTTGGGCGAAACACTTGTTGGCTGTTCCTGTGTTCACTTGCATTTGAATAAAAGAAAAAAAATACTTAAAGCACAGTATTCTACTTCCTGTATCCACAACGCCAATCCAGAATTTGGGACGTCTTTACCCTAGGATTTTACGTTTATGAATTTGAAAACACCAATACATTAAATAAGTAAGACACAATACAAATACAACTCCAATTTATGAAAATAGGAAATATTTTTATTTTTATGATTAAAATGACACCAAAATGAAAAAAGTCCAATACAGGAAACCGGAGATATGAATTTTTGAAGAATAAACACTTTCTGCTGCCTAAAAGCCAAAATCGTCACTGTGTGACGTCTTGTCGCGCTTGACCGGAACAAAGTCAAAGTTTAAGGCCAACCGCAGTGGAGCGCGGAGCAGATGCACTTAGCAGTAGGGCCCAGTCAAGCTTTTACCTTCTGACTTAGTCACTTTTTTTAGAGCTTTTTCTCTCGACGTCGAGCGATGCTCCTCGTCAGGCTGAGTTTGGGTTTGAAGACAGCAGCTTGGCACAGTGCGATGCCTCTGTCACCTTCTGGAAGTCTCATTAACAACAAAAAGCTCTAGAACTTCAGTGGGACAAATCTGAATCTTAGACCGAGTCGTGGTTAGACGTCGCCGGATTGACTCTCGACGACGGTCGGTCAACTTATGGAGCTTTTTTACACAAGTTCTCTATATCTTCTTCAACTTCTGGATCTTCTTCCAGAAGGTCCTTTTGGGGTTTCAAAGTGTTCACAACACCAATCCAAGGTTCCAGAAGCTTTGAGTTGCTCCTTGGGAGGTTGGGACTACGTCTCCCACAATGCACCTGCCAAATCCTTTAAAGTCCAGCTGAAAGTGGTCAGTTGGTTTCTTCTTCCTGCAGATGATGCAGACGGAGCTCTTTTAACCTGTTGCTTTCAGGGAGTCCATTCCTTCACTTTCCAAAGAAAGGCAAAGCCCTTAGGGTTGTGGTTTCAAAGTGTGCAGCAGGTGCAGTCATTCAGAGTGCAATCCTCTTGGTGCAGGCCAGGGTTCCAACAGGGCAGTCCTTTTTTTCCTTGTAGTTTCAGGCAGGGATCTGAGTTGCTGGGCAGCCTCCCATATTTATCCAGTGTTCTGGGGTGAAAAGCACGAGGGCACCCCTGACCAATGGGGTACAGGGTGCCCCCCAGATATATGTCAGCTTTCTCCAAAGTGTGGCATATTCTTGTCCCGAAAAGCACTGTTCTTTTAAAATCCAAAATGCAGAAACTCTTCTGGACATTAAAACCTGGCGTGGCTAAGTTTCCCTAATACTCCCCGTCTAGCCCCTTTGCTAATTCAATTACGGGGTCTCCTTTCTGGCTGGGGGTGCAGGATGTGGGTGTGACCCTGTGTCCTGTCCTGTCATTCCCTTTTTGAAGACTAGTTTGGCTACTCCACCCCATCCAGCATTTTGCTCTGTAGCTGCAGATCTCCTCCCAATAGATGTCCTTTGTCTCTATGCAGGCCACTTCACATCTCATCAGAGCAGTATGGCTCAGTCAATCAAAGGCTACCCAATCAGGAGAGGTTACTGAAAGGCTGGATTTTGGTTAAACAGAAAAGCAAGTTCTATGACTTCTTTTCTGCAATAGTTATAATAAACCTAACATTGGCAAGTTGTTGGCTTAATCATAACTCATAACTATTCTTTTAAGTCTTTGAATTTTATTTTTAGCTCACTCTTGTCAATAGTTATACTTTATTAAACTATTCCCAAGTTAGCATATGGAGCCAATGTGCTACAATGGGGAAACAATAAATTGACTGTTTTTCCCTCACCAGGGCTATAAAACATATTTTAAAATGTCCCTGCTTATATGTATGAGGCATCCTACAACTGGGGCACTTAGGGGAGACCTTAGGGGTGACTAATATGTAATGATAAGGTAGTTTAAGACTTTGGAAATACCTTTAATTCTAAAGTCGAATTTGCATATAATTTAATTTTAAAATCAGCCTGCAAAGCAGGGCCACCTTTAAAATGATACAAAAGGGGATGATGGACGGAACGCTTGAGCCAATCAAACACTCACCCCCAGTCAACTGATCTGGGTTTAATCCATCATCATTCTTTAGCTCACTCCACCACCCCAGTTCAGACATGGCCATATGCAAATCAGTCTGACCCTGTGCCTCATGGGAACAGTCCAGCCCGAACTGCCAAGCCATGTCTTCCCTGGACCGGAAACAAGCATCCCAGGACCGGCCTCTGGCATTTCAGCCGTCATCAGCCAGGCTTGCTTGAATCCAGTGGCAAAGTGAGCAAGGGACCCACGTCTGGCATACCCGCCAACTTAGGGCGACCAAAGCGATACAAAGGGATGATGGACGGAGCGCTGAGCCAATCAAACACTCACCTCCAGTCAACTGATCTGGGTTTAATCCATCATCATTCTTTAGCTCACTCCACCACTCCAGTTCAGACATGGCCATATGCAAATCAGTCTGACCCTGTGCCTCATGGGAACAGTCCAGCTCGAACTGCCAAGCCATGTCTTCCTGGACCGGAAACAAGCATCCCAGGACCGGCCTCTGGCATTTCAGCCGTCATCAGCCAGGCTTGCTTGAATCCAGTGGCAAAGTGAGCAAGGGACCCGTCTGGGCATACCGCCAACTTAGGGCGTACCAAGCGATACAAAGGGGATGATGGACGGACAGCTTGAGCCAATCAAACACTCACCCCAGTCAACTGATCTGGGTTTAATCCATCATCATTCTTTAGCTCACTCCACCACCCCAGTTCAGACATGGCCATATGCAAATCAGTCTGACCCTGTGCCTCATGGGAACAGTCCAGCCCGAACTGCCAAGCCATGTCTTCCTGGACCGGAAACAAGCATCCCAGGACCGGCCTCTGGCATTTCAGCCGTCATCAGCCAGGCTTGCTTGAATCCAGTGGCAAAGTGAGCAAGGGACTCACGTCTGAGCATACCCCGCCAACTTAGGGCGACCAAAGTGATACAAAAGGGATGATGGACGGACGCTTGAGCCAATCAAACACTCACCCCAGTCAACTGATCTGGGTTTAATCCATCATCATTCTTTAGCTCACTCCACCACCCCAGTTCAGACATGGCCATATGCAAATCAGTCTGACCCTGTGCCTCATGGGAACAGTCCAGCTCGAACTGCCAAGCCATGTCTTCCCTGGACCGGAGACAAGCATCCCAGGACCGGCCTCTGGCATTTCAGCCGTCATCAGCCAGGCTTGCTTGAATCCAGTGGCAAAGTGAGCAAGGGACCCACGTCTGGGCATACCTCGCCAACTTAGGGCGACCAAGCGATACAAAGGGGATGATGGACGGAACGCTGAGCCAATCAAACACTCACCCCCAGTCAACTGATCTGGGTTTAATCCATCATCATTCTTTAGCTCACTCCACCACCCCAGTTCAGACATGGCCATATGCAAATCAGTCTGACCCTGTGCCTCATGGGAACAGTCCAGCCCGAACTGCCAAGCCATGTCTTCCCTGGACCGGAAACAAGCATCCCAGGACCGGCCTCTGGCATTTCAGCCGTCATCAGCCAGGCTTGCTTGAATCCAGTGGCAAAGTGAGCAAGGGACCCACGTCTGGGCATACCCCCGCCAAATTGGCTGATGACGGCTGGAATGCCAGAAACCGGTCCTAGGATGCTTGTTTCCGGTCCAGGGAAGACATGGCTTGGCAGTTCGTGCTGGACTGTTCCCATGAGGCACAGGGTCAGACTGATTTGCATATGGCCATGTCTGAACTGGGGTGGTGGAGTGAGCTAAAGAATGATGATGGATTAAACCCAGATCAGTTGACTGGGGGTGAGTGTTTGATTGGCTCAAACGTTCCGTCCATCATCCCCTTTTGTATCGCTTTGTTCGCCCTAAGTTGGCGGGGGTATGCCCAGACGTGGGTCCCTTGCTCACTTTGCCACTGGATTCAAGCAAGCCTGGCTGATGACGGCTGGAATGCCAGAAACCGGTCCTAGGATGCTTGTTTCCGGTCCAGGGAAGACATGGCTTGGCAGTTCGTGCTGGACTGTTCCCATGAGGCACAGGGTCAGACTGATTTGCATATGGCCATGTCTGAACTGGGGTGGTGGAGTGAGCTAAAGAATGATGATGGATTAAACCCAGATCAGTTGACTGGGGGTGAGTGTTTGATTGGCTCAAACGTTCCGTCCATCATCCCCTTTGTATCGCTTGTTCGCCCTAAGTTGGCGGGGGTATGCCCAGACGTGGGTCCCTTGCTCACTTTGCCACTGGATTCAAGCAAGCCTGGCTGATGACGGCTGGAATGCCAGAAACCGGTCCTAGGATGCTTGTTTCCGGTCCAGGGAAGACATGGCTTGGCAGTTCGTGCTGGACTGTTCCCATGAGGCACAGGGTCAGACTGATTTGCATATGGCCATGTCTGAACTGGGGTGGTGGAGTGAGCTAAAGAATGATGATGGATTAAACCCAGATCAGTTGACTGGGGGTGAGTGTTTGATTGGCTCAAACGTTCCGTCCATCATCCCCTTTTGTATCGCTTTGTTCGCCCTAAGTTGGCGGGGGTATGCCCAGACGTGGGTCCCTTGCTCACTTTGCCACTGGATTCAAGCAAGCCTGGCTGATGACGGCTGGAATGCCAGAAACCGGTCCTAGGATGCTTGTTTCCGGTCCAGGGAAGACATGGCTTGGCAGTTCGTGCTGGACTGTTCCCATGAGGCACAGGGTCAGACTGATTTGCATATGGCCATGTCTGAACTGGGGTGGTGGAGTGAGCTAAAGAATGATGATGGATTAAACCCAGATCAGTTGACTGGGGTGAGTGTTTGATTGGCTCAAACGCTCCGTCCATCATCCCCTTTGTATCGCTTTGTTCGCCCTAAGTTGGCGGGGTATGCCCAGACGTGGGTCCCTTGCTCACTTTGCCACTGGATTCAAGCAAGCCTGGCTGATGACGGCTGGAATGCCAGAAACCGGTCCTAGGATGCTTGTTTCCGGTCCAGGGAAGACATGGCTTGGCAGTTCGTGCTGGACTGTTCCCATGAGGCACAGGGTCAGACTGATTTGCATATGGCCATGTCTGAACTGGGGTGGTGGAGTGAGCTAAAGAATGATGATGGATTAAACCCAGATCAGTTGACTGGGGGTGAGTGTTTGATTGGCTCAAACGTTCCGTCCATCATCCCCTTTTGTATCGCTTTGTTCGCCCTAAGTTGGCGGGGGTATGCCCAGACGTGGGTCCCTTGCTCACTTTGCCACTGGATTCAAGCAAGCCTGGCTGATGACGGCTGGAATGCCAGAAACCGGTCCTAGGATGCTTGTTTCCGGTCCAGGGAAGACATGGCTTGGCAGTTCGTGCTGGACTGTTCCCATGAGGCACAGGGTCAGACTGATTTGCATATGGCCATGTCTGAACTGGGGTGGTGGAGTGAGCTAAAGAATGATGATGGATTAAACCCAGATCAGTTGACTGGGGGTGAGTGTTTGATTGGCTCAAACGTTCCGTCCATCATCCCCTTTTGTATCGCTTTGTTCGCCCTAAGTTGGCGGGGGTATGCCCAGACGTGGGTCCCTTGCTCACTTTGCCACTGGATTCAAGCAAGCCTGGCTGATGACGGCTGGAATGCCAGAAACCGGTCCTAGGATGCTTGTTTCCGGTCCAGGGAAGACATGGCTTGGCAGTTCGTGCTGGACTGTTCCCATGAGGCACAGGGTCAGACTGATTTGCATATGGCCATGTCTGAACTGGGGTGGTGGAGTGAGCTAAAGAATGATGATGGATTAAACCCAGATCAGTTGACTGGGGGTGAGTGTTTGATTGGCTCAAACGTTCCGTCCATCATCCCCTTTTGTATCGCTTTGTTCGCCCTAAGTTGGCGGGGGTATGCCCAGACGTGGGTCCCTTGCTCACTTTGCCACTGGATTCAAGCAAGCCTGGCTGATGACGGCTGGAATGCCAGAAACCGGTCCTAGGATGCTTGTTTCCGGTCCAGGGAAGACATGGCTTGGCAGTTCGTGCTGGACTGTTCCCATGAGGCACAGGGTCAGACTGATTTGCATATGGCCATGTCTGAACTGGGGTGGTGGAGTGAGCTAAAGAATGATGATGGATTAAACCCAGATCAGTTGACTGGGGGTGAGTGTTTGATTGGCTCAAACGTTCCGTCCATCATCCCCTTTTGTATCGCTTTGTTCGCCCTAAGTTGGCGGGGGTATGCCCAGACGTGGGTCCCTTGCTCACTTTGCCACTGGATTCAAGCAAGCCTGGCTGATGACGGCTGGAATGCCAGAAACCGGTCCTAGGATGCTTGTTTCCGGTCCAGGGAAGACATGGCTTGGCAGTTCGTGCTGGACTGTTCCCATGAGGCACAGGGTCAGACTGATTTGCATATGGCCATGTCTGAACTGGGGTGGTGGAGTGAGCTAAAGAATGATGATGGATTAAACCCAGATCAGTTGACTGGGGGTGAGTGTTTGATTGGCTCAAACGTTCCGTCCATCATCCCCTTTTGTATCGCTTTGTTCGCCCTAAGTTGGCGGGGGTATGCCCAGACGTGGGTCCCTTGCTCACTTTGCCACTGGATTCAAGCAAGCCTGGCTGATGACGGCTGGAATGCCAGAAACCGGTCCTAGGATGCTTGTTTCCGGTCCAGGGAAGACATGGCTTGGCAGTTCGTGCTGGACTGTTCCCATGAGGCACAGGGTCAGACTGATTTGCATATGGCCATGTCTGAACTGGGGTGGTGGAGTGAGCTAAAGAATGATGATGGATTAAACCCAGATCAGTTGACTGGGGGTGAGTGTTTGATTGGCTCAAACGTTCCGTCCATCATCCCCTTTTGTATCGCTTTGTTCGCCCTAAGTTGGCGGGGGTATGCCCAGACGTGGGTCCCTTGCTCACTTTGCCACTGGATTCAAGCAAGCCTGGCTGATGACGGCTGGAATGCCAGAAACCGGTCCTAGGATGCTTGTTTCCGGTCCAGGGAAGACATGGCTTGGCAGTTCGTGCTGGACTGTTCCCATGAGGCACAGGGTCAGACTGATTTGCATATGGCCATGTCTGAACTGGGGTGGTGGAGTGAGCTAAAGAATGATGATGGATTAAACCCAGATCAGTTGACTGGGGGTGAGTGTTTGATTGGCTCAAACGTTCCGTCCATCATCCCCTTTTGTATCACCTTTAAAATGACAGCAGGCAGCACAGAGCAGTGCACACTTAAGTGCATTAAATCTGCTGGGCCTCTCAACCTGCATGCCCTACCATACATTAGGGGCTTACAGGTAGGTTGTCATACTAATCGCAATTACACCTAATTCCCATATACCTTTTACACAGAGCACTGGCCCTGGTTCTGGGTAGCAGAGCCCAGGGCACAATCAAAACAGTTACTACCAATATCAGTCAAAAAAATTGTGGTGATCAGGGCAAAAAGGATGACTTTCTCACACCCATGTAATGTCGACAGGTCCAAGAGTATTCTGGAGAGTGGCTCTGGAAGTGAAATATTTATACCTGGTGCCAACTTTTGTATGTGGGGGACTCCCAGCCCTACCTCCACATTTTGTTCCTGAAAGTTCTTCCCTTCCCCTGTCTAGGCTCCAAACTGTCTAAGGGTGACAAAAGACAGGCAGACCATGTGTCAGATTTCTTTGTGTGTACATGAGACAAAGCCCAGTTGAAGTGCAAGTGGGGCTGGTTGCAGCTCCTCCCAAGTCATCCTTCCAGGGTGACCCATGTGTCATTGGAAGGAATAAACAAACCCCAACAGCAGAGCCATTTACAGTCATGTGACCCAGGACACTTGCAGCAGACACAAATGGTTGGGACAAGATAATGCCAACTTTCCTAGAAGTGTCATTTTCGTAATTTTGACTTAAAATCCAACTTTACCATTAAAGCGCATTTTATATTACAATTCATTTGAGCCTTTACAGCATATCTCTAGCTGCTCAAAATCCATAGTTATCACTTATTAATTGTAATAAGGTAACCCAGTTTTAGTAATCTAGACAGATATGCCTTGCAACAGTGAGAAATGACTTTAGGAGTTTTTCACTGCTAAACTTAGGTACACATGTAATACAATTTTTCCTGCCCTATGAACCTTTAGGGCGTAACTTAGGGGTGATTTAATGAGATAAGTATTAAAAGGAAGATTTAGACTTGGCCAGGGATCTATTTTGACAAGTCGAAAAGGCATTTTAAAACATGCAATGTCATGCCTGAGACATGTTCTAAAAGGCTATTGTAGTAGGTGACACAATGAGTGCTGCAGGCCTACAAGTAGCATTTACTTTACTCTCCCTGGGGACAGATAGTACCACTTTGCTGGGGACTTACAAGTAAATTAAGAATATATACTTTTACTTCGCATGCGTTACATCGCATGCCTTTACAACGCGGTTGTTAAAATGACCGCGTTGTTACACGCAAACTATTACATCGCAAGTCATTTCAACGACTTGCTGTAGGGGGCGCGCTGGACTTAGGAATAGTATAATTTACTATTCCTACTCCAGTTTGTGCAACAGCAGGGAAGGTGTTGGATTCTAAATCCAACACCAGTGCCCCCCCTACAGCAAGTCGTTGAAACGACTTGCGATGTAATGGTTCCCGTTGTAACAACGCAGTCGTTGTAACGACCGCGTTGTAAAGGTATGCGATATAAGGCATGCGTTGTTATGGCTGTTTCCTGTAAATTAAAGGTGCCAATTAGCTGTGGCCCAGTTTTATCATGTTTTAGGGAAAGAGCACAAGCACTTTAGAGTGGTTAGCAGTGGTAAAGTGCACAGAGTCCTGCTGACATCAAAAACAGACCCAGCGAAACAGGAGGGGAGAAGGCAAAAGGCTTTGGAGGAAGACCAGACAAAGGATGTCAGGTCTAACATATTGCGACACTCTGTTCACTTCTTCATCATCACCCCAATGAATAGTACATTTTTCCAGAGTAGCTTTTTGAAAGGTTCAGACTTCACCACAAACCCTTGAACACATTCTTCATAATATTCAGATAAACCTAAAAAGATGGGACTTGTTCTTTTGTTCTTGAATCAGGGCATCTTTTATAGCGTATAACAAATATTTTTAAGGCTTGATACTTACGAGTCAAAGGGTGTGTCCCAAATTCGCTATGGTGTTTTGAAAAACATACATTTCTTCTTTTGACTGTCATCCCATGTTGGCTGAGGCTACTGAGAACCCTGTTTAACGTCTATGTTCTTAGAAAAAGCACATGTTCATTTGATACACTAAAACTTGATTTTCATGCCCAAATATCCTATATATGAGTTTTTGAAAGATTAACACAAGCCTAAAAGGAATGCACTGGAAGCAAAAAACACCAAAAAAGCATGATGTAAGTCGTAAGTGCATTAGGTTCATCATCATGCATTATCTGGTGGTAAGCCAATCGCAAACCTATTAACAAGAATATTGAAGCCCACTTAGAGATGCTAAAAGTTCCTGTAGTTTATGAAGTGGGTGGAGCTGCAGTCCACAAAAAAACAGCTCCTCACTTCCGTTTCAGCAATACTATGATCAACACCTTCTCTGCAGAGTCAGCTTTCTCTATCACCTCTTCTTTACTAGCTCATCTAGACATGGTTTGAGCTTGTCCCTAATGCTCAAAGTGACATACTTTATGTCCAACAGGGCATGACTTTTCTGTCAACACAATGTTGTGCTCATACCCTTGCACACATCCCAGCATATCACAGAACACAACATGATTATTTTTCAATAAGACTCTCTTTATCTGCAATTATGCAGGGGCGACCGGTACGGCTCGCGGGTGGGGGGGTTGGCGCATGGTGGGTGGGCGGGTGTGGTGTGGGGAGCGGTGGTGGGGGTGGGAAGCGGGATGTTTTAAAAAATATATATATATATTAAAATAAAACTTACCTTGCCACCGCCGAGTCCCGCATCTCCTCTCCTGCTGCCTGTGTCTGACTCCAGGTTAGAACAGGAAGCAGGCAGCCAGGCTCCCACCCCTAAGCCAATCACAACGCTCCAATTGAGCGTTGTGATTGGTCTGAGCGCCGTGACACAGCGCTCAGCCAGGGGCTGTAGGAGTGGGCTTGGTCTCCATGCAGGCTGTAATACAGCCAGCATGGAGAACAGGGGAGTGCGCAAGACTGTTTTGGGCGGCCCAAGAGGGCCGACCAGTCATTGCGCACAGGAGTGTCTACCACTCCTCCCCTGCAGCTCCACTCCGCGCCCTCATGCACTGCCGCAGCAGGAGGAAAAAATAAAATGATAATAACATTCCGTTATTATTATTTTATTTTTTCCTTTCTTTGCTGCTCCTGGCAGTGAGGTGACGCTCCTCCGCCTTAGCGAAGGAGCCGCCACTGCAATTATGGCCTCTGACACACTGATGAGGTTATACATTTTTGGGTGTATCACCCTCCCCAACATCCCTTGCTTATGCCAGCACAGGATGTTATAACCTTGTTTTGCTACATAAACCCTTGCACACAAGTGTCTACCTTGAAACTCACTTGAAATATCCTACAAGTTTAATCGTTTTCCCATCATGCATTTTTCTTAAACAAAGACCCACACCAATGATTTAACACCAAAGCAATCAGTTAACCTGCGTCCACTGTAAGCTGCATATCCTTTTGCCAGTTGATCATGCAAAATGGATCTTTCATACCTTAACTTGTGCTTTCAAAGACAAATCAACATTGCATTTCTCCAGATTCTTAGACAACTGTTTTTCATGCACTAGATTAACCTTCACTTGCTCCCCTTTGCACACTCTGGCAAACTTACCAAATTTCTTGCATTTTACTCAATGTTTACCCAACACTGGGAATGATTTTGAACTGCCAATGTGTCTCCTTGAATCACACTTGTAAAAGGCAATGCCACTTTTGGACCCACTCATGTTGTGCGCTTTTGAGTACCACGGCCCCAACATGTTAAATGTTATTACCGTGGTTCATTTCCTTGTATGCCACAATTGACCTTACAATCCCTTTATCCAAAGTCAGAGGGGCATACTTACCAGGAGCATGCGCCGCCGTTGCGTCTTTTTTTTTTTACGCACCGGCAATGCTATTACAGCTCCATATTTAAACGGTGACGTATTTGGCCAGATGTGTCACTTTGTTGAGTCCTGTGTCAGAAAAAAATGCGCGGGAACCCAGCTGTGTCACATAGATTTAAATGCATGCAGAGTGAACGTTTCATCTGAAAAACCCACTTACTACTGACGCAGTGATATCTACAGGTTTTTCATTGTGTGATGCATCTTCCAGATGCGTCTCGCAAAGCCTGAGATGTGTCAGTATTACTACGCTTCCATAACCCAGGTGTAGGAACCAGGCCCGGCTCCAGGAATTTTTATTTGGGTGGGCCAAGGGTGCATTCGGGTGGGCCACTACCGGCCCAATTTGTCGCTTCTGGAGGTAGTCTACAAGCCATAGATTACATCATATCTACTTGCAAACAGTCACTATGATACAAGGATTGCCTCTGTGTGTATACAGAGCATGTGGAGAGTTATTTATTGGCGCCCCACCACTGACCTCTTTCTCTGTAGATACCTTTACTACAACCCTCCAACAGTGTACTCCATCTCTCCGTAGCCCCTCCCCCTCATGACCTCCTCCTCAGACTCCATCACTACCACCCTCCACCAGTGCCCCTCAACTTTCCGTATCTCCCACCCTCCCCCATGACCTCCTCCTCGGATTCCCTCACTGCCACCCTCCAACAGTGCCCTTCATCTCTCCAAAGCCCCTCCCCCTCATTACCTTGTCCTCGGATTCCCTCACTACCACCCTCCAATAGCGCCCCTCCTCTCTCCAAAGGCCCTCCTCCTCATGACCTCCTCCTTGGATTCCCTCATTGCCACCCTCCACCAGTGCCCCTCATCGCTCCATAGCCTCTCCCCCAATGACCTCCTTCTCGGATTCCCTCACTGCCACCCTCCAACAGTAGCCCTCATCGCTCCAAAGCCCCTCCCCCTCGTGACCTCCTCCTCGGATGCCCTCACTGCCACCCTCCAACAGTGCCCCTCACAAACTCTCCATAGCCCCTCCCCCTCATGACCTCCTTCTCGGATTCCCTCACTGCCACCCTCCAACAGTACCCCTCATCGCTCCAAAGTCCCTCCCCCTTATGACCTCCTCCTCGGATGCCCTCACTACCACCCTCCTCCAGTGCCCCTCATCTCTCTGCATCTCTCACCCTCCCCCCATGACCTCCTCCTCGGATTCCCTAATTGCCACACTCCACCAGTGCCCCTCATCGCTCCATAGCCTTTCCCCCTATTCACCTCCTCGGATTCCCTAATTGCCACCCTCCACCAGTGCCCCTCATCGCTCCATAGCCTCTCCCCCTATTGACCTCCTCCACCAGTGCCCCTCATCGCTCCAAAGCCCACCCCCCCATGACCTCCTCCTCGGATTCCCTAATTGCCACCCTCCACCAGTGCCTCTCATCGCTCCATAGCCTCTCCCCCTATTGACCTCCTCGGATTCCCTAATTGCCACCCTCCACCAGTGCCCCTCATCGCTCCATAGCCTCTCCCCCTGTTGACCTCCTCCTCGGATTCCCTAATTGCCACCCTCCACCATTGCCCCGCATCCCTCCGTAGCCCCTCCCCCAATGACCTCCTTCTCGGATTCCCTCACTGCTACCCTCCACCAGTGCCCCTCATCTCTCCGTAGCTCCACCCCCACCCCATGACCTCCTCCTCAGATTCCCTAATTGCCAAGCACCACCAGTGCCCCTCACCGCTCCATAGCCTCCCCCCCTATTGACCTCCTCCTCGGATTCCCTAATTGCCACCCTCCACCAGTGCCCCTCACCGCTCCATAGCCCCTCCCCCTATTGACCTCCTCCTCGGATTGCCTAATTGCCACCCTCCACCAGTGCCCCTCACTGCTCCATAGCCCCTCCCCCTATTGACCTCCTCCTCGGATTGCCTAATTGCCACCCTCCACCAGTGCCCCTCATCCCTCCGTAGCCCCTCTCCCAATGACCTCCTCCTCGGATTCCCTAATTGCCACGCTCCACCAGTGCCCCTCAGCGCTCCATAGCCTCTCCCCCTATTGCCCTCCTCCTCGGATTGCCTCATTGCCACCCTCCACCAGTGCCCCTCATCCCTCCGTAGCCTCTCCCCCTATTGACCTCCTCCTCGGATTCCCTAATTGCCACCCTCCACCAGTGCCCCTCATCACCTCCTCCTCAGACTCCCTCACTACCACCCTCCAACAGTGCACTTCATCTCTCTGTAGCCCCCCCATGACCTCCTCCTTGGATTCCCTCACTGCCACCTTCCAACAGTGTCCTTCATCTCTCCGTAGCCCCTCTCTCATATTCAATTTAATTTGTTGTATAGCGCTACTCATAGTGTAGGGTGTCACAGTACTTTACACCATGCACACTTTATGCAGAGACAATGAATCATACAAGTATGTAAATCAGCTTATAGGTAATGTCACATAAGCCAATGAGGATTACAAGGTGTAGGAATCACATGTCATTCATACTGGTGGGCAGTATGTTTTAAGAGGGTTTGGTCTGGAGAAGCACAAACGCAGGATTTAAAGCATAACCCCAGTGTTTGCGGGGTTGGCTTTACTGATTAAAATGTATATCTGCCAAAACAAACTCTTTATAGCAACATTAGAGTAATGAAAGACTGGGGAAATTCTAACTATATTGCAACACAAAAAAATAAGTTCTAATTATACCATTCAGGTTTGTATGCAGCGCTTAGATGTCAGTTCATAGGTCACTTTCCTATTTTAGGATTGTAACTTCTGTACTGCAAGTAACCCACTGAGCTATCCACATAAAATACAGTTTATCTGCATTTAAAAATTACGAACAGACAAAATATTGCTCTCCAGCAGGATCATTAATCACCAGAGTTATCTGGACATTTTAGTAGTTGTGTCCACTGTTCCCTGTAACCTGCGCGCGTGCGCGCCCGCGCACCTATTTGAATCGGAGCGCGCAGTGTCTTCTTTGCAGCGCGCACACACCATGAGAGGCAAGTATTCATGTTAATCCCAGTGCTGCGATTAACATGAATACTTAAAGAAAAGTAGACAATCTGCCCCTCTCGCGCTCTGTTAAGAAAAGTCATGCAGCAAGCCTAAAATCACGAGTGCTTTCACAATCATTAACATATATTAGTGATTGTGAAAGCACATATTGTGCTGTTGGGCTTGCTGCATGCTTTTCTTAACATAGCGCAGCAGTTTGTGTGGCTTTTGAAAGTTTCCATGTTAAATGCAGCCCCGAGTTTAAGCATGTCGGGCCCTGCAAGTAACATGAACACTTTCAAAAAGGCATGCAATTTGCCGCTGTCCATTAACAAAGGCAGGCAACAAGCCTAACAGCACAACGTGTGCTTTCACAATCATTAACATATATTAGTGATTGTGAAAGCACACATTGTGCTGTTGGGCTTGCTGCATGCTTTCTCTAACATAGCGCTTCAGTTTGTGTGGCTTTTGAAAGTTTTAATGTTAAATGCAGCCCCGAGTGTAAGCATGTCGGGCCCTGCAGTTAACATGAAAACTTTCAAAAAGGCATGCAATCTGCAGCGGTTCATTAACAAAGGCAGGCAACAAGCCTAACAGCACAACGTGTGCTTTCACAATCCCCAATATGTATTAGGGATTATGAAAGCACACGTCGTGCTGATAGGCTTGCTGCGTGCCTTTTGATGATAGATAGGGTGACCAGAATTTTAAAGCCAAAAACCGGGAAATTTCACACGAACAGAAAAGGGACTACACATAGCTGCCAAGGTTTCAGATTGCTATGTGTGACATTTTCAAAATTTCAGTGCAATTATGAGTGCATTTCAATGACTATGAGTGACACTTTCTTGAGAGCAAAATCAGCCTTGCTCTACCCGGTACACTAGAACCCCATTCCCAATATGAACCAACCTGCCCCACCCAGTGCATTCAAACACCACACAGCCAACTAACTCCATTCATATCCACCAGAACCAACCTACTCCTTCGCAGTCCATCTTAACCACATTCACATCCGCAGTGTTCAGTTCACCTGTGCCAAGCAAGACTCGGGCCAGGTTGAGATGGGGCTAGGGGTCATTGGTGGTGCTTTGCTGATTATTGCAGGAGAGAGGCCGGGCCTGGCCTGGCCTTTCAGGACTGGCCTCAGACCAAAGGCTGCATGTAATACCCATAACGAAGCACCGTACATTCTGTGTCAGCAGAGAAGGGCTGTTGCCTGTGTGTCCTAGGGGCTGCACTGAGTCTGAGTCCTAACGTAAACTGCCAAATGTAAACTGACTGTCGTGCCACACGCTCGCACAGCA
Source organism: Calotriton arnoldi (assembly GCA_963921515.1). Classification (NCBI taxonomy): domain Eukaryota; kingdom Metazoa; phylum Chordata; class Amphibia; order Caudata; family Salamandridae; genus Calotriton; species Calotriton arnoldi. The sequence goes on along the minus strand of CAWUFW010003995.1, from coordinate 1,510,810 downwards.
GGCGGCAGGGCGCCTATAGCTAGGTGCTTAATCGATCTCAGTCTATCGGACATTGGGCGCAGGGTAAATCAAGCAGACATTGATTCGCTCACGTTGTCACGTGAGGTCAGTGAAGCTGAATGCTGCGCCAGCCCAGTATGGGTGAAGTTATTACACTGTAGCCCCTAAAGCCAGCCCAAATCTAGCTGAGCCAACCCCCAAGTCTGCGCAATCAGGGCTGACCGCGCTGTGCCAGCTTTCTGTAAGTGGTGCTAATTACCAGCTAGTTCTGGGCTTGACATCGGAGGATGATTCATAAATGCGTGACTTTGCATTTCAGTACGGTGATGATGACCGCCACACTAAAATGCGTTAGTCTAAGCCTGATGCGTGGTAGTTGGAGGGCTGCAAAAGGCATGCAAGAAATGCAGCAGGAGATAAAACTCATAGAAGGAATGTTCTGTGGTTGGCTAAGGACAGGACACAACAATGCATTTTCTCAGATTACATTGTGGTGCAATCTTGAATAACACAGACACCTCTCAGGGATTTAGCATTCCCATTTGACAAGTGATAGTAAGGGACACATTCTCCATTAAAAGTCTTTTAATGTAACAATATGCTTTTGAATACTGTATCCTTTTTATGTTTGTTGTATGTTGCAAACCTGCCTTAAGACCCTTAATGTGGTGCTGTATGTGTAGAAATACACTGTCTTTTCACTTTATTAAGCAAATGTTTGAGTGATAGTTCCACTGACATTTGTCGCTGCACCCACACACGCGGTTGGGTTCTTGGCGCACATAGCCTTGGCTGCAGCGCACAGAGACCTTATACTGCCGCACACAAAGAAAAAAATTAGAGGGAACATTGGTTGTGTCTTGCATCCGACATGATAACGATATAAATTAAATATACACGGCATACACGAAGTATGTGTCTTGCTGGGCCCTCACAGACTTTTAAAATATTAACTAATATACACACATCCTCGAAGTACACGAAGTATGTATCTAGCTGGGCCTTTGCAGATTTTAAAAACGGAACAATAGCCACACATTCTCTTACCTGCTCCGTTCAAACTCTGCGTCACAGCCGGATCTGATAAACAGCTGAAGGGGTCAGGAAAGGTGAATCAGGCTCAACAAACTCCTTTTCTCCAGCGCTGAAAAGAAGGATATATCCACGCAGCAGGAAGGTAGGCACAGATTACCCGATGCCAAAGAGGATTTCTCCCCTTCGCCATGCCCCTGTACCTGCCCGAGTGGGCAGGGACACACAACACCTTACTAAAAGGAGATGCGTGATTGGGGGTGCCTGTGAGAAAGAGCCCAGGCCCAATCACGCAACTCCTAGAAAAATAACGTTCAGAGGAACGTTTTAAATTGTAGTGGCCATTTTCTGTTGGCCTTCCTGACGTCACTGCGAGGGCCAAGGTTCATGTTTGGGTGGGCCAGGCTCATGTTTGGGTGGGCCTGGCCCACCCGGCCCACCCGCTAGAACCGGGCCTGGTAGAAACTGACGCAGTGGCTTTGTAACAGGATTTGATAATCTGAAGTCACTTTACACACTGGAATACGTCTGTATTTCACATTCCTACTGGTTGTAATAGGTCTACACATGTGACAATCATGTTATAGAGCCCTTTGACCAAGCAAGGACCACGGCACCTGTGATATCATCATTCACTGCTGCAAGGCAATGTGACAGTGTGTAATCCATGTAAGAGACAGGCCAGGATTGTCACTTCTCTATGAAGTAAGGGGTCCCCAAGTCCAAGCCAGCGTACTCCAGAGGACAACAAGTAAGTACACACATAATACATGTATTGCCACTTTACATTAACCATATACTTGTGCTCACTCACATAACACTGTCACTCACTATGTCACACATACTAAGGTCTCCACATACACAAAAGTAGACTAAGCCCACTGTGATGTGACACATAGCCATACTTCTTACACTACATCCAGGACCAATGGATATCGTACAAGGTGCTATTCCACCATTTTACAGTCTTTTACATTGTTCTCAACACATTAGGCTACTTGCATCAGTCAGAACTGACGCATCGTTTCTGATTTTTGATGCATCGCTGAAGTTGGGTCAGTTGTGAGGCCAACTTCAGCAATGCGCCACTTTTGAGGCTGACGCGTCGCGGCAGAGTTCCCACTGATGCATCATTATTTCTGACACATCCTTGGGTCCTTGCATTGTTAATACAACACATTCATGGCGTCATAACCTGTATTACGAAGCACTACTTCTTTTTACGCCTTCAATCCTTGTAAATGAGGCCCTAGGTTCTTCAGAAAAAAGAATTCACACACAACTCACAGCTTCAATGTAGTTATTTCATCTCCCAAACTCAGGTGCCTTAGGCATGATCTCGGGAGGGTGATCAAATAGCGTTTGTCCTTCTTGCCCAAACAGTTGTACAGTACCTCAAACACCCTCCTTGCAGAGTAACCTTCACCATCAGTGGCCAATAGCTAGTTCTGAAAAGAATGTAGGCTGTGCTCTCAGGATATGCTAGGTTTCTCGGGAGTTGGAAGAAAGTTACAAGGTAAATTGTGTTTTGTATCCTGCACTTCCTTTCACCAGTAAGTAATCTCAACATAATTTGCTTTAAAACTATAGTACTTGGAACAAAAATGACCGTGGGCAGCAGAAACATCCACTAAAATTCAACATCTTAAAACGCTTTAAAAATCAATTGGTGTGTTTGTTTTTCCTTTCATTATTAAAATGGAGTTGAAGAAGGAATGTTACACTTCAGCAGTTGGCCTAACATAATTCCAGGCTCTCCACTTGCCAACATACTTGTTGACAGGTCTGAAAAACACTTGGGGGCAGATTTACAAGCCCCTTGAGCCACTTTTGCGTCACTTTTCCCATGTTAAAAATGACGCAAAAGTGGCGCAAGGGCCTTGTAAATAAACCCCTTGGTGTGCCTGTCGCCATCTCTGATATTAGACGTTTCTAATGCTCAGTGCACCAGTCGCCATTACACACCTTGTGTTGGGCCTACACTGTTGGTACAAATTCCGTCCCAATCATATTTTTCCCTCATTCAGTCTTTCTTCAATGGTGCCTCGTTGCCCTCTAGTGGCCTTTTACTGCCTTGCAGCCTCCAGCACGTATCCTACACTGCTCCTCTCTGGGATCAATCACTCTCTTTCAGGGACGAAGTGACAATCCCGGCCCGTCCCTTACATGGAGTACACAACGTCACATTGCCTTGTTGTACTGGATGATGATGATATCATAGGTGCCACGGTCCCTGCTTGGTCAGGGGGTCCTACAACATGACGCGAAAGTTTTCACCCCCACACCTTAAGCTGCACACATCACTTACGTCAATCTCTGTGATGTCCATTGTGAAACAGAATGTTTGCATTTCACTGCCTTTTGTCTGCTACACCTGGGCCCAAAGCAGGTGACAGGAGACTTTCCTGCAACGCCTCAACACGAAAGAGTCCAGCAGCAGAGGTCGCAGCTGACTATCAAGGCTTGAGCAGCAGAAAAGGAATGGCCAAACAATGCCCAGTGATATCCACCATGGCCGTCGGGTACTCTGTGTCTTTACCAGGTTTCAGTGATAATGCCAATAACCCTGAGATGGGTACGCGTCTCATCCTCTTTGTGCCAGTGTTGAAATGAATGCAAAAAGAACAATTGATGGACAGAATGCAGAACAATGTCATACATTCACCCCAGTACAGAGATCTGGGCCTCAATCCATCGTTTTTTTGCTCACCATGCCATTCCAGTTTGGACTCAGCCATATGCAAATCAGTCTTGACCCTGCGCCCAATGGGAACAGTCCAGCCCGAACTGCCAGGCCAGGTCCTCCCTGGACTGGAAACAAGCATCCTAGGACCGGTTTCGGGCTTTTAGCCCTCATCAGCCAGGATAGCTTGACTCCAGTGGCATGGAGAGCACGGGACCCACGTCTGGGCATACCCGTCCCACTCGGGGTGACAAATGCAAAAGTTTGGGCTGGACTGTTCCCATAAGGCACAGGGTCAAGACTGATTTGCATATAGCTGGGTCTGAACTGAGGTGGCGAAGTGAGCTAAAGAATGATGATGGATTCAACCCAGATCTGTGACTGGGGGTGAGTGTCTGAAAAGTTTCAGCGCTCCGTCCATCATCTCCTTGTGTTTGCTTTGTTCGTCCTAAGTTGGCAGGGTATTGCCAGACGTGGTCCCTTGCTCACTTTGCCACTGGATTCAAGCTAGCCTGGCTGATGAAGGGTGTTACCCAGAAACCGGTCCCAGGATGCTTGTTTCCGGTTCAGGGAAGACCTGGCTTGGCAGTTCGGGCTGGACTGTTCCCATAAGGCACAGGGTCAAGACTGATTTGCATATAGCTGGGTCTGAACTGAGGTGGCAAAGTGAGCTAAAGAATGATGATGGATTCAACCCAGATCTGTGACTGGGGGTGAGTGTCTGAAAAGTTTCAGCGCTCCGTCCATCATCTCCTTGTGTTTGCTTTCTTTGCCCTAAGTTGGCAGGGTATGCCCAGACGTGGGTCCCTTGCTCACTTTGCCACTGGATTCAAGCTAGCCTGGCTGATGAAGGGTGTTACCCAGAAACCGGTCCCAGGATGCTTGTTTCCGGTTCAGGGAAGACATGGCTTGGCAGTTCGGGCTGGACTGTTCCCATGAGGCACAGGGTCAAGACTGATTTGCATATAGCTGGGTCTGAACTGAGGTGGCAAAGTGAGCTAAAGAATGATGATGGATTCAACCCAGATCTGTGACTGGGGGTGAGTGTCTGAAAAGTTTCAGCGCTCCGCCCATCATCTCCTTGTGTTTGCAGTGTTGAAATGAAATCACCGGATGCAAACAGCGTAAATAATTAAAAGTACATTTGTTAAGTATAAAAAAACAAAATCGGGCTAAAGCTGCTCAAAAAACAGAAATGAAAAGCAAAAAAAGAAAGTAGTACTGGGTCTATGACAGCTTCGAGTTGTAAAAACGTGGAAGAGATGAAGATAAATGGGGTTTGAAATACCTAAACACGTATGCATTTGTGCTAGATAACCTTGAGCACCGGAAAGGAATTTCAAAGGACTTTTTGCAGCAAAACTGGAGTGTGCAGAGATCTGAGCTTGCCTCTTATCATGTGTGAGTCTGGTTTTGTTTCTTCTGATAATTCCTCCCCACTTGTTTTTCTCGGAATTTTTGGGTACTCACAGCATTGCAAACGCAATCACAAAACCAAAGGAACAACAATAATGTAAAGTAAAAAAAAAAAATAGTGTGTATGAACCACAGCTACTCACACCTGAAAAGGACAACTGAAGATGTATGGACTGCACCGACCAAAAGAAAACACAAGCATTCGTATTTATTGGTAGCAGGGGCGTAGATTGGTCAGTTGATTGCAGTGGGGGATGTGGGGGGGTCGAGCTTCAGATTTCCCAGCTAACACGCTGGCATATCGTAGTAAAATACATTATCTGACAAACAGGACATGAGGGAGGCCCAAGGGGCAGTGGAAAGGGAGAGCGGTGCACTCTGTTAGAGGTACTTTTTTTTTTTCTTTTTTTTTTTGTAAATAACCAAAACATTTTTAGAACTTCAAAACAGAGGAGAGAAAGTGTGTGTGTGTTTGTTTTAGTCAGTGTGTGCATGTAAAAATTCTAGGTGAAATCCGACAGACACCTCACCATACCCGAATGAAAGTACCCGTGCCCAACTATTTACTATATGATACATTTATTGGTGGGGTATAGCACCTCAAACACCCTCTCCCCGAATCTACGCCCCTGATTGTTAGATTTGTAGGGTGTGGACAAGACCTGATTGTTACAGCGATTATCAGAGCTCCTCTTGCCTATTGGTTAATGTTTCTCTTTGTGACTTATGCACTAATACACCCAATTGAGATGTAGGGTATTCCGTCTCAGCTGACTTGTACCTGATCCCAACAATGGACGACCTCAGATCAAGGTACGTGGTAACAATATGTCCTCTTAAAATGAATAGATACCTATTTGAATGGCAGATTCAGTGGAGTGTAAAAAACAGCGTAGAGGGAGAGAGATCTGAGGAACTGTATTTAAAACACCAAACAAGTGAAAAGAATGCAGGAAGCTCAGCTCAGAAACTTAAAGCCCAGGAGAAGCAATGTCCAAAGTGATGCTGAAAAGCCCATTACTATCTCGCAGAACTAGTGGCAACAAGGCACACATTGGCAGCGCAATTTATAGGGGCTTAGTTAGAGTTCCTTTTCTTGCTCGTGATTGAGCAGGGCAACCTGTTGCACCTCTGTGTGCGCTGCTCGCATTCAGCTCTCAATAAAGCGCGCCACTAAGCTCACCCACCTATACAGAAACAGAAAAGGCAAATCGGGGCAAGCTCGGAGCTGGTGGAGCTGGTGAAGCTCTTAGGACCAGGTATCAAGGTGCAGGTGCAATGGATACAGACGTCACTCCGCATTTTAACAGAGGCCAAAGCCAGATAGGCTCATAGTGTGATCAGTGCAGTAGATACTGGTGCAGGGTTCATTAAAATGTCCTAAACAGAAGGTTCTGGTTAGACACCAAGGGGTATATGTACAAGAACTGCCGCTAACTAGCGTTAGCGTTATTTAGCTGCGTTTTTCTTAGCTCGGCCTAGCACCAAAAACTATCGCCCTGTTAGCGATGTATTTACAATCCGCTACATGGCGATAGTAACAGCTAGCCGCGGTGAAAACTGTCACTAACACTAGCGTCAAGATGATAAAAATGTTGACGTTAGAGGGAGAAAAGTGATGAAAGGCCCGTTAGTGGCAAAAAAATTCATGTGAGTCAGCCCAACGTGACTTTTTTTGCCTCTAGAGGCAAAAATAGACTATAAGTCCACCTCCAATGAAAAATAGGAAATAAAACCAATGGAATGCCGAATGGAGTAGCCATGGCCAAGTGCAGCACAGATCTACAGCCCCACCAAACCCTCCAACAGCCAGGATGACGAGCTAGAGTCCCATGGGAAGAGGAAATGCAGATTCAGGGCTACAGTTATGAAACGAGGCACATCGCTGGGAAAAAACAGTGATGCATCACTTTTCATAGCGCCCTCCTTGCAACAACATGGCAGCCAAAACCTTGAAAGTGGGTACAGTCTCCGGGGCCCGGAGGCCTCGCTGGGCCTGCATCTGTGACACGGAGTGGGAGCCAGAGGGGCTGTGAAGTTGCTGGGCCGTGGCAGTAGACATTGATCGCCCTTACCTGGTGGTGAAGTCTGACAGGTCGCACGGAGACACGTTGCTGACCTGTGTGAGCAGACCACCTGGCGCACCTTGGAGCTGTGAATGGTAGAGGGGCTCCTGCGCACTGACGTAGGGAGGTCTGCATTGCATACCAGGCGTCACCACTACACCGGGGTGCACGGAGGAGATTACCAATGGTGGGCCGTGCCTCTCTGCCTCACAGGCCAGAGAATGTTGTGCTGGCCAGACGCTGTGGAGGGTGAGGCCCTGAGCTTCACCTAACTTGTGTGGCGGGAGCGCTGCAACTTCATGCCTAAGGGGGCCCTGTTACATCACCTGCATCGGGAGGTTCCCCAGCGGACTTGGCGGTGACTGCTGTACCCAGGCTTATGAGATCCTACGTGGCTGAGGCTTCTGCTGGCTGAGTCACAGATTTGGAGAGAGTGCAGTGCATTGAGCCCCGGTGTCAATGTCCAGGTGAGGAGAAGGTGGGCCGCGTAGCGGAGGAGGCCCGGGGGCGAGCCCGGCCCAGGCCCTTGGGTATGCAGCTTGATCCGCCGTTACTCGCTTGGGACCTGGGGAACATGGAATCTGGTCGCCACTGTTAGATCGGAAGAGGCAACCGGGTGGTGCTGCCTTTCCTTGCCCCCTGTTAGTTTGCTTTTCGGTGTACGGAGGCCTAACCCTTAGTGGACTTCCTCTTTCGACCGCACTGCGCCGTCTGGTTGCTGCTGCTGCTGTCCCCATTTACTGCTGCTGGTTCCTGTGTCCCGGAGGTCAGGTGTTCGAGTCCCTCCTCCACCCGCAGGCTCCTGCCTGTGCCTCATCCCTGGTGGTCCAGTGGTAGAGCGTCACTGCTCTGCAGTTTGACTGCCCTCCTGTCCCTCTTTTCTGCTGTTCCTGTTCATCTTTCTGCTCTTCTCTGTTGCTTTTCTACCTTTGTCTTTTTTTAAATCTTTGCTTTGTTTGGCTTTGTTTTTCCTGTGCTTTTTTGCAGTTCCTTTTTCCCTATCCTCTCCCTCGTTACCGCTGAGATCCCCTGAATCCCCGCCCACTCCACTGTCCTTTCCCACATTTCCCACCCCCCAGCTGTCCAGCCCCCCTGCAGCACTACGTAATAGCAGACGCTGTGCGTGTGTGCCACTGGTGCGCCGAAGGCAAGCCTGTCTGCATCCGTCCACCCCTGTACTGCACCCAGCACCAGGGACCCTTCCTCTCGGACACTCCACCGCTATGACACCAGCACCCTCCTCGCCCTCAACCCTGGACACCACGCCGCCTGCCATCTAGCATCACCGAAGAATACCTTGCATCCTGCGCCTGCCGAAACTGCAAACGCACCTCCTGCCACATCAGCACACCAGCATCTCTTGCCGTCCAGCCGACCAACAGCGCACCCAACCTGCTCAACTGCATCATCCTAAATGTGCGGTCCCTTCACAAATGCGCCACAGAAATCTGGGACATCCTCGATGCCACCTCTTCAGACATCGTCTTCTTCACATAAACCTGGACCAAACTCTACTCCGTAGAAGACATTGCCATCCCTGACAGCTACAAATTCACCCACAAGGACCACACCGACCGTCCAGGAGGAGGCATTGCCATTGTCTACAAAAGCGCACTTCGACTGACCACGCACTCTAATGACCCAACGGCAACCATGGAACACCTCCACTTCCAGATCAGGACCAACCCCAACATCACCCTCTGCGGCACCCTCGTCTACAGGCCCCCTGGGCCATGAACCCCCATTCACCAATGCCATTGTCGAACTCATCGCACCCCAGGCTCTACCATCCACTGACTACATCCTACTCGGAGACCTTAAGTTCCACCTGGACAACCCCAGTGACCAGAAAACCAACCCCCTCCTGGGGAACCTCGCCAACCTCGGACTCAAGCAGCTAGTCACCGTACCAACCCACATAGCCGGACTCACGCTCCAGCCCATCTTCTCCGCCAGCGGGAACTTCAACTACAGCCACACCACAGAACTCTCCTGGGCCGACCATCATTGTATACATCACGCCTTTACCACGCCCACCGTACACCACTGCCATCATCACCCCTCCCCATCGCAGCTGGATCAAGGCCACCAAAGAACTTCTCGTCAACTCCCTCAGCACCACCACTCCGCCAATGCTTACAGACGCCAATACTGCAGCACGCAACCTACACTGACTGATCTCCAACTGCGCCGATACCCTGGCACCCCTCAAGAAAAGACCAGGCAAACAACACTCAAAGAAGGCCAAATGGTTCACTCGCGCCCTCCACTAGTCCAGACTCACCTGCAGACATCTTGTGTAGAGATGTAGCCACAACATCAATCAACTCCGCAACACAGTCACGCTTGCACCATGGCACAAGGGTGCCTGCGTTGGGGCAAGGCAGCCATTGTGCGCCATCGTAGGGGAAAAAGACAAGGGGGCTTAATCCTGAGCCCCTTCCGGCAGTTTAACACCGCTGATGCGCCATATTCTTGACGTACTTGCAGCGTGAATCTTGCACCATGTTGCGCCGCATTTAAAAAGTGACGCATCTAGACATATGCGTGACCGTGTGAAGCCATGTGCCACATTATACATGTGTCTGGTATGATGTATGCAGGGTGGGCGTTCCCATGCAACAAAGCCTTGTAGGATTGGCACAGTGAAGTCTCTCAGATTTCACTGCGACGATTCTAGGACACCACTGCATCAAAACCTTACGCCTGCCTCATGGCAGGCGTAAGGGTGACGCAGTTCCATAGGGATCGGCTGGCCCCATGCATTGCTGGAGTTGCGTCATGCTTGCAACACACTGTCAAAAGAAACATGAGCAAAAAGAACAAGTGATGGACAGAATGCAGAACAATGTCATACATTCACCCCAGTACAGAGATCTGGGCCTAAATCCATCGTTTTTTTGCTCACCATGCCATTCCAGTTTGGACCCAGCCATATGCAAATCAGTCTTGACCCTGCGCCCCAATGGGAACAGTCCAGTCCAAACTGCCAGGCCAGGTCCTCCCTAGACTGGAAACAAGCATCCTAGGACCGGTTTCGGGCTTCCAGCCCTCATCAGCCAGGATAGCTAGACTCCAGTGGTATGGAGAGCACAGGACCCACGTCTGGGCATACCCGTCCCACTCAGGGTGACAAATGCAAAAAGAACAATTGATGGACACCTCAATGGGAACAGTCCACCCTGAAACCGGTCCTAGGATGCTTGTTTCCGGTCCAGGGAGGACCTGGCTTAGCAGTTCGGGCTGGACTGTTCCCATGAGGCACAGGGTCAAGACTGATTTGCATATGGCCAGGTCTAAACTGGGGTGGCATGGTGAGCAAAAGAATGATGGATTTAACCCAGATCTCTTGACTGGGGGTGAATGTTTTGATTTGTTCTGCATTCCGTCCATCAATTGTGTGTCTTTTGCAACACAACTGTAGCAATGCGTGACTTTAGCTCTGCCAGATACGTCAGTATTCCAGATGTATCTGTCATTGATTGTGACATGGAGCACCGTACATTGAATACGGCGCATCCATGGTGTCGCAAGGAGGGCGCAGTAAAAAGTGTTGCAACGCTGTTTTGTTGCAGCAATGCAACACTTTTCAAGAATTAGGCCCAGGAATCTTATTGATAGTGCGCATTCCTGCCCTTTTGTTTTGTCGCAGGGCAGCGCAGCAACATTCCCTGCAGCGCTGTCCAGCACCAAAATCTCTAAAATGAGGCCCCAAGTGTTTGCACCAATTTTAAGACTAGCTATTTTGTGGTCTTAAAAAACTGTCTCTAACTGGACTTAGTGGCAGTTTTGGGGGATTATTCCCGTATGGGAGTTTCATTGTAAATATCGCGAAGTGGGGTTAACGGCAGTTTTAGCACAGGGACGCCCACCTTGCATCTCATTTTCGTTAAGTCCCGCTAACAGAAGTGGCGAGCTTAAAAATTCACGTTTACGCCGGAAAAGTGCCGCTAACTGCAGCTAGCGGCAACTTGTACATACGGCGATAAAAAAAAGCCGCCGTAACGTCAAAAAATTGATGCTACGGCGGCATTAAGTTCTTGTACACATGTCCCCATGTCCTTAGACCCAGTGAAAAACAGGGAGTGCAGCTGGCTATCTGGCTCAACCCTTGATCCTCCCGCAGTGCTATGGAACATACTGTACTCAACAGTGTATGAGCCACTACATGGGGCGCAGAATTACACCCCACTCTAGCGGAAAGGATGTTATCCATAATTCATATAATCACTGCTCTGCACACACCTAGAGAACGCATTTGCAAACAAATTGTGAGTAAGGTATGCCTCCCAGCAGCAGAAATGCTAAAAACTGGAATATTTTGGATCAGAAGAAATGGCTGGCTCCTGATGTCCTGAGAAGTTAATTGAAAAGAACTGTGGGGCATATTAGCAACGTGATTATCGCCGCTTTAGCTGGACTTTTTCCCGCTAAAGCGGCGATAATTCAATCGCCCTATTAGCAAGCTGTCGCTAACTGCTGTTAGCGACAGCTTCTAGGCGATAGCGACCGGGTTGGGTGCCGCTTTGCATGCCAGCGATATTTATCGCTAATGGCATGCAAAGTAGGCGTTCCCAACCTAAAAGCGACTGGAAACAGTCGCTAAGGTGGCTATCGCCTATTAGCGAGGCAGGGGAGGTGATTAACGAACCAGCGCTAAACACGTTTAGCGCTGGTTTGTTAACGCCTGGTCCAGACCTGACTTAGCCATGTAATCCAATGGGAGGTGGATTACATGGCTAAATCCCCCTTGCCCTATTGGCAAGCTAACACTGGTCACAGTGCGAATATCGCTTGTTTTCAAGCGATATTCACACTGTTCTCCAGGGTTTCTATCGCTTTGGAGATAAGCGTTGCTGATAGCACGCTATCTCCGCGATAGAAACCTGCGATAGCCGGCGATAATTATCCTAGCGCTAACTGTGCTTAGCGATAATTATCGCCGGTTATTGCTAATAGGCCCCTGTGTTTTTTTTGGTTTTTTAATGGGCAACAAAGAAAACAAGCCAGGAGTGGTAGGCAACAGTAGGGACACTCTGGGGCATATGTACAAGCCCCTATCGCCACCACAACATCAACTATAGTGACGTTGTGGTGGTGATAGGGGCTGCACCTTATCTACAAGGCAGCGTTAAGCCACTTAGCTTGGCTTAATGCTGCCTTGTACATAAGGCCCCGTTTCCCGCTGTGGTTAGCGTGAAAGGGGTGGGCAGTGGGTGTTGCGGTGGGCGTCCCGCCGCAACACCCATTCATTTTGACGCTGCCCCCTATGTACAAGGGTGGCGTACATAGGAGCCAGCACCAAAATTAAGACCAGGTAAAAACTGGTCTTAAGATGGCGAAACGAGGAGAAATGCATTACTTCTCCTCGTTTTTCTTTTTCCATGTGTGCTGCCTTGTGCTGCACAGATGGAAAAAGCAAAATGCCATCGTTTGTTTATGTACAGGAAGGTGTCCCTTCCTGTACATAAACAAACGTTTTAAGAAAATGCCATTTTGTCACTTTCATGTGTGCTGCATGAAGCCACACATATGAAAGTGACAGAATGGCATTTCTAGGATTGTTTATGTGCAGGAAGGGACACCTTCCTACACATAAACAATCCTCCCCTGCACGCAGACACCCTCGCACTCTGGTGCAAGGGTGCTTGCGTTGGTGCTAAGTTGCTAAACTTAGCGCCATCGCAAGAGGAAATGCAAGGCTGCACCACATTCTTGTAAATATGGTGCAGCCTTGCGTTTCAGAAGTGGAGGAGAGAGGCGTTAAGCCAGGAAGGCTAACGCCTCTCTCCTCCACTTCCTTGTACATATCCCCCTCGGTTTTCTAGGCAACAGCAGGACGCAGGCATGAGAAGCTAGAGGTTTATGGCAGCAGCAGGGATAGACAACGCAATGAACTGTAGGTCTTCAATCAGCCCTACAGAGTCAGAAAGAGCACCAGTGACATCTCGTGACATCTCCTCTCTCTCTGTTTCGGCAATGTGAGCGTTACGTTTATATGGATAAATGGATGCCATCTTAGCAAGTGAGTTTCGCACTGTATGTAACTGGAAATTCCAATCCTAAAATGAGCGCTATGTTCCTCACTACTACAGAGAACACACATAGATTTGCGACTTATCACTAGAAGCTCCTTTTCGTGGGACCAGCGTTGGCCTGCACAGAAAGACAGGACACCTGTCACCAGGTAGCTCTACAGCAGCCCCTTCTTTCCGTGTCTGCAGTCACTCAAGATGACAATCACTCCAATAAGCGAATGGAAGCCCAGAGAGCTGATACAAACATGAACAACAATGGCAACAGTGTTAATGACTGAAAGGGGCTGTCCTATTGCCCCATTCTATGGATGCTGCACTGTTGACTGATTCACAATGTGCTGAACACCCTAGGAAGCAATGGCTTTAGGCACTTACCTGAAACCCATCAGTATTGACATTTTTCTCCACACATACCCAAAATAGAAAGCAATGTGCAAATTAGAAGAGAGTAAACTATTTTTTGACTCAAGCTATAACAATTTTCTGTCTTTACTGTCTTCTCGTGGGATAGGATTCACAACTCCAATAACTTTAACATAGACCTGTAGCTAGGTTGTACAAAGTGTGCCAAGTGGGACAATTATACTTTGTCTGCTCTTTAGTGCTTGAGTGGTGTTTTACTCTCTGAATGTACTGAATGGTTATTAATTTGCAGTGTGTGTTATAAGTAGCCTGCACTGAATGGTGAATAATTTGCAGTGTGTGGTAAGTAGCTCTAAATCAACAATACTTTCTATAGTTGATCATTTTTAGTGCAATACAGTTCATGGGGCCTGATTCGCACAGGTAAACTTACACTTTTGTGCAAGATAATGATTATTTGCTATTTACAAAGGTATTTTACTAGTAGTATCTTTGCGACTGCAGAGTCTCTGCACATTAAAAGATAGGACTGGCCTATCTTTTTATGCGCGGAGTTGCCCGCCCCAAATGCGGAGTGACCTCAGTCGTAAAGTTACTATTAAACTCTTTGTTTGTGAATATCGAAAAACAGCAAACTTACACAAAATGTAAGTTTACCTTTGTGAATCAGGTCCAAAGTGGCTACTTGTCAAACGTGTGTTCCTAGAGAAAAAGGCTACTAGAGGGGTATCCCATTCTCCTGTTGTGCGATAAAAGAATGCACCAGTGCTTTGCAAATATTGGACCCTTCAAATATGTATGTGCCCAATTTCCAGTGGCCCAATGTTAGTGCCATTTTGAAGGATATGGCCGCGCACTGCGTGGATGCAGGGACTCTTGGAGGTCTCCATTCATCTACTGAAAGCTGCTGTGCACAGCCATACTCTGACTCATGAATATTAAGAAGGGAGTCGATGTGCATCTCATTGCACACAACCCCTTCTCTCTGCTCATAATTGGTACAATTACCACAGGGGAAATGACTTCCCTTTCATACACAAACAGTAATGTATCCCTCATTTAGGCTTCATTCCGCATTTTTTTTTAAATCTGACAATCACCTATATGCTTCAGCCTGGTCCTGAGTAATTTTTGGCCAACCGTTCCAGTTGTGCCAGATGATCAAAACTGTTGATGGTAAAAAAAAATGGGGCTAAATTTACAAGTGTCTGGATCCATGTTGAAACCTGCAGATTACACAGTAGGTGATGGATTATGCAGCAAATGCAGAAAATCCATAATTATGCAAAACAATCCATGGCCAAAGAATCAGATATTCCAATGGCCCTGGCTATAGCAGAGCGCAGTTAAAATTAGTGACCAAACCCAAAGCTACTGTGCTAGGGTATCTAAAGAGATCGGTCGATTCAGCGCAGAAACGTCAAACTAGCAGTTGATTCATTAAAATATTATATCACTCATGTTATGTGAGTAGCAAGTTAATTAAGCCTAAGTAATGTAATATCAAACAAAATCAAAGAATGGAACATCATTGACAATATTGTTAAGTACTGGATTTGTGTGGGGGTGTAAGAAGTGGCAACACCCTTTGTAAAGATGAATGTAGTGAATATGACCAGTCGCGGTCCGCGCAGGTAACAGCGGTGGGGAGGGGTAAGGGGGGTTTCTGCGGGACGATGCCGAGGGAAAATTAAATATTTATTTAATGCTCCCTCGGCATCATCCCTCGAAATCCCCCCTTACCTGGCCCCACCGCCGTTACCTGCACGGACCGCTGCTGAATAAGACAGCATTTAATGCTAAGGTACACATAAGTAACAGAGCAAATGAAGTTAAATATTTGTTATTGCCCAGAAGAGGAGGAATGTAAAGTTTTGAGAAGCTACACAGAACACTAAATCCTCACCTTGTTCTCTGTGAGCATCAACCAACAGGTGGAAGAGGGTGGTAATTCTTTCCTAGGAGGCCTTATGCCACCGAAACACTTCACTAGTAGGTCTCTCATTGCCAAGATCCCCTCCCAACTGAAATAGGTCTTTATTTTATGATCCAATGGAACCTAGCCAGTGATAATTTAGGCTTCAAGGGTCTGGGAGGATAGCTGTATTTATTGTGTTGAAATCACGTTTTGTGCCAGTCCCATATCTATATGTGATGTTCCCATGTGTTTGTATCTTTGCAGAACAATTCTAACAGCGTTGCTCAGCTGACTTTCACAATCCAAGAAACTGAGTGCCAGGAGTCAGAAGAAAAAAAACCAGAAGAGTGTGATTTCAAGGATGGTGGTGTAAGTCTTTAGTTTCCACAAGAACCAAGGTGACTTAAATAAAGTCACTAAGATTGCCCTTCTCTTTGAATTGTTTCAAAAGAAAATGTGTGGATCCTGAATATCGAATAGGAAATATTATTGTATCCTAATTTTGTAGCCAAAATATTCAGAACAAAAATATCAACTGGTAAGTATGTATATATTTTCTATACCTAACTACATATATATGTACCATGACGATATATATCTTCAAGGTAAGCAGATAAGCAGTCTCGAATAGTAAATCTATACATCCATAAATGCACTTGCCTCTCAATAATTTGAAATCAATATTTTGGATACGACATTAAGATATCGCAATCTTCCTGCTCTCAATATTCCAGGCTGAAAATTCTACGATCCTGTAAATTTCTAATCACCAAATATGAATCATCATGCAATCATTGTCATCATCATTAATTTTATACCACAAAAACAAATCCTAGATTGCACAGGTGAATGATGTAAGCATCCAGAAGATGATGGAGTCAGGACTGGTTGCCTTACCGAACTAAAGAAACAACCTCAAGTCATGAGCAGCAGCTGTAATGAGTTCCACAGTTCAACCGTGCAGTGCAAAAGAATGACTCCCTGCGTGTGCTCGCTACGCTTTTGTTACAGTTATAAGTAATTTTTTGCCCAGCTGGAGTGAAACAGTGGGAGTTGTCAGCCAATCAGATTGTTCCTTTGACTGGATATGCCAAATGATACAGGCCCACTAAGGCAGCATTCTGTGGCTGCCAGGTCACAACATCCATCTGGTGTGCTGTGGGCAAATGTCGGTCAAATAGGGAGTGATGTGTAAAGGAGAAGCTGCCTCACTTTACCTTTTGGGTGGGGAGAAGATGTAGCCTGACAGCTAGAGCGGTCCACCCGAAGCTGGGAAACTGGGTTCGGGTCTCGGCAGAGACACTCAACACCCTGTGATTATGGACTTAATCTCCCCGTGCCTAACAAAAAGAATGTGTCCGTCTGTAACGCAACTGGTGCTCATGTAAAGCGCTCTGATATCTTCAAGTCTAGTTCGCGCTATATAAAACTCTGGGGGAAAAAAGCAGCTTACTTTTCTCACAACACTCCTTCGGCTTCTTTTGAATCAGCCAGTTCAGAAACCTGTGCAAGTAAAGCTGCAGATCTGGATAATAAAACAGATATATCCCTTGCTCAGGTGTACGATGACTTAGAATCTTGGACTCCTAGACTAAAATGTAAAAGTGTTTGCCATACACAAGAGCAGTAGGTCACAGATCCAAGAGATTAAAAGACTGGAATCTAAAAGAAGAAATTCAGTGAGCACATCAAGGACCTATCTAGGGCCCAACTAGGAGGTGGGCGGAATGGAATCTCTGGGTGGGATACAGCTCTGCCCAATCACGAGAAATCCGATTTTGGTAGCCATAAAAGCCAGCCAGTAAAATCAGTTGCAGATTCGGTAGTGGATGTAGGTGGAGCCACTACCACACCCCAATCTAGTAAATGGAGAAAGGATAGTAGGCACCACCCTGCCTGTCAATAGCCTGCTCAGCCCCCTGAGCAAAGGCTCCTTTGGCAGTAAAGCAAAGGTGGAAGAAGCTCAATTTATTAAACTGTCCAAAATAGTTTAAATGCATTATCTTAGTGACCTACACAGATGTGTAAGAGGTTTAGTATTAGATCTAAACTATCCTTGGTCCAGTTATCCAGTTGGACAACTAGAAGTTCATAAGATGGTGATGAGAAGGGCAACTGGGGCTAGAAACTTTCAACTGCGGTTACAGGGTTAATGGCACAACACTTAGGGCCTCATTTATAAGATTTTACCATTGGGCAGCACCGCAGGCCTTCCTGTTGCGCTGTCTGCGGCAAAAGAAAAGGGCAGGCATGCGCCGTATCTATTAGATACGGCGCATTCCTGTCCTTTTCCCCTGCGCTGGAGCACAATGGGCTGCCATGCCCCAACCCAGGTACCTTTACGCCATAGTTCAAGGTTGTATGCGTTGCAGGGATAATTGATTTTGGGCAGGAAGGGAATCCTTCTTGCACAAAAACAATCACAAGAGGCTTTGTCCTCTTTCTATGTGCGCTGCATTCTGCAGCACACATAGAAAAAGGAAAAACAAGGAGAAATAAAGGTATTTCTCCTCATTGTGCCTCCTTTAAGCCTCCCCTGGGGAGGCGTATGTTTTTGGCGCTGCCTCAGAGTTACGATTACTTGTAAATCCGGAGCAGTGTCAAAAAGCCATGGGTATTGCTGAGAATGCCCACAGCAACACCCATTGCACACCCCTTTAACGGCGAAAACTGCATTAGAGGGAACAATATTTACAATGCAGTATTAAGCCAAGCAAAGTGGTTTAATGCTGCCTGGTAAATTTGGAGCAGACCCCTGCACCACCAGAGCAGCGTAAAAAGGGGCGCCTCTGTGGTGCAGACTCATTGTAAATAAGGCCCTTAATCTTCATTTACTTCCAGTGGCAAAGAGGGTGATAAAAACAATGTAAACAAGATATAGTGAACATGTTCCAGTCAAATTTAATAAAAGGGACAAAGCTCAGGAATATATATGAATGGTAAAGAAATATTGAGGAAGTGGAAAAGATTAGGAGGATAAGTGATGAAAAATGACAAGCTATATAATGGTCCAAGGAAGTTTATTAACTGTAATGTGATCAGTCTGCTAGAAGTAGGGAAATTTTAAATCTGTGATTTTATTGCTTAATGTTGAAAGAAATGAACCTTTCGTGCATACATTATTTTGAATGAAGATTAAAAGTTCAAAAGCTGTAGTTTGAAACAGTAAAATTTGAATCTACGGTTTGCAACCTCTGTTGAAATGTAATGCTGTCTATGTATTTTACATATAAGCAGAAAGCTAAAAGTGTAAGCATTTGCTGTTCTTTTTTTACAGTTCTTTTATTTTCAATTAAGTATGCCATATCTTATACCCAACCATAACCTTAATTTGAACCCAAATTCCCATTCCTGAACATCCACCCTCTAACATGCCTATAACACTGTTACCTAACCCCAGTATTACCTAACTGTTGGACAGAGCCCTTTTTGTAGGCCCACCCCCAATTTTGTTGGTATTAGGACATTTTGTACTTTTTTCCTGCTAACCTGTGGTAAATGCTTGTGCTCTCTCCCTAAAACATGGTACAATTGGCATCTACTTGTTTGGTAGATATCATTTATTTGTATTTATTTGTAAGCCCCTGGTAAATGGTACTATATGTACCTAGAGCCTGTAAATTAAATGCCACCAGTGGACTGCAACATTCATTGTGCCACCCACCAAACAAACCTTTTAAAACAAATCTCAGGCCCGGCACTGAAGCTTGAGGTGCAGTTTTTAAGTGCCATTCCGACCTGGCAAAATAAAGCGTTTCCCAGGCCTAAAGCTTAATATTCATATGTCACAGCTAACATATGTCCTTAACACTCATAGGGCAGGGTGCATTGTATTTAAAAAGTAGGACATGTGTGGTTAAGTTTTACATGTCCTAGCAGTACAAAAAACTCTTAAAGTCTTGTTTCACTGCTGTTAGTCCTATCTCTCTCATTGACTAACACTGGGTTAATGTATTATGTTTAATAAGTGATAACTTTAGATTGGGGACAGGTAGTATGTTTACACTCAAATGAAATATAATTCAAAACCCTCCTTAATGGTGAAGTCAGATTTAAGATGCAATTCTGCAAATTTGACATTTAGAAACTTGGGGCCTCATCTACAAGAAAATGGTGCAGCGCTGTGCCATGCTGAGTCATTTTCAAAGCACAGGGATGCGTCGTATTAACAAGAATTTGACGCATCCCTGTGCTTTTCCCTGTTATGGTGCAGAATTGGCTACCATATGCCAGCGCAGGCACCCTTGCATTATTTTGCAAGGGTGCCTGCAATGAGGGGATGATTGTTTTTGTGCAGAAAGGGACACCTTCCTGCACAAAAACAATCATTAATGGCATTTTCCTCTTTCTATGCGAGCTGCAGAATGAGCAAGCATAGAAAGAGGGAAAACGAGGAGAAATAAAAGAATTTCTCCTCGTTGCGCCATTCCTATGCCTCCCTTGGGGAGGCGTAGGATTCTGACGCATTCCCAGTTTTACAAAATGTTGCGTGGCAACACCCACAGCATAACCCATGGAATGCCTCTTTCAGACAAATCCGTGAAAGGGGGCCATATTTACAAGGCCATAAAAAGTCATGCAGGGTGACTTTAGGTGGACTTGTAATTATAGGCATGCCCATTGAGCCGCCGGTGATTCAAAAAAAGTGACACACCGGTGGCACAATGGGCTTGTAAAAAAGGACCTTGGCATTTTTTTGTCCAACCAACTGTGTCTTTGGGATCCACAGCTTTACACAAGGGATTTTTTTTTCTAAAGTCAGGTCTAAATCAAAGTTGAAATCGTCCACTTACTAGTTACATTTCAAAGGTTACACATTTATACTTTAATGGGCTCTTATTGATTACCCATTACCCGATGTGTTGTAGACAGACTTCTGAAGAACACTGCTTAGGACTTCACTTAAATGTAAGTGGTAACAGTGACTTTTGATGTAAATTGATAGTTCACCCATCTGCCCATCTGTTGGTTCTCCGGTTCTCCCTCCCCATTTAGAGGTCGTTGAACTATTCAGATGGCAGAACTCAGCCAGATCCGGCATAAGAAATACCTTATCAACATGGGCTGCGGCTGGAAAAACCTCTGTCTCCACAAGCTTGGAAGGCCTGACCTGTGTAGGGCAGAACTTCCACCACCATGTCCACTATGCGTTTCCTTGTCCAGATCAGCAAAGCATGACATGGTGTCCTGTAAAGGAAAAACAATGATTGTCAGGTCCCGCTAGGGAAGTTTTAATATGGAAGACACATTACTAAGGGCTGGCAAAGGCAAGGCATCAGCCCCCCAGTGGCTTGGGACCAGCCCTTTAAGCTGTAAACGAGCCGCTGGTCATGAAATGCCCTTAGGACTTTGATCGCTTCCATCTGCTCCATGTTATGGATACATTGGTGAATGCAAATAATCAAGCAAAAAAGTGAATGAATTTGCATTGTACTTCATAAAATGATAGGTTGTTGCATTTTTAAGAGTCTGTGCAGTTCATGACGTTTTGTTCACCAGATCCATAAATGTTGTTATTTAAATACACTACCTTCCCCATCCAATTATATGAGAATGGCAAACTTTAAAAAGAGTCGCAGGATCGTGCACAAAGGTTAATGGAAAAAGCTGTAAATCTACTTTAATATCTTAAATAAATTGTCTCCGAAATAAGGTTAGAGGAAAAATCTAAAAAAAAAAAAAAATTCCCGAAATTTCATTTTTAGAAGACTATAAACTTCACATCTTTGGGAAGTTGCGAAGCTTGCCATTTTCACATACCACCAGGACGATTATAATTATACGAGGCACAAAGATAGCGCCTTAGGCGTTAGAGGGCCCAGCTGCTTTCAGATTTAGCAAGGCAGACAGATTCTCAGCTGTCCTTGTTGTGCAATAGGATCGAGGGCTGCACCTCATTAATGAGACCCAACAAGTCTTAAACCAGCCTGGTGTTGCTTGTGTTCCTGTTCAAAGGTTTTCAAAAGTGACTTGACCTGGTAGTTTGGGCTGGACCATTCCTTTTGCAGGAGGACCAAGACTGATTTGCATATGCTTGCTCCCTGCCAGAGACAGAGGGGCAGATTTACAAGCCCCTTGCGACAAATTTGCACCGCCGTTGCGCAGCAGCAGCGTAAACAGTGCGGCCAATTTACAACGTGACGCATCTAGGGAGATGTGTCACGTTGTAAAGACCTGCGTCACATTATACCTGAGTCAGGTATAATGTATGCAGGGTGGGCGTTCCGAAGCAAGAAAGCCTCATAAAAGTGACGCCGTGAAACCTACAAGATTTCACTGCGCCACTTCTAGGACGCCACTGTGTCAAAACCTTACGCCTGCTTGAAGCAGGCATAAGGAGTGATGCAGTACAATAAGTATAGGCCTCAAAATGCATTGCTGGAGTTGCGTCGTGCTTGTGACACAACTCCAGCAATGCATGACTTTTGGGCCAACAGATGCGTCAGAATTTCGGATGCATCTGTCAATCCTTGCGCCATGGTGCGCCGTATTGTAAATATGGCGCATCCATGGTGGCGCAAGGGTATCGCAGGCTGGCAAAGGGAAACTGACGCATCTCTACAGATGCGTCAGTTTCTTGTAAATCTACCCCTCAGCGTTCTGCAAGGATTCCACTCTTCAATTTTTACTATTTTAATCCAGCTAAAAAAAAAAAAACCTTAAAGAGCAGCATAAACTATTTGGACAAGCATACACATAAATTGCTGCAGAGAAATAATGCTCCTGGACCAGATGCTGAAGTATTGGAATATCTTATGATTTTCTCTCCAGAGCAGCCAGTAACATCAATGACATTTTAGCCAAGTTATTTGGAAAGCTTTGTGGTGAAATGAAATGTCTGTCCTCATTTAAGAAAACGGAAATTATCTGTATTATATGGCGGGTGCATTTTCTGAATGGTCAGGGCAATTTGAGACCTGTATGAAAATATTTTCCTGTGTGCTTTTAGCTTCATCTGACTTTGTGCATAAAGGACATATTTATTTTATTCAAGGTGAACCTGCAAATGCAGCGGTCACTCACCTACCAAGATCACACTGTTCCTGGTCAAAGGCCCCCTCAGTGCAGCAGCTCACCATAATACAGAGGGCAAGCATTGTTACAACATTGCCTACGAAGCAGCACACCAAAAACACACCTTTCTCGATGTTAAGATGGTCATCTCTACCCCATCCTACACCAAAGCAATCATTTTCCCCCCGAAAGCAGAACAAAGTACTCGTATTTGAAGGAAAGGCTCACCACTCAACTGAAATTAATTTCAACTCGAAGTCTGCAGTTTCCCGTTGACTTTTCCTTTCATCACAATCTCTGTACCTAAATAGCCAGGACTCCCACCTGATAAGCCCACATTACCTGCTGTGCTTAATTTGAGCCAAAAGTTTTGTCAACACCGGCACTTTTGACAGCTTCCATATGGTGGCGCTATTTGTGCAATTTAGCGATGAACTGAACAACAGTTGTTTATACATTCAATATAGATTGAAAACTACTAATACCTGCCACCCAAGCCATTCTTATATTTATGACAGCCTTGAACACTCAGAATTGGCTCACCTTAGCAGTGTGATGGTCAGTAGTTGTGTAGGAATTGTCATTGGCAGCGCTGGCAGGGGTAATGGGTGGTACAAGCTGTGGTGGCCTCCTGACGAGGGCCCTGGAACATATTGTTTTACAAATTAAGCACTGAATATGCTTCCGCTTTATGGGATCTAGATGTACAATCCATAAATTAATACAATTTGTCTATTACTTGCAGATTGTGAAAAATTGTACTACAGTGATTCGTAAAGACAACAACACTGCAGACTTGCTTTGTGACCCTGCAGTTCAGAGGTAAGTGCACCACTGAGATAACACATCTGAAGAAATACCTGTTGATCTTTGACTATACAGGCAACCAAGATGGATAATATAAGACGACACAACCTCTGGGGCATATTTATCAAGGATTTTGAGTCACCCATGACTACGCTAGGGGCCAGGCATCCACCCATGGATTTTGGCGCATTCCCAGATTTAACAACACTGGTAAACATGGGAATGCGTCAAAATGCTACACCTTCCCAGGAGGGGCACAGCAAGGGATAATATCTTTATTTCTCCTTGAAATAAACATAAACAATTGTGCCTACACCACAGGCACCTTTGCATCATGGCACAAGGGTGCCTGCATGGTGCTAGGCAGCTAAACGGGTGCCTGCGCAAGGAAAGAACAGGAATGCCCCATGTAATGATAAATATGGCACATTCCGGCCCTATCCCTTTCACGCAGCACAGCAAGGTAGCTTGCTGCACTGCATGAAAGTTTGATAAATGTGGCCACTGGTGTATAGTTACCCTCAATGAACTGACTTTGCTGCAGTCCTATTGGTGAAAGCACGCAACGTATTTGTATGGTTTAGAAACTATTGCAATGATAGAAAAAATTGTTCCCTTGGTGACTTTAAATTAAATTGGGCAAAATTGTGCTGAGAACATTCTGGGGGAGTTGAAAAGAAAAGGGGCGGGATTGAGTGTATGGATTATAAGGACCTCATTCTTTTTTGTGATTGAAAGCTTTCTTAGATATAATATTTAAAAAGGACACCTTACTCATAAGAATTATCAGATAACTATATACGTAAATTGTGGTAACAATATATATGTAAGCAGCCTAAAATAATGCTCAGCTGAACTCTCAAGTACAGATTCAAAACTGAATATCATGTTTGCCTAAAGAATAACAAATGAATATAATCTGTGAGATTTTTAGATAAACAAGAAGAAATAAAGGAAGGGGGGATAAGTAGGAGTGTTCAAAATTAAAGAAATATTCACAATAATAACTATGCTTTCCCAATTAAAAAAATTATAAAAGTATAAAAACAATGACAATGCTAATAGAATGCCATGATTTATAACAATTTCAAACTAAGTAAACTGACAGCATGAGAATACAATTTTAAGGATAATTCCTGATGCAATTGGCTTAGAAATGTCTTGGTAACGTATGGTACTAGCAAGTATTAAAGGTTTGGTTACAAAAGGCCCTCATTCGGCTCGAGGCGGTAATCCTGATTCAAGCCCAAAAAGGAGTTTGCGCACAAATTGGGATTACAAGAATTGAAAAGTTACAACACTCCTTCCCCAATTCAAATTTCACTATGTAATACATGGAGGATTTCTTGTGGTGAAAAAACCCAATAATTCAAGATCTCCAGCTTAGAAGATGGGGAAGCTTGTAGTATCAGCATGTTATCTCCAAATCCTATTTGAAGAATCCAAAATGGAGAGGCAATACCACGCTCAATAAATATCGCGCCCTGCAGTATCAGTAACTGTCTGGTGCGGGATTACATCTCAAAATAACAGGCCTCCTCCAATCTGAGCTTAATTTATTATTCAGGGGCAAGAGCTACGCTCTAATGTATTCGGTGAGATGGCAGGCACGATGTGGTCAGATGCTGGGTGGAATGAGGATGAGAAGCAAATTGTCTCTGAACTAGTGTGAGATGTCACCTTCACAGAGATTGTGCACATAGGAGGCTTTGGGGCGTAAGGCTGGTTGGCTTTGGGAGGAAATAATGATAGGCAGAGGAAGCATAGCTAATCAACAAATGCAGTGATCCCACAAATGGCAGAACAAAGAGGAGACCAGGGAAAAGCAGGAAAATGAGAAATCCAAAATGAAAGTGAGTTTACAAGTGTGAGTCTGTAGTAACAACAGCAGGTTGAAGGAAATGACCCGAAAAACGGGTCATTCGGGTCACTCAAGACCACCTCTATGCCTTCCCAATAATGAAGAGTCGGTCAGACAGAGGAGAATACAAACCACTCATTTATTAGTAATTGCGTTGCAATGGAGCCCAGTCTGACCTGTCTCCTGGGAGGACAGCCGAGGGACTGACTCCCCCCAACTCGGGGGTAACAATTATACAATACTTGCACCTTCAAGGGTCCGCCCAGGCTGGAAAATTCCAGTTCAGGCCAGGATGAACAAAGGAGGCACACAAGGATGAGTCATGTTACAGAGCCGGGTACAGGCTATCTCGACCCCAAGGCCGCTCGGCTGGGGCTTAAGATGTGGGAACGAACATATCCAACAGCAAAGGTATGCAAAACAGATAATACATTTGACTAGGGCAGCAAGATTTCAGCCTTAAGTTTAAAGAGGTGAAGAGGGGGCAGGAGCAGCGGCTCCACAGAGGCAAGCACCATGAGACACAAAGCTCGATCTTCAGTCATAGTACAGTATGGCATGAATAAAAATGGCGCCATCAATGCTAACATAAGAAAGTACACGGCTTATAAGAGCAAGGGAAAAGCATTTCGGGCCTAAGCAACACAGAAATGAAATTTCAAATCTAACAGACCCTCCTTTTAGCATTGCATGCTAAATTTTTATTAGTGCCATCAGGTAGGGCCTTTACAATTCTAAAACATCGAAACTAAACACTCATATATATCATCTGCTAATCAAGTGATATTGTCTACTAAGGCTAGCACCATAAAATGTCAGCATACTGAATTAATACTCAAAAATGCCCTCATCAATGTTGAGCAAGTCCTGAATACCCTGCATCATCATGACCTTTGCATTTGAGTCAGGTCCCTGTGTCCTGGGACGTACTTTTAGCATTGAAACACAACAGGTACAACAAGCTGGAAGACAATGGATACATAAGCAGCACGTCAGGATAATGCCCGCTATAGCTACCAGGAATATGAGAATCTTCCATCCCCATGTAGTAAACAGGCCTCAGAACCAACCCGTAAGGGACCAGGTACCATTCACCTGATGTATCTCTGAAGCTATCTTGTGCAATTTCTGTATGGCAGCGTACACAGTGGGGGCGTGATCAGGAATGTAAACGCAGCAGCTACTACCAATGAAGCGACAGGCCCCACCCCGATCAGCCAAGATAACGTCTAGAACCATCCTGTTCTGAAGGGCAACAAGTCTTGTGGCCTGGACCTCTACTGTAACATTCGTTAATATTCCCGCCGTTATATTGATAACCCCTTCTACCACCCTGGTGAGTCATCTAATATTGAGGCTGTTGGCCATAGGGCCCCAGAAGGGTAAAATGCCTTTCATCGCGTCAGTAAACTGTTGCAGGGTCGTGTCTGTCTGATCTATGTCGTCTGTGTTAATCATTCTTTTAACTTGGGGGGCTGGAACACCTCTACGCTTTAGGCGATGATCTTTGTGGTAGTTGGGAGGGGCTATATATACTGGGGGCAGGAGGTAGGAAAGGTAACATCGCCCAGACCAGCCCTCAGGGAACCACACATAGCCACGGGCTCCACAGACAAAATAAACATTAAGCGGCGGAATCAAGGGCGGACTTTTGGATACCCTCAGTGTATAAGTGGTGTTGCATCGGCTCTCCCCCACCTCTATGTCTCCTGTCCCCTGAACACAAAAAGGGGCCATTACATCCACCACTGCCAGAGGTATGGGCTTATCTTCTGTGACATTGCAGGCTTGGAAGGATTGGTAATACTCTGATGCATTGAACTGCAAGAATTTTTCCCTTTCCACCTCTGTCCAATTCCTCTTCCTTCCCCGGTCTGATGCCTTGAGACAGGAACTCAAGAACACCCGGCTAAACTGCTCACTGCCAGGGGAAACACCAGATGGGACTCTATGTTGAAAACACACATTCATTGTCAGGGTGCGAAAACTAGTACTTTTACGTTCCAGGGTGTTAGCTTGAGGGAACGAACGGACCATACTAAGCAACATGAACCACCCCTCACAAATATTAACATAAGACAGAGGCATAGGCAACAAGTTCTCGCTTCGGTGCGTTACAGAGGGTAACAAACCACACACCCAACATTTTGTCGTATTATAGGCAGCATGGGCTTGGTGCAAAGTCTGGATAAAGACATTGGGGCACATGCATCAAAGGTTTTTGCGATCGCAAACGGTGCGAATCGCAAAAATCGGCCGTTTGCGATCGCAAATTGGCCTTTGGAGATGCATGAAAGTAGTTTCCTATGCGCAATTTAAGAATTCGCAATTAATTGCGAATTCCTAATTACGATTGCATTTAAGGAATCGCAATTTGCGATTCCTTAAATGCAATGCTAGAAGCACTTTCAAATAGCGATTTCGCTATTTGGGACCGCAAATTACAGACAAATCAAACTTGTCTGTAATTTGCAAAACCTTCGAAAAATGCTCTAAAATGCATTTTTTAAGTTTTAGGTTACACACACACATGCCCTTGGGGCATGTGTGTGTGCAACATGGGTGCACATCACAATTTCAGGGTGCAACAGGGTGTCATTTTGACACCCTGGCACCCTTGAAATTGCATTCTCAATTTGCGATTCTCTAATTGCGAATCGCTAATTGAGAATGTCTTCCCATTCATTCCTATGGGCCTCTAGGCCCATAGGAATTAATGGGGAGGTATTCCTTAATTGCGACTCGCAATTAGCGAGTCGCAATTAAGGAATGTTTAGGAATCGCTATTTTTATAGCGATTCCTACATGCATAGGCTTTTGCGATTCCTTAATTGCGATTCCTTAATAATCGCAATTAAGGAATCGCAAAAGCCTACCTTGATGCATGTGCCCCATTGTCCTTATAAGACTTCCGGTGCTCTTCCTTATGGGGTGCTAAGGTGAGAAAAATATGCTATGGGGGGCAGGCGTAGTACTTATCCAAGCGTGCACAGGGTATTTCTCTTCAAGGAAAAACATCACCCCAAGTACCAATATCAGGGAAAGCAAAATTATTACTACAAACACTATCTTACTCTTAGTAGACCAAGAGGACCAAACAGGCCCATCTGGACCGGGACGTGGAACCGCAAAAGGCTGCTCCTCATCATGGATAGGGCGACCAAAGGGATACATTTTAATATGCAATGGAAAAGTCTTACACTTGGAACCAAGCTGGAATAGCCACAAAAAAAAAAGAAAAATCTATTTAATGTTCATCGGGCGTTGCCGCTGTTGAGCACCGGCAGTAGAGCTGTTCGTCCAGCTCAGATCCTGATCCCACGTAGCAGGCAAAAAATCTTCTTCGTGAAAACACAGTTCTTTTGCCCCGATCGGTGACTGTCTGAGAGAAAAAGAAAACGGGAACTGCACCAGTCTCCTTTTCCCTAACCTATTTCA
The DNA here is from genome assembly GCA_963921515.1 of Calotriton arnoldi. Lineage (NCBI taxonomy): Eukaryota > Metazoa > Chordata > Amphibia > Caudata > Salamandridae > Calotriton > Calotriton arnoldi. The sequence continues at coordinate 1,482,174 of CAWUFW010003995.1, read as the reverse complement.
CGCACCACGGGCAGGGTATGCACATCCTAGTCTTCAGCAATGCAGTCCATCCCTGGTCTTTAGCAAATACAATCAATCCCTGTTCATTAAACTGTCCCTACTGGTGTATTAGTCTTGTGGCGGGGGCGTAAATTGTACCTCAATGCTCCAGGTACAGCAGGGTCGGGAAACAAAGGGTCGGGTTCAAGGGGATCAAGAGGCCAGGGGTCAGATGCAGATTGATCAATGGATTGAGACTCAAAGGAACGTGGCTCAACCACTGGTGGACCAACAAACGGAGACTCCTGGATGGCCTTTATTTCAGGTGGCACCGCCTCATTCAGCACAGCCTGACTTTCTTCTTCCGTGGGTGCGAAGGTGAGGCGGGCGTCAGAGAAAGGGATGAACCGAGGTACTTGCTCTCCTTCACAATCCCCGATCCCGTCTGCAACCCATTGGTCATAGGGCAGCGGGAGGGGAACCCTTTTGGTATGGGTACTGTGGATCCAGCTCTTCCGACTGTCGACCTTGACAGCTGTCCTGGTGGCCAGAAGGACCTGCAGAGGTCCCTTCCAGCATGGCTCCAAGCTGCTTTTCCATGAGAAATTCCGAACGAGGACCCAATCGCCTGGCTGTATCTGATGGCCCGGTCCCTCCGGATGGGGCTGTAAGACTTCCGCAACCTGTTATGTTATGTTATGTTATGTTATATAAACTTCTAACGCGCACAGCTACTCCGAGGAGTGTCCCGGCGCGAGCCTGAGAAGGGTCAAAGTTAGAAACAGAGGACAGAGCTAGAAGAGAAAAGTTTTCAACTTTTTCTTAAAGATCATAGGATCTTTGACGCCCCGTAAGGCCAGTGGCAAAGCATTCCATGCCAACGCAGCTATCCGGGTAAAAGAGCTCCTACCAAGCCTCTGGCGATTAAACCGCGGGGTCTGTGCCAGAAGTTGGGAGGAGGAACACAGCTGTCTCACCGGAGAATAGAAAGCAATCCTCTTCTGCAGATAGATGGGTCCCAGACCATGGAGGGCTTTATGAGCAATAGATCAAATTTTAAATTTTATTCGCACCTCCACCGGGAGCCAATGCAGGGAACGCAGATGAGAACGCACACTGCACCTGCTGGAGAGACCCAGCAGGAGTCTGGCGGCCGAGTTTTGAATCACCTGTAACTTATTCAACAGGTAACCTGGAATGCCAGCATACAGTGCATTAGCGTAGTCCAAGCGGGAAAGAATTAGAGCACGGACAACAGTTTCCTGTGCAGAATTAGGCAAAAGAGGAAGAAACTTCCTCAAGGTCTTCAGAATGCCAAAGCAAGTGCCGGCCAACTTCTTGATCTGCGATGAGAAAAGCAGGTTCTCATTGAACCAGACCCCCAGATTCTTGACGGAGTCTCCCTTAAAGCTAGGTAGGGGAAAACCTGGGGGCCATAGCTTCTCTCTGAAGTCGACAGGAAATGTGCCGTACAAAAGGATCTCTGATTTCTCCTTGTTGTACTTAAGCTGTGCCTGAGCAAGCCAGTGAAAGACCGAAGATAGGCAGTGTTGAGCAGGGACAACGGCATCCTCATCCTGACCCCAAGAGAACAGCAGCTGGGTGTCATCAGCATAGGCCATCACCTTAGCCCCTAGAGCCTCCGCGAGATAAACCAGCGGGGTAACATAGATGTTAAAGAGAAGAGGGCTAAGGGATGACCCCTGTGGAACACCCGTAGCCACTGGTTGAGGGACTGAGGCGCACGGTGGGAGCCAGACCTGCTGCGAGCGACCCTCCAAGAAAGACCTGATCCAGCCCCAGACGGTCCCGGATTCGCCGATCTCCGAGAGGCTATCAAGGAGCAATGCATGAGGCACTGTATCGAATGCCGCCGAGAGGTCCAGCATAACCAAAGCTGCCCTCCCGCCGGCATCCAGGCACTCACGAATCGCCTCAGACACCTCCAATAATGCTGACTCTGTGCTATATGCAGCCCGGAAACCCGATTGGGCCGGATGGAGCAGGCCATAGGTTTCAACGTACTCAGTGAGTTGGTTTGTGACCACCTTTTCACAAACCTTAGCCAGGCTAGGCAAAAGCGAGATGGGACGATAATTACCGGGAATAAAAGGATCAAGGGACGGATTTTTAAGGAGGGGAAGGATTTTTGCCTGTTTCCAAGACGATGGAACGAAGGCGTCCCGCAATGACATATTAATAATCTGATTGACCTCAGGATTGATACAATCTGCGACAGTGGCCAGAAGTCTGGCCGCGCAGGGGTCAGTTGGAGAGCCTGATTTCAAAACCTTCAGGATTTTGAGAGTACTAGGTAAATCTACTGGCAAAAAAGATGAAAAATTATGCAATGGATCTACTAAAAGACGGACAAAAGAACAAGGCGTAAGCGCTGGGGCACAAGAAGAGAACGTGGCCTGGATGGCGCAAATTTTGTCCCAAAAAAACTTGGCAAGAGTATTGCACCAGGACTCCGAAACAGGCGAGGAGCACACCAAGGCAGTTGGAGACATAAAGCTTTGCACAATTGAAAAGATTTCTTTTGCATTATTATTGGCCTGGTCAATACGTGATGCAAAGTATCGTCCTTTGCAGCCGCAATAGCGGCATAGTAGCTTTTTTGTTTAGCTCTAAGGGTGAGTTTCGTCAACGGGCAATAGCCGCTGGCACGCCAGGCCCTCTCCAAAACTTTACACTCATGTTTCAGAGTTTTAAGCTCCAGTAGAAACCAGGGTTTAGAAGAAGAGTCCCTCACTAGCTTCGGCAGGCGCAGTGAAGATAATGAGGACACTGAATCAGCTATCCATTTAGTAAACCCGGTCACGCTCCTTTCAAGATCTTGCTGACGGGCGGGCCTAGAGGCAGCCAAAGAGCTCATAAATTGAAGAGGATCGATTTTACTGAACAACGGAGGGCGAAGGCAGCGCGTAGGCCGAGCAGTCTGAGTAATCTCCCAGGAGAAGCAGATAAGAAAGTGGTCCGACCAGGAGGTCGGGGAGGGCTCAGCCACCTGAACAGGAAAATTAGAACAGATGGGATCTAAGATATGGCCACCCTGATGAGTGGGCTGAGAGACCCATTGAGAAAGATGGGCTAATTGAAGGGAATCAAGAAAAACCACAGAGTCTTTAGCATCTTGTTGATCAAGGTGGAGATTCACATCACCCAGAACCATATAATGGGAGAAGCGCAATGCACGCTCAGCTATAGCATCCCCACAAGATTTAAGAAAGGCAGTAGCCGACCCAGGGGGGCGATAGATGAGGGAGCCACCCAGCGTAAAATGATCGGAGAAGTGGATACTAAAATTCAAAACCTCGCACTCATCCCATATGCTCGAAGTGTCGCTATGGAGAACCCAGTTATCCCTGTACAAAATAGCTAAACCACCCCTCTACCAACAGGGCGGTCCACCCGACAAAGCTTAAAGCCAGCAGGGGTAGCCAGCGCAACGATAGGGTTAGATGCTGCATCAAGCCAGGTCTCCGTAACAAACAGCAGATCCAGAGATTTATCCGAGACCAAGTCAAAAACATCAGCATGATGCTTCCTCAATGATCTGGCATTTATGAGGGCAGCTCTGATGCGCGGGCATCTTGTGGATTTAGCGTGCGGTTTGATCGGAAAAAGCTCTGGTTTTGGAACAAAACCACAGGCTGCGCAGACAAAGTCCGAATTAAAAGGCATAGTGCTACAGCAATATGTGCAGCAGGGCGGAGGCCGAAGTGCTTTTAGGAACTCACCAGAAAACCGGTAGTGAGCTCCAACATCCGGCGCACATCGAACAGCATAACTGGCCCTGGCCACTGACTTGACGCTGACGGGCGCAGACGGGCTTGCCTTAGGCGCGCCTTTGGCGCGCCAGCGGCGCGCCTGCTGCGCGTCCGACCACAGCCCATTAAGTAGGGTAGTGTGGAGGGCAAGCAGCGTGCATCAGCTAGAGCGCTAAACGTGAATGGCACGCGGCACTGTCAAGATGGCCGCAGATCACAACTGGCCAAAGTAGAGAGCAGTAAGTAGTAAAAGAGGAGTATAACACACTCTGTTCTAAAAATATCGGCAAATTAAACAATGGAAAGGAGTATAACACACTCCAAACAGATAAAATAAAAGTACGAGCCAAAAGTTAAAATTCCCACAATCCCATCACACAACCCCCAGCAGCATATAACGAGATGGCAGCAGAGTAAAAACAATTTTCTACTACGAAAAGCAAGGAGAACCTTAGCAGGCGCTGCGCGTCCGACCACAGCCCGTTAAGTAGGGTAGTGTGGAGGGCGAGCAGCGTGCATCAGCTAGAGCGCTAAACGTGAATGGCGCGCGGCACTGTCAAGATGGCCGAAGATCACAACTGGCCAAAGTAGAGAGCAGTAAGTAGTAAAAGAGGAGTATAACACACTCCGTTCTAAAAATATCGGCAAATTAAACAATGGAAAGGAGTATAACACACTCCAAACAGATAAAATAAAAATACGAGCGAAAAGTTAAAATTCCCACAATCCCATCACACAACCCCCAGCAGCATATAACGAGATGGCAGCAGAGTAAAAACAATTTTCTACTACGAAAAGCAAGGTGAACCTTAGCAGGCCTGTTGATGGATAGAGCGTAGATTTTTAGTCAACTCGTAAAGATAGTCAATCAACAAGGGGTATTCGATCTCGGAGAACTTCTGAGGCCGCGGGATGCCCCAGACATTCGCCGGGCGCCCGAACACGACCTCGTAGGGGGACAATCCTGTTCTAGAGTGTGCTGTGACTCTGGTGGACATCAATGCTAGGTGCAGAGCATCTGGTCACTTTAATCCTGTACTCTCTTTGATCTTAGCCATTTTCAACTTGAGAATTCCGTTATATTTCTTGACTAGCCTGACTGACTGAGGGTGGTTCACTGCATGAAACTTCTGTCTGATGTGCAACCCATCGCACACTAACTGGATGACTTTGGCATTAAAGTGACTGCCCTTATCACTCCAGATCAAGCGGGGCATCCCAAAGCGTGGGAAGAACTCTTTTAAGAGCTCCTTCGCCGTCGCTAGGGCGGTATTCTCTTTGGTGGGGTAAGCCTCAACCCATTTGCTGAATGCACAGACAACCACCAGCACATATTTCAAGTTGTTGACTCGTTCCATTTCGATGTAATCCATCTGGAGAACCTCGAAAGGGAAGGAAGGCGGTGCAAAACTGCCAACAGGAGTGGGGGTACCTTTTCCAGGATTGTGCATTAAACAAACCATGCAATATTTCACTAAGTGCGCTGCAACTTTGGAAATGTTGTCATTCCGCCACACGAGATCTAGTAACTTACAGATCCCCTTCGCACTAATGTGTGCGGGTCCGTGTGCCATAGTAACCACAGGGAAAACATACGCATCGGGCAACATCCATCTCCTTTTTCCAGACAAATCCGTCCAACATCCATCCTCATCCAACTCTGTCGTACTCTCCTGCCATATTGCCAACTCCTCCATTGTGGCCTCACTCTGAATCTCTTTCACACTGTCCAGTGTGTCCTCAAACATTCCATTGTCAGGCACCCACCTCGCTGGTCCTGCCACAAACATTCTCTTCATCTTAGACCGCGCTGTCTCCTTGGCTGTCTGATCTGCAAATGCATTTCCCCTACCAACATCATCAGTTATCGCCTTGTGTGCACTACACTTTATCACTGCCAATTTCCCAGGGAGTGCCAGAGACGACAAGAGTCTATGGATCAAGGGGCCATTCTGTATCTTTGAACCGTGTGATGTTAGAAACCCCCTCTCTGCCCAGAGCCGCCCGAAATTATGAGCCACTCCAAAGGCATACTGGCTGTCAGTGTAGATATTCACAGCCAGTCCCTCACTCAGCTCACAGGCCTGGATAAGGGCCACTAACTCCGCTGCTTGCGCTGACGTGTAGGGAACCCATGATGTCTCAACTACAGTGCGTAGGGTGGTGATGGCATAAGCAGAAGTTGTCGTACCATCTGGTAATTTAAAACAGGAGCCATCAACATATAGTTCCCCTTGGGGTTCAGATAAGGGAACATCAGTCAAGTCTACCCATCCCTTCGTCTCTTCCTTCATACGGAAAATGCAATCATGCACATCCGCCTCGTCACTCTCTGAAGGGAGGGGTAGTAACGTGGCTGGGTTCAGAGCGGTACATCTTTTGATGGTGACGTGTGGTGCAAACAGGGTCAATTCATAGCCGGTCAGACGTGCACTAGTAAGGTGCTGTGTCTTGGTTCTATTCAGAAGTGTGTCCACAGCATGCAGGACCATAACTGTGAGATCAGTATCAAGGACGAGCCCTGCCGATTGCCTGATAGAGACGGCCAAGGCCGCGGCAGCTCTCAAGCAGCTCGGGAGAGCTCTGGCGACATTATCAAGCAGAGCAGAGAAATACGCACATGGTCTTTGCTTACCACCAAAGCCTGTGTTAAGACAGAAAGCGCGCAACCAGCCGTTTCGTGTACTTACAGCATGAACGGCTTCTGGTATTCAGGAGTACCAAGCACAGGTGCAGAGCAAAGAGCTGCCTTTAGCTGCTCAAAAGCAAGCTGGCAATCATGCGTCCAAGGGAGGGGTTCATGCACATCTTTAGTAGTTAGGAACAGCAGGGGCTTTGTTAGTAAAGCAAAATTGGGGATCCAGTGGCGACAATATGAGGTAATGCCTATGAAGGCCCGCACATCCCTCTGCGTATTGGGGATGGGCATCTTAGTAATAGCCGCAATGCGCTCAGGTGTTAGTCTCCTTCCCTCCTTCAACAGTAGGTGACCTAAATAGGTGACCTCCTGTCGACAATATTGAAATTTTGAAAGGGACACCTTATGTCCTTTGTTTGCCAAATGCAGAAATAATTTAACCGTTGCATCTTTGCAGCCCTCTTTCGTATCAGAAGCAATTAGCAGATCGTCCACATATTGCAGTAGGACATTCCCTGAGGGAAGGACCAGGGAGTCCAATTGTGCCTTTAGAGCTTGACTGTAGATACTGGGACTTTCAGTATAGCCCTGAGGAGCCCGACGGAATCTAAAGCTTCTGCCAGCTAGGGAGAACCCAAAAAGGTACCTGTTTTGGGGGTGTATTGGAATGCTGAAAAAAGCGTTCTTTAAATCAATGACAGAAAAATATGTGGCGGAGGGCGGGATCATTGTCAAAAGGGCAGTGATATCTGGAACAACCGGAAACTGGGGGACCACGATCTTATTCACCTCGCGCAGGTCGATGACAAAACGGTAGACATCGGGGTGATCATCAGGGGAGCCTGAGGGTGCCCTCTTCAATATGGGGAGAATAGGGCTGTTGCACACATTCGCATTTGTCTCTTCCACCACTCCAGACTCAGTCAAATCCTGTATAATCTGCAACAGCGCCTGCTCTCCAGCCTTAGGTATTTTATACTGGGGAAGACGGGGCAGAACTGCATTTTTTTTCACTCTAATAGAGACTGGGGGAATCTGCAACAGACCCACATCTGTGTCACCTGTGGCCCATAATGTTGAAGGCACCTCCTTAAACTCCGCAGGTAGGGGCTCATCCTTCGAAAAACACTGCTTGGAATTCACTACTCTGGGTCCAATTGTCATGTAGACACCATCCGGGGAGCACGAAATAGTGGCGTGTAACCTCTTCAACAAGTCCAAACCCATTAAATTCTCCCCACAATTAGAGGTCAATAAGAAGGGCGAATCCACTGTGAAAGGACCTATAGTCAAAGCCAGCGGCTTGGAGAAGGTGCTCACAACTGGTATGCCTGAGAAGCCTACCGAGACATTATTTTGGCCAGACAGAGCTGCCCCGGGGACCAGTGAACGAGAAACAGAGCTATTCATTGTGCCTGTGTCCACCAAAAATTTCTTCGTCGAGCCCTGCAGAGCAGCAAGGTGATGGGGGATAATTACAGTTCTGATGCTGTGACACTTTGATGGTGCTAGTGATATTGCTGTTTTAGTGGATTCTTCTGGTAGGTCAACTGTAGTGAAAGAGAAGGAAAGACAGAAAGGAAGGTCATGGGACTTTGACACATCATTAAATGTCTCAACCCAAATGGGTTTACATTGCTGTGCACTTTGTCACCAGCAACATTATTAGGAGTTCCTCTGAGCCTAGTTTGACTGTGGGTAATAGGGTGTGCCCTAGTTGAAATGGCTGCGTTTTGTGTCTTTGGATTACGAATGTGTAATAACCGAAGTGTTCAGAGAACAAGGTGCACCAACTTTAACATTTTGTAAGCTGGCAAAAAATATACAGTTTCGAGAGATCATACAGGTTCTAAAATCAAATTTCGATGCTTAGGTCTATGGAAATTCTATTTCTGCATTCTGCAGATTATATCCTTACAGCAGATATAATTCACCTAGGCAGATTCTTCATTGGCAGGGAATTTTCCAAAATAAGGATTACCACTTCCACCATAACAAAAAATGTAGTTATAACACAACTCCAAATCAGCCCTCAGTCGTTCTTTAGTGGTCACCTGTGAAACCGAACAGTCTTTTAAGGTGCTGCCATATTTTACCTTTTTTTAATCATATATTTTTTGAAATTACATTTGCATCAATAACTTTCTAAGGGAGATCAAATAAGAATGAGTATGGCGTGGTTCTAGTATAGATTCAGAATGTTTTGCCCTTCCCGATACACCAAGGAATTTTCTGCATAGGGTCATGTTGGACTGTTTATCTATCTCTTGTATTAAAGACCATTCTCTACTACCCAGGTGCACTGTACCAGAGGTATGATAGAGATTGGACCTGGCAAAAACCAAGTAGGACTCCCTAGGAGCTTACAAGCACTTCATCCTTTACTGTTGAACTGTTTCCATGCACACATTCAAAAGGTTAATTTCTTGTTGACCAGACCATTGTCTCAGTTTCTCTGTGAGGATAATTGGTGACGAGAAGATGAGAACAGAAACAGCAAAGTGTTTATCCAGGGACCATAAATTCAGCAATGAAATAAAAACAGGGTTGCTAGAGACAAAAGAGGATTTCCAGGTAGAGCTCTGCCAAAAGTCTTCAAAGGAGAGCAAAACTATTTCCTTCCGGATCAGCCTCAATGAAATACTTAGGAAAATGTGAAGCTTCTCTCGATTCCAAAAACTAGATCTTCACCTCTAAGCAGGGCTGCCAGGCAAGTATCATGAATTAAGCTCAGAAGTCCAAAATGTCTCTGTTTGGGTGGCCCTGGATGTAGCAGACCGATATACTTATTACAGAATTAGATGGTTTATTCCCCTCTGGAGAAGGCCAAAAAACATAAAGAGGGATGAAAGGCCAAAGGCACGAAATAAGGCTGTGAGATTAGATCGTTACATTTCGACAACCCTCCTTAGGTCCACAGAGTGTAAGCTTCACCCAAGAAAGTTGCCTCTGGACAGAAAGAAGGGAGGACACTGCCCTGATTCAAATGGAAGGCAAGCCCTAAAAATAATAATTGGACATTCCTGTGCCCTGTATATCACAGTAGCAAATCACATCATTCAGGATGACACCGTCTGCTAAACCACTGAGGAAATACATTGTTTCATATTTTACTTCAAAGAGCAATCAGTATGTATGACTGAAAGCATGTATTTGCATTGTCATTCATTCAATGTTGGGAAGATATTTATCAAAACAAATCGCAATAATATTTTTACTAAGTAAAAAGTAAAGAGCATCTACTTAATCCACAGTAGAACAGAATCGTTTGCCATGATATAAAATGTTTAGTCAACTTTTGTGTGTTTTCACCCCAGAATTCAGGGGCCCTATTAGGTAGTTGGGAACATCTTTTTGGACAAAATGTATTTCACTAAAGAAAGCGTGCAACCAAACAATTATTACACCCAGAACTGGAGAGTCTATCCAGAGGCTTTTGTTCTAATCAGACCATAGCAAAAGATCTGAAGAGGTATAAAGAACCTGTCCAAGATACGGTGCCTCAAAATATTACTCAGTTCTGGTCAAACGGTGCAATCTTTTCCTAAAAGGCAATTCCAAAACATTTCTCTTCAAACAATCGTGTGCGTCCTCCTGTTGGACGTGTCTTGTAGTTACAATTTATAAACAAAATGGACAAGAATGACCCAGCTCCATATCTCCCAATTATCTTTTAAGATATTAACTTGGAGATCTTCTATAAATGAATACTAAATGTGATGCAAGGTTGCATAGAGAAAAATCACATTCTAGCACACATTCAAGTAGGGTTCAGTAGGAGCCTCTCCACAATGAGGCACATTTTCTGCTGAAGATAGCTCATCACTAAAGCTAAAACAAATGCCCCTTTGTTGGCCTTTTTAGATAACAGTGAAACATTTGATATGGTTAACCACTGCCATCTTTGGGATAATTGGAGAAACCGAACATGCACCGTCAGCTCAGAAAGACAATTAAAACCTGCACGTGAACACCATCATGCTTCCATTTCTAACGATAATGGCATTACTCCTAGTCCTACTCCCTCGCCTTCCTTCAGCACAATTGAGGCCCCGCCTCCCACTCAGACCCACCCCCAGCATAAAAACTCTGCCCGCCCCCACCTCCACCTGTACGTAAACAAGCCGAGCTAGCACTCAGATGAACCGGACCGGGAGGGAGGGAGGGTCCTGAAGGAAGGCGAGGTAGGACTAGGAGTAATGCCATTATCGTTAGAAATGGAAGCATTACCTCCCGTCCCTCCCTCGCCTTCCTTCAGCACAATTGAGGACATAGCAAGCAGAAGAAAACAGAGACGGACAGCTGAGTGCGAGAGAACACCAAAACAGAAACAGTGCCCCAAACACAGCAGATCAACATCCCAGGAACCCAGCGGCCCAGAACAGCAGACAAGCGTTCAAGACACGCAAATGGACAGCGACAGTCAAACGGAGAGGGAGAAGACCAGGTCGCAGGCCAACAGATCCCACAGAGGAGCCCACCCGACAGGACACCACAACCGGCAGGGACCGCAGCAAAGCACGCCGGACATCAAGCAACGCAGCCACCGAAGCCGCCAAACAGCGAGAGGAACACCCCGAACCTCCACAGGAGGAACCACCCCCAAAGACAGACAGTCAGCAAGACCGGGGACCAAAACCAACGACCCAACAGAGCAGAGGAAGGCCAAACAACCACCGCAACCGGATCAAAGAAAACGAGAACCCACAGCCGATCCAACACCCCCAAGCGCAGCGCAGAGGGGATGGCAACCAAAAAACAAGGCCCAAAAGACAAGAGCCGCAACCCGAGACCCCCAAGGGGACCAAAGGGAGGACAACCAATACCAGCAGCCAAGACCCCGAAGGGAAGGACCAGACAGGGCGAGGGGGCAACAGACCCCCGCCAACCCGCAAGAACGCCAGGAGCATCAAGAAGCCAGAGAGCCGCCACAGCACCCGCAGAGGAGACACCGACAAACCCAGAAGAACCCCACCCGGAAGGAATCGCCATGCCAAACATAGGCCAGCCACCGTGGGAACAACACCCAGAGCAGAACACCAGTCTAAAAGGACCGCCCATGCCAAGCCCAGGACAGCAGAAAGGAGGACCGACGGGAAGGCAGCCAAGCAACCGCCAAACGGCCAGGAACCCCCAACCCAGCAAAGCCCAGATGCACCACCAGGCAGCAGGCGAAACCCCCACACAGAACCCAGGGGAAGGGCCGGAAACAGCAAAGAGAACAGAACCACCGTAAGGACCCACACCCGAACGCAACAGAAGTCGGACAGGAGAGGAGACCAAGGCACCCCAGGCCAACGGGGAGCAACCAACAACCCCCGAGCACAGAGCCACCCGACCAGAACCAGAAAGGCCCCGAGCAGCGGAAAAAGGGGGGGGGAGAAAGGCACCTAGAAGAACCCGAGGCACAGGAGAGGGAAGGCCAACGACCCCCCCCCAAGCCCCGGGACCCCAGCCCAGAGACCAGAACCGGGCCAACAAGGCCCTCCCCGGACCGGCAACAGGCCCACCACAGGGAGGCCCCAATGACCCACCAACAGGCAGGCCACATAGGGAAGAAGAGAGAAACGAGGGAAAAAGGAAGGACCCAGTACAACAGATCCGCCAGCCCAGAGACCACCCGCCGAAGGGAGAGAGCCAACAGCCCCAGCACCCAGACCGGAGCCAGAGAAACAGGACGCCGGCAAACAAGGAATAAGGACCAGAACCTGGACCCACCCAGAGGGCGGACAGAGGACCACGCCCCCAGAACGCCAGACCGAACCAACACCCCAGGGGCCCAGCAGAGAGCCTCGAAGAGCACCGGGGCAAGCCCTCAACAACTGCCATCAGGAGGAACTCCGGAAGACCAGCAGGGACAGCACCCCTGAACCCGAACAGACCCCAGCCAATCCCGCACCCGGACAGGCCGGCGGCCAAGCCACCACAAGCGGAGCCGGAGGAGGCAGCAAATAGCCAGCCAGAAAGCGACGGAGGGAGAGCCACCAGGATAGCTCACCCCCCCCCGGACACGGACCTAAAAGAGCAGCGGGGACAAAAGACCCCAGAGACCAACCCAACAGGATCCAGACGGTCAGGCGGAGAAGAAGAAAATGAGTCCCGGGAACCGGAAAACCCCCCAGAAGCCAGGAGCCCCCATCCCTGTAGCCACAGGACCGCCGGAGGAGCCACCCCCGGACAACAAGGCCCAAGCCAGCGAAGGAAGAGAGACCAGATGCAGGCAGGACAAGGGAACATGGCCACGCAAAGGCCGAAAACGAGCCCCAACGAACACCAAGCCCCGAGAGGGGACCAGAGAGACACACCCCAGGCCACCAACAAACCCGATCCCCAGAAGAACCACCAAGGACCCCCCGAACAGACCGAGCAAAAAAGACACTCCGGCCGCACACAGCAAGAGGCCGACCGACAGAGAAGGACGAAGGAAAAACCCTCGCATGAAGGAGAGCCACGAGAGGCACCAGGACCTGCGGGAAGACCCAGGGCGAGGGCCGGAGGCCGAAGGGAAGGACGCAAAACTGAAAGGGCGTCACCCACAGCGAACCGCAGAAAAGAAGCGGCAACTGGGAAGCGGAGAGAAGCGTCCCCGAGACCCACGGCACGCCAAAAGAAGTCAAGCAGAACCAGAGGAACGACGGCCGAAAGGGCCAACACAAGGAAGGGAAAGGGCCGAACGCAGGAGCAGACCCACAGGAGAGCCAGGACAGGCCGAAGCCGCCGGACACCCCCAACCCCAGAAACAGAACGGAGAGGGCCCCAGGCCCGGGCTCCACGACAGGAACCCAGCAGACCGACCACAGGGCAAGCCAACAGGACACCCCGTCCAGCAGAGCCACCACGCGGGGACCGGAGACAGGCAGGGGAGGCAACCGAACCCCCGAAGCCAGAGGAACCTGCACCAAGACGACCCTCAAAGCACACAGGACCCAGCCACCAGAAACGGGCCGCCGCCACCAAGGAAGAAAAGGCCGCAAACGACCACCCACCGCAGGGAACCATCCAGACAGCAGCGACAGGGACCCAGCCGGGCAGGGTCCCCAGGCGAGGAGGCAGGGAGCCAGGGTGAAAACAGGCCAAAAACCGGACCCACCGGAAAGGCGGAGGAGACGCCCACATCGGGGACAAAGGAGAGGCCCCAGGACAAGGCACCCCAGAAAGGCAGGACGCCCCACACAAGGAAAGGCACGCAGAAGCCCCAAGGCGGCCAGAAGGACAGAGGACATGCAGCCCACAGTACCGAAAAGACCCAGGCAGCCACCCATCCAGGCACGAACCAGGCCCGACCCCGCCGAACAGCAGAGATCCGACAAGAGCAGGGGAGGGGGACCGGGCGCCACGGCCGGAGGCCCTAACAGCCGCCGCCAAAGCCACGAAACCCCACACCAAGGAGGGCGCAGAAGAAGCCGAGAACAGGCCAGCGCCACAGCACCAGCCAAGCAGAACAGCCGACCCGCCAAGCAGTGCGGGCAGGACAGAGTCCAACAGCCCAAAGGGAGGAAAGGGGCGAACACCCCAAAAAGCAAAGCCGCCGGAGGAAGCAAGGGACCCGCAGCACCGCAGGAAAAAACCCACTGATGCAAAAGAGGGCGTGAAGGAACCTGAAACCAATCAGGACCAACACAGCACAGAAGGAACTCACAGGGCTGAGGAAAAGAGATCGCACACAGCAGGCTCCGCAGGCAACAGACAAACAGTCGCCAGCCGGGCGGGCCACAGTGGACAAAGCAGCAAGTACAATCCACACAAAAAGTGAAAATAGCACGAAATACAGCAAGCACGGGCAACGCACGCCACTCCCACAGCACCAATCCCCACACCGGGACCGAAGGGCAAGCCCAACCAGAAGGGCCGGGAACACCAAGGAAGAATCCCACAGACCCCGCCCAGCAGGGAAGAGGAAAGCCCAGCCGAACAGCACAGGAGCCCAAGCGACCCTCCACACCCCCCGGAGCCAAAGGCAACGCCAGAGGCGGGAGAAGGCCCAACACCCCAGGACCCAGACGGAAACCAGCCGCCCACAGGATCCGCCGGACGAGGACGGGATGGACCAGAAGGCAGCGGCCGAGCCCGTAAGCACCGGACAGAGCAGCCTCAATCAAGTCCCGCACCAGCCACAGACATGAGAGGCACCGTACCCCCCGCGGAGCCCATGCGTCCAGGGCACCCCAGGGGGACCGGAGACCAAGCAGCAGAGGAAGAAGACACCAGAATGCCCCCAACAACCTCAAGCGACCCAGGGCAGCAAGTGGAAAAATAGCCCCCAGCAGCCCCAAGCCAAGGCAGACAGACGACCATGCCCGTCAAGAGAAAACAGCAAGGCACAGCACATGGCACCCCAAAAGGAAAGGAACAAACACCGGGTCAAAAACCCGGCCTACCAGGTCTCCGCGATGCGTGCAGTCCGGGAGCAGAGGCAGCCAAGCAGGCCCGACCCGGAAACACAGCCCCAGCCACAGGAGGACCGTCGAACACCGTCGCGGCCTCCCGAGCAACCGCTCCGCCCCCATACCACGAGGGAGACGAGGAGAGGAGGCACCGCCAGGAGAACGCTGCATAGGGCACCGCCGTCGCAGAGAACCAGACCGAAGACTCCCCGGCACCGCCACAGGGAGGAGCTGAAAGGGTAAGTCTCACTAGGGAGACAGAAAAAAACAGGTGGGGGCGGGCAGAGTTTTTATGCTGGGGGTGGGTCTGAGTGGGAGGCGGGGCCTCAATTGTGCTGAAGGAAGGCGAGGGAGGGACGGGAGGTAATACAGGTTAGGTTGGAGCTGGAGGTACAAAGAAGCAAACCTATAGATACCAAAAGGGGAGTAAAACATGGATGCTCCTTAGCCCATGCCTTATATAGCCTGCATTCCACTGATCCTCATACAACACCAGTGGATATGACCAATGACATGGCAAAGAAAATGAGGAAAAGAAATCCCAATCTTCCTTGATTCAGATGACCCCTTCTATATAGCACTACAGAACTTATTGGGCATTTATTAATGTCTACCGAGGCATATTGCAGGGTGATCACGCTAGAAATGAATGAGAAAAAATACACAGCAGGGCTTATCTGCACCCCACTTCAAAAAGGAGAGACAATAATTTCTAAACAAATAAGACAGCAAATTTGAAGTTGTCAAAATCGTGCCTTATTTAGGACTAAGAATGTTAAAACGGTTCCTCTGCTTCGCACCTCCAACAGGCCATATGCAAAACACAAGCAGCATATTGTATAAGGACTTTGCAGGAAGACTGAAGGGTAATTCATCATCATGTCTGGAAAAGGATATGGCAATTGTTGTAAAAATGGGAGGCACCTTCACATGCTGGGCAGACATTTGGCAAACGGAGAACACACAGTTGAGATCATAGTCAAATTTGAAAGAGAGGAATTCCTGAATGATGCCAAGAGAATGCTGCGCTTGAAGGAGGAGCAATGTATGCATCTGTTGGGGAAAGCGTGAGACCATCTTCTCTAAGCTTTGACATTGAAAGGCACACCTCTCAACAGAAGAAACCTGGTTTATCAATGGAGGCATGAAACTATAAAAGCAAAAGATTTTAAGTCCTACGGAAAATTGAGCTCTTAACCATACCAATAAATAGTGAGTTTTCGGACATTTTAATCCCTATGTAAATGTCATTTCACTTTCAAGAGATCTTTTGACACCTAAATTTGTCTACAGAGCCCAGAGAATAACAGAATAACAAGTGCATTAGAATGAAGAAAACGCATCCCAAGCCAAGAAGTATTCGTATTTCATGGCCTTGCCCAACCTTATCTTGCACCCAAAAGTGTCTTGAGGAAAGGTGTTTATTTATAGCCGCTGTAAGAACCCTCTTGCAACTAGATGAAAGGCTCCTCTTATGGGTGTATGGGTTGCAAACGAACGAGACTCTGCCTTACTTTTTACTAGTAGCTTTATTATCAAAACAGCTAGCGACAGAGACAGATATACGAAATTCTGAAGACAGCCAGCTTTATTTTTGGGGAGGCAAGGACTTGGAAGTTACTGGAAGGAGGGCGGCATCATTACGGAAGGCATGGAATCGGAGAGAAAGGCTTGGCACTAATTAACAAGCTAGCTACAGAATTTGGCACTTCTTTTTAGAGACAACGGCAACCTGGCTTCTTCCTCGCCCCTCCGCAATGATTGACACAAATCTTCGTCGTCTAATTTGTCATGCTAGTATTTTAAACACATTCTATTAGAATGAAATAGCATACGTTTTTAACCTTTGGATTCACTCTTTGATGTTTTGCGTTCTTTATATGAAAGGCTTTGGGTCTTTTAATAAAACTCAAATTGGATCTCGAGTCACAAGTGCTAACTAAAGCTTCATCTCTCTCAAATCATGTCCCATGCATCACGCCCTAACGCTCAATCAGAGTGAAAGGATACTGCTATAATTACATACTAATAAACCTAATAAATACATTTAATTAAAAAATGAATAAATAATGATTGCGTAATAAAGAACCAAACGGATAAATAATGTAATACATTTACTGGTAATGGTTACTGGTAAAATGACTTACTACTACTCTTCATTTCTGAGTGCAGGTCTTCCTCGTGAGAAGTTCCTACTCTGTTAGGATGAGCCTTCATCCCAGAGTAGGCAACGTTCTTGCCTTCATATAAGAAGAAAATGTTTGTTTTCAGATTCTGAGTTTTTCGAGTGCGGGGGAACATGGCGGCCGGCTAACGAGCAAGCTGCGAGCTGCTCAACTCTCCGGGAGCACATTTTACCTAATAACGCTGTCTTGAAGGATTTTCCAGGAAGGCAGGCGTTGGTTCGCCATGGTGGGGGGTTGCTTGGTGGTTGAGCCACGCGGTCCGACTCCACTGGATACGAGGCCAGTTATCCGCGGTACTCCGTGGTCTCTGGCTGCTGCGCTGCTACGTCGGGATCGGCAGGCGGTGACGCGGATTCACCTCTGGGGGGATAGGCGGCGGTGTCAGCACAGGCAAGCCACTACAGTTTGTGGAGCAGAGGAAAACCCTGGAATCACAACCTCCTATGAGCCCTAAAAAGTTACCGGGGATGGGAGCAAAACCTAAAGTGTAGGGGAAATCCCCCTTCACAAAAAGAGCCCAGAGGAAGAAGCTAAACGGTATGGAGGGTACATTCAACACAGAAGTAAGACCGCAAGGTAAAAATAGATATACTTTGAGGAACTCCCGAGTGGATTTAGATTTTTTGCAGTTCAGGGAAGGGGGGTTGGAAACAGGGAGTGGGTACCCTCCAATAATCGTCCCTACTATACAGGTTTCGATGCCCTCACTGAGTGGGCCTAATAGAGGTCAATTCACTGCTTGTAAAAAAAGAGGTGACAACTTTAGGAACACAACAGACTCTCTGAGTGGGAAAGCAGAAATCACACCCTCATTAAGATCCTTTTTTAAAGTGCAGGAGATGGAAAAGCTTCCTAGCGAAATAACCTCTGGCCCAACTTCTAGTACCCACAATATGGACTACCCTGAGGGCGGGGGAATACATGATTTGTCTCAAGCAAATAGGTTCCAGGTTCTGTCACAAGAGGTAGCAAGCCAGATAAGTGTACTGGACTCGGGGTTGACCACACCTCAAGTAGAGGTTGGCATACCAACACTGCCCACGATCCAGGACGATATAGGAGGCCTTCTACTTACGCTCTCAGAAGAGATCAAGAACAAATTTGCAAAATCAGACGCAAATCAAACCAAAATCTGTGAAGCTTGTTAGACACTTGACCTTAAATAACGGATTTGACTGAAAGAATCAGCAATATAGAAACGTCTGTAAAAGCTAGGAAAGCTGAAGTAGTTGATAATAGCGTGGAGATCCAGAATCTTAAAATGGGGGAGAGGACACTTAAAGAAAAGATAGAAACCCTAGAAAACCACTCGAGAAGGGACAACTTAAGGGTCCTAAATATTCCAGAGGGGAAAGAAGGAGGAAATTTGAAGGATTTCATTGTAAATCTGATAAAAGAATACATACCGGCAGCTCACACATTGGATCTTCAACAAGATATACAACGAGTACACAGAGACCCTTTTAGAAGAAATCCCAAAAGAGATAAGCCCAGAAAAATCCTCATAAATTTCCACACCTACTCGATCAAAGAACTGATACTTACGGAAGCCCTGAAGGCAGGCTCATACACAAAAGATGACTGGGCTTTTTGCATTCGATCTGACTTAGCGAAAGAAACTCAAAACCGACAATGGGAGTTACGTAAGCACATGCAATAATAATAGTCTTTAGGAGCCACCGTCCAACTGAAATTCCCTGCAACATTAAGAATAATGTGGAATAATAAAATGCATAATATAAAAGAGCCAACTGAAGTTGAGAGTTTAATTAAGCAAATAAAAACGCATCATTAGATCAGTTGTCCAGCAAATAAGTTAATGACACACATTGATCCCAGAGAGGAGAGAGCTGATGGGCATGCAGAACTGCCCTGTTTGGTTAAAGGGAGGGTTCCCCGGGGTGGGGGATTTTGCATTGGGGGAGGGGTCACATACTGGATATAAATAGTAGGAAAGGTGAGCACTGGGTGGGGAGCAAGTGGGAGAAAATTTAAAAAATATATACTCCTCATATCTGACAAATAAACTCGGAATGGAGGTGCTGGAAGTCAGATGGGTCCTGAAACAGTAACTAGTAAGACACACAGCCTGAATATTTTAACTTGGAACATAAATGGCTTTAAGGGTACCAGGTAGAAGAAGGAGAGTTCTTCAATATTTAAAACAATCAAACAATGACATTATTTTATTACAAGAGACACACTTACATCAGGAAGAATGGGAAGGGATAATAAAGGGGCACAGATGGATAAGTCAATGTGCATGCATGAATCAAAATTGCAACGTGAAAGGAGTAGCAATTTTGTTAAAAAGCTCAACTCAAGCCAAACTATTAAAAGTAAAAGCAGATCCCAAAGGGAGATGGGTATTGCCACGGTTAAAATCAATAGTATATTATACTCCATTATAAGCTATTATGGTCCAAATATTGATGATCCAACCCTGTTACAAGAGCTCTTCCAACAGTTTCTAGATAATGGAAAAGGTATCATAATGGTTGGAGATTTTAATGTAGTATTGGACCCTGCACTGGATAAATCCTCCCTTAGACCGATGGTTAATACTCTCAAAATGAGGGAGTCTGTCCAGAATTTAATTGAAAATATGGGCTTGTTAGATCCCTGGCGGTACGAGGCAGGCAAGAATAAAGACTATACACATAGTTTATTTTTTAATAGACACTAGACTGAGGAATAGTATTAAGGAAGTTATTCACATTCCAGAGCATCTTTTAGACCATTCTGCAGTAAAATTGGTGCTGTCTCTAGATAGTGGTATAGGCCAGTCTAGATGGACGTTGGATAGGTCCCTACTAGAGGAGCAGGAGATAAGGAATAAGCTGAAGAGGGATTCTCTAGAATTTTTTTAGATAAATCGGGACTCTGCCCCCCTAAAGATAATATGGGAAGCTTATAGAACATTTATCCGAGGGAGGCTGATCAACTATGCAGCACACAGGCGGAGAGAAAATAGCAGCAAAGAGATAGAGATGAAACAGGCTGCATTATATAGAGACCTGCATAAGACAGATAATACCGGTATAAGAACAAAGATAAAAATGCAGATTGATGAAGTTAAAAATGAGTTAACTGAACATTTGGAAGATATAGTACAAAAAAAATGGAATGGCAGTAAATTGGCACATTATGAATATGGTGAGGGCTGCGGCAGATTGCTGGGCTGGAAGACAAGGGGTTATAGGATTAGGAGTTCAATCAAAGAGGTGGTGTCTGAGGAAAGGGGTGAACCATGTCAGGATGAACAAGACATCGGGAATGCGTTTATCTGCTTTTTCCAAAATCTATATAGGGAAGATTCCTTTTCTACAAAAGTACAGATTCATGATTGGCTGCAAAAGGATCCCTTACCAAGGTTAGCTCAGGATAAGGAAGAATATCTGAATCAGCAAATCAGCCCTGAAGAAGTGTCTAAAGCAATTAAAAGCTTAAAAAAAGGTAAACCGCCAGGGCCAGACGGAATACCAAATGTGCTGGCAGAGGAAATTACCCCGGTATTGACCGCGTTATTTAATGCCATATACAAAGATGAAGCCCTTGCCCCAGAAACTTGGAATGATGCTATAATAACTTTAATTTTAAAACCAAACAAAAACCCCAAAATATTTTAAACATACAGGCCTATATCATTATTCAATAATGATTATAAACTATACATAAATATTTTAGCCAAAAGATTGGATAAAGTAATGGGAGAATTGATTAATTTCTCCCAAAAAGGGTTTATTGAAATTCTTTCCACATAGATATTCCTCAGTTCTTCTTCTCTTCCCAAAATTGGGGGATTATTTCTCTTTAATGGTGCTTTTCCATCCTGCGTGTCAGTATCGCAGCCGGTCCGATAAATCCCGCTGTGGAAAGAATTTCAATGCACGAATGTTGAGCCCTGATGACGTCTAAGTGTGGACGAAACGCGTAGGCTGAGGCTGCTGTTATTTATGTTATATAAGTTATTGGACCGAGTTTTTGAAAAATATATGTCTACAAATAAATGACAGACATTTTTCCACAAAGCAAGCTTGCCTATGGACTTGATTCTTATTGGATGCAATAATTGATTGATTACACTAGAGAACGACAACACTCCTACTCATGAGTTGATGATTTTATGAAAAATAGACAGCTACACAACTTAGTCCACGATCTAGTGTGTGCGATAGACTTAGCAACAGCTAAAGATCTCCCATTAGCAATCATGACATTCGATGCCGCAAAGGCTTTTGATAGGGTGAGTTTGCCCTTTTTATACGCAGTCATAGAACAAAATTGGCTTGGGAACAAGTTTCAAAATGCAATCAAAAACATATATAGGTGTCCCTCTGCGAGGATTTTAGTCAATGGCTTCCTTAACCCTCAACTAAAAATAGGTAGAGGTCCCCGCCAAGGTTGCCCCCTATCTTCCCTATTATTCAACATATACATTGAGCCTTTGGCAAGAAGAATTAGGGGCGCGCAGAGAATTTCACCATTTCAATATCAGGGTTGGATCAAGAAAGAGGCTTTATATGTGGATGATTTGCTGATTTACACAAAAGATCTCAAAGTTGCCCTCCCTATTATTCTGAATATTCTGAAAGACTTTGGGAATGTAGCAGGATACCTGGTTAATGAAGAAAAGACGGAGATAATGTCCTGGAATATATCAGTAGATGCTAATTTGGAAAGAAGTGAAAAAAGGAGATTAGGTGTCTAGGAGTTCAAGTGGTCATAAAACTAGAAGACATGGCTCAAGTAAACTATACAAGACTCATGAGAGAAACTAAGAGATTATTAAAGTTATGGTCTCATCTCCCCCTATCCATTATTGGTAGAACGAACTTGATTAAAATGATGATCTTACCTAAGTTCACTTTTCTATTCAACACACTACCCTTATATTTTGAGACTAAGTGGCTCAAGAAGATACAAGGGGAAGTGAGCAGCTTTATATGGGCTAATAAAGGCGTAAGAATCGCCTGGAAAAAATTACGCAAAGAAAAGCTTGATGGTGGGATAGCACTTCCAGACTTCCAGCTGTACTGTTGGCCTTTCAATTAATTTTTTTAGATCACTGCTAATGAAGAACTACCAACATCCCCACCCTGGTTACAGTGCTTTAACAAAAGATCTGGCAGATCAAGGAAATTATTTCCTCTTTAAATTTTGGCACCCTAAATGTTTCAAAAAGGTACGATTAAGAGTGCTAACATCAGCATGTAAACTATGGATCCAGATTTGGAGAATCCTAGGAATGCCATATTACAGTCAGATGGCCCCAATTTGGAACTCCCCTGGTACTCCACTCAGTCTTCAAGATTTGTTAGATATTCCATTATTGAAAAAGGGAATAGAGACATGGGGTGAGACTATGGAGGAGGACTATGTAATATCATGGTACTATATAAGGAGGAAAACAAATATAGGCTGTCCAAGTTTAAATATTTCCAACTAGTTAGCTGGGCCCGAGAGCAAACGAACGTGGGACTCATAACGGACCGGGAGGAAACAATTTGTAGTAGTAACCCGCAAAAAAAAGAGGTGGCCAAGTGGTACTGGATGTTGGTGAAGAAGAAGACGGTCTCAACACACTGCCAGAAGAAAAATGGAAAGAAGATCTACCAGCAGCAGATTTAACATCTCTTTGGCAAGTATCTATGGCTACACTGTGGTCGTTTGTTAGATATGCACCCTTAAGAAGAAATCATCTGTTCACTGTACACATGTTCTTACTGGTCCCCCAAGAAATTATCCAAACTGGGAGGGAAAAAATCAAGTGTTGCCCGAAATGTGATTTGGAGAGAGCAGACGACATACACATGTTTTGGCAATGTCCCGGAGTTCAAATGTTCTGGCAAGAAGTGGGTGAGGTTTTGACAGCAGTTATAAAACGAGAATGGAGGTAAGCCTCCCTTGGATTTTTTGGGGGGTTACGGATGGAGCTGGATCTAATGGGAAGAGAGTGAAACAGATAGATCAATTATTTCTTACCTTAATAATAATAGCTGGCAGGGAAATCTGCTTTAACTGGGTATCCAAGACTGCACCATCATTTCTGAGCTGGTTAATGTCAGCAAAGCGTATTGGTAGATTAGATTGCATAAGTGGATCTAAAAAAAGGGTTAATGTTTGGGAGCCTTTCTTCTCTTATTTTTCAAAACATGTTCAAAGTTAGTAAGCCTAATGGTCCAAGGATTAAGACACATACATCCAAGGAGAGGTAGGGTGGGGTGATCCCACAACCTCTTTAAATTGGATTGAAAGAAGGTATATCTGGAGGAGTTAAGTCCCAGCAGGCTGTGGGTCTATGACTTCATTATCTGATCATACATCTTTTGTTCTTTTGTCACATCAAAAGACCCCAAAAAAAAATACAAAAAAAAAAATGTTTCCCCTAGAACCACTTGTTTTGGTTATACCATTTTTGAAGCTTCTCCCTTTCCTGTTACTATAAAGACTAGAAATCTTGTCTATACCCACACCAAGCAAGTTCTCCTATGGTTCGATTAGCTCAGACTCCTGGAAGGAGAAGTAATCCAAGGATGTGGTGGGCAGACTTGGAGTGAAGACTAGTTAGTCTAGATCACCTTATCCTTCTTCCTCATGTCAGTCCCTATTTTCTTGAGCATAAACCAAGCTGTGCTCAGATAACATATACATTTCATGGATGAACTAAGAGAATCCCATCTTAGGGCTTCCATACCTCACAACCAAGACTCTTTACAATAAGAGGAACCAGGGTCAGGAGAAGCCCAGTGATGAAATTATTAAGAATGATCCCAAACCCATTTCCCTTGTGGGGTATACAGGAACAGCACTACAAAGTGCTTACACAAACGCTCGCTCCATGGAAAAGTGACTCCTGCCAGATCGAGGGATGCCGATCTGATGCCGGAAGCCTGGATTAGAAATTGTTACCAAGCACTAGAGTGGCCAGTGTTCACATGCTGATGAAACTGCTGAGCTAAAGAATCTGCGAAGGAGGCACCAACACTAATAGAGAAACTAGATAGAGCAGAAACCATATGGTAACCAACTTCAATCTTTGGGGCAGATTCACAAGGGGCCTCTGCACTCATGGCGGAGGCCCTGCACTTGTGACGGTTGGGGACCCGCACTAATGGCGATGGCGGGGGCACCGCAGTGGGTACCTGCAGTATGGAGGTCCCGCCATGACTGCGGGGCCTTCACCACGAGTGCGGAGGCCCATTGTGAATCGGGCCCAGAGACTCTAATCTAGACATACATAACACTGTATGGTACTTAGTAGTCCATGAGTCACAGAAAGAGCAATCGCAGAACCTGCAGGAAGAGAAGCAGCAGCACTCTGGCCTTACAACAAGACATTACAAAACCAGAGCACTTTTGACCACTAAAATCAACACCCAACCATTTCTGGGCGATTCAAAAAGTGCTTCGACAATGCTGAAATTTTAAAAGCAAATCTATTATGGTCTGAGATATAAAAAAGAAACCACAGCCTCACCTGAATCTTCGATATGTCACCGTTGCTCCGTAAGAAGACAGCCCAGGGACTATTTAACTAGAGATAACAAGTTGACCTAACCCTGGCCTGCCCCGGAGATGGGATGGGTCTCCGTTATTCACATTCTAATCCTTGGAGCATCACATATCCATGAGCCAGCTCGGTGTATGACGTACCGTACACCATCAGCCCAAATCATAAAGCATAAGGTGAGGATGGGTTCCTGGTCCTTTTCTCTATGTGAACTTGAGTAGGAAAACAACCATTCAGATTATAGACACTCTCCAAATATGTACTGCAGCATCTTCTCAACCAAAAGACATGCTGGAATGATGAATGTCATTATGACACTTGCGAGGGTACCAACAGTGCTCCAAAAATCCCAACAGCAAGATGCATCCCATCTATCCAGGAACATATTGTGAGCCCGTTTTATGGGATCCGACTGCTGATGAAGCAAACGGACCTACTGCAGAAAAAGCAAGCTGACCTAACAAAGAATCTAAAAACTGAAGAGCCACAGCTGCCATCAAGTACCAAAAATTATCTAATACAGCCTCGCAGGTACCCTTACTTGACCTGAAACTAATTAAATGTTGCATGCCTGCCTTACAACAAGCATTGGCATAGCCAATAGGTCTCGCCTTTGGGACCTTATAAGTGTTTAGCCATGCAACAGTTGATGTTGTTGCACCAAGGATATTGTGCTGGATAACTAAACACTTATAAGGTCCCAAAGGCGAGACCTTTTGGCTATGCCAATGCTTGTTAAAGTTCTGGAGGCTTCTTTGTGTTTAATTTCAGTACCAAGAACAAACTACATCCTACCAATTGGACAGACCTAGACAGTGAACTCACTTGTGCCTCAGTGGATGGAGATGGCTTCATTTTAAGTCTGTCTTGACATCGCATACGTTCGAAAGACACGTTGTTAACGATCCTTTCAAATATACCTAGAGTGGGTTTTTGCTCCACCCAAAGGAGAATTACTCTCTCTCCTCATGCTGTTGACTATTTGGCATAGCATTCCTCCTTTCAGGCTCCCGTAGGAATGCATGAAAATTGTGAATGCCTGTGTTCACTTGCTTTGGAAGATTTAAACCAGACCTATTGGCTCAGACGATGTTTGCTTCCGGATTCGTGAAGGTGCTCTTCCATACCTTTTTTGGTCTTGCACACAAAATATTATAAGGAATGTGTGCATGTGAGCACGGGTCACACATCTCATTTGCAGGTGTAATGACGTGGAAAACACTGCTAGTTGCAAAGGGGCAAATAAACGATTATGGATCTAAAGTATATATATTTCATGTTTCGCCTCATACGTACTACGTACCCCTTCCCCAACACCACCCCCCCAAAAAAAATCATCCACGATTTATTTATTTTTTTAAACTAATACTTCGACCTCTTAGCTGTTCTTATGCTGGCAGAAACAAATACATTTTCATGTAACGAAAACATTCGTTCGACAAACTAACTGAGGCGTTAACTGCATAAGCAATAAATAAATAACAAACACGAGGACCAGGATATGAAGAGGTACCAAGCGGTCGCCACTGAGCTGTTTGTTTTGTATGGTATCGGCTCCAAAGTACAGTATGTGCACGGCTGGAAGCTTGCAAGCACTCCCCTCCTTACAGAAGCGCCGTTTAATCAGCCGCGCTTCACAAACAATTCAATCAGCTGTAACTACCGACCCAGGGCAGCCGGAGAGGCTGTGGGCGGAGAGCGGCAGAGCGCGTGCACAATACACTCCTGAAAGAACATTAGTACATCGAGCGCCTCGTGCCAAATTGTGCATTTCTTAACTAGAGGAGGCGGAAAAGCAAAAAGACTGTGAGTTGTTCAGTGATTGATTGATTCAAGCCCTGTTCACAGTAACAGCGTGTTCCTGTTATCTTTATTTAAGCGCTAAGCGTGCCTTCTGTTCTACAATGCTGTGCTCAACTGCCAACGATTTGTTTCTTTCTAATGCTGAGGTCGTCACTGTAGTTTGAATATATGCGCGTCCAAAGCAGCAAGTGCAGCATTACAGAAGCCTGAGGCGAGGTAAGAAGAACCGCAAGCAACAACTAACAAGCAGCAGCTGTTTTAAAGCACACTCGTGCTTGTGCTGGCCTCCGCCTTGCAGGAGCGAGCAGCGGCGGCGCCAAAGCCATATGTTTTCAATTAGAACGCGCGCCGCTGCTCGCTCCCGCAAAGTGGATGCCAGCACAAGCACGAGTGTGCTTGAAAAGGAGCAGACCGATGGCTAAAGGCCCTCCTAGGGCAACGCATGCGCGCTGCCTAGGCGAGACCTAAAAATGTTAGAAAGTATAATCTGATAAGCGTACAGCACCAGCTACCAGAATACTGCCGCTACACAGTAATTTGCAAATTATCTGTGCCAAGATCCTAAAGCAATGGAGAAGTTACATAGCATGAACAGGAACCTATACAATCATGTACAAAATGTAGACAAACTGCGGAAGGAAGGGAGCATGCAGAGATAATAGTGACGGGCCAGGATCTATAAACCCGAATTACACCGATCATTTTGGTAAACATGGCAATTGGCTGTAAATTCACATATCGTTTCCTCTAGTTACATTGAAGTTGAGGCATCACTGCTTCTGAAAGCCACAGGGGTTGCTATGCTCCCCTTAAAGCTTACTGATGCACTGTGCTGCGATCGATCGCCACCACGGGGTCTCTTTCTGTTTAATTTCATTGATCCCATGACATTATTGGTTTCCTACCTCCTCTGACTCTGCCATTGGGGATAGATTGGCTGTTCCATTCTACCGACAATAAGATGTTTCATTTTGATCTCACTGATCTCTTGACAGTGTTGGTCACTTACTCGAATGGTTTGTCAATTAAGACAGCAGCCATGTTTCATTAACACAATTACCACTAACAAGATGCTACATTTTTAATTCACTGATCTTTCGACAGTGTTTGTTTGTTACTTATTCCAATGGTTTACCAATCCAGACACCAGCCATGATGATGTTTCATTAGCATGAATACCACTCCTTTTTAATCATCACTGATCTTGCGACAGTGTATGTCACTTACTCTACGGGGCTTGCTAATCCTGACGCAAGCCATAATGTTAAACTAAGACGATCACATACACCTTCGATTGTGTGATTCTTGGCCACCATTCTCTGGTATCTGCTATATATATCTGTAAATAATCCTTATCTGGGTCAAAACATCGACAATCTTTACTGTGGACTGTTTTTTAATTTGATTTAGGATTCCAAGACTCCTATACGGGGTGTTGCTTAGCATGTCCACCTATCCATATCAGTCACATGTATATATCTATATTCTGTATAGCACTAGTGCACTTTATATTCACTTTGTCACCTGCACTTCACCACCACACTTTTAGGAGCACCTTGTTTTTGAAAATAATTTTTTGAAAATTCTCTTGGGAGAGAATTTGATATATGTTTCTAATAAGAAAAAATTAATAAAATGTGTTTATAAATTACTGTTCAAACCTATTGAATGTAGGTTTTGTATTGATCGCCATGGAAGTCAAAGGCTACACTTCCCCCTTAGGGGCCGCTTGTGTCTTTATCAATATACATCCCAAGGCCAGCGGGGTTGACTGGAAGCTAAGAGCATGTGTAAGTCACAATATAGCATGTCAGATTATTCCTAAAGCGCTCCGCTTTAATCAACTGTAGTAGGTCAAATAAAACCTAACAAGAACTATTAAGACACTCTCAACCCCCCCCCCAACAACCAGGGGAACCCTCAGTGATAATCTAGACAAATAGAGCCAGACAATGCCAGCTATGTCACACATCCAAGGTGATTTATGGGCATTTATGACTCGTGAATGTGGGGGCTCCTACGTGTCACCGGGATGATTTTCAGAACTGGTAGGTATCTTGGACAAGTGACCTCTGTAAATTAAGTCAAAAGTGTGGTTAAGCAGGCTTTCCAAAGTGAGTCAAATCAGTCTCCTCTACCTGACAATCCCACAGAGATCTTGTCCATCCCCAACATGTCCCATACCCTGTACAGTCAGGTTCTATAGATGGTCGTATTCTCTTTACCCCATTGACTCAAGATAGCTTGTTTAGCTGCTCCCAGTAATAGGGTGATTTGGCTGCCTTTGTGCAGCCTCAGTGGATAGAAGAGTTGATCAACCGCCCTCAGTATGATATATGCTGGGAATCTTATAATTTGAACCGTGTTCCTTCGAGCTACGTCATCTATAACTTCTTTCCAATATCTCTGGAGTTTAGGGCAAAGCCAGAGTAGGTGGAGTAATGTCCGAGTATTGCAGCAATTCCTCCAGCAAAGGTCACTCTCTTGGGGGGGTAGCTATGCACTCTACTGAAAGTATAGTACCAGTAGTTTGTAATCTTTGTAAGTGTCTCTCTCATTGATGTGCTTGAGGCATTTAATCAAAGTGTTGCTAGCATGTCTGTCCTCTCTTTGTGTGTGAGCATCCTTCCTACTTCAGCCTCCCATAGAAGTTCACCAGCTGCCCGCATCAAGGAGTGATCAGAGTGAAGGGCCTTGTATATGTCAGAGATCAGTTGTTGATCTTGAGGAAGTTCCATTTCTCAAAGAGGGTCATGGGTCAAAAGGCTCCTGACCTCTCATCTTTATGCATAGCCCAGTGTCACACCTGGAGATATTGCACCTTCTCTGTTTCAGGGAGGCCATAATCCCTTTAATGTGGACGAATGGGTTAATTCCCTGGAGGTCAAATGAGTTGTCCCCACGCTTGCATTTGGTTTTCTGCCATTCTAGAAAGGAGTATAATCCGTACCTGGAGAGAAGTCTAGATTCCATTTAATAGGGATGAAGGGTGATGGGTAAGTGGAGAGTCCCTTCCTGATCATGACTGTGTCCCATGAAGCAATGTGGCCTGTGTAACTAGGGAGGAGTGAAGACACCATGAGCAGGAACATCTGGGCAGCCAAGGGATCTTCCAAATATGGTCAACTGCTATCTCTTGGTCCATAAAACACCAGGTATTTTCTGTAGCTGCCCTTCCCCACTCCACCTTATATTGGAGTGGGCCTGCGTGATAGTGCTTGCTAATGTGTGGGACTCCCAGGCCTCCCTTCAAATGGTAATCTGTCTTTCTTGCCACCCAGAGGAAATTGTTAATTGTACTTTAAATATCCTTTAAAGTCCTGTTCAGTGGTTGCAGTGGAAAGCACTGGGCCAGTTAGAGAAATTTAGAGAGAGACATCATTTTAACTGCTGCTATGTTGCCAAGTCACTATGGACCCCCATTACGACACTCTTGTAGGTCATACCACATAGACTGCAGCAAGTCCAGATAGTTGATACGGGCTGTATATTCCACAGAGGGATAGATCTTGACCCCTAGACAAGTGATATATTTCTCGGCCCAAGCTAGCGGGTATTGTGCCAGTATATACCCATCTAGATTTTGTGGAAGAGATAAATTCACGAGTTGGGACTTCTGAGGACTCATTTTGGCACCAGCCACACAGCTGAATTTGGACAATTCCTCTAGGAGGGGCAGGAGTTTGCAGACTAGGTCAGTTAGCGTTATTAGGAGATCGTCAGCGAAAAGGCACATTTTGTGTTCTTTTTTGCCAAATACAGCTCCCTTGATATTTCCAGCAATTATTTATAGAAAATTAAGCATCCTCAAGGTCTTTAAAAAGAAAATCCTCAAACCTGCACATCTGTATCTGCTGACTCTAAGAAACCAACACTGGTACCAGGGATGTGAGTGTGAAGCATGAAATGCACTCTGTAAAATATAAAGAGCAAAGTGGTCTAACCTTAGCCTGTTCTGGAATATATCTAATATATCTTCAAAAGTCCTCAAATTTTATAGTCAAAAGCAGCAGCAAAAGCCTCCAACAAGCACCTCCCTAAGGTGTATGACACATCTCCAAGTATGATATAGCTGCAAATTCCTTGTAAGAGGTTTCCAAATGGATAGTTGGCGGATTTGCTTCTCTGGCGGCTGCTGCAGCTGAATGAATTCAGTCAGTTTGTCTCAGACTGTCATTGGCGCTGGGCAATGGCTTCCCTTGCGGCTTCAGCGACGGGCACTGAGCGGAGTATTCTGCTCCAAACGTGCTCTTAAGCATGATGTGGTCCCGCGGTCTGTGTAACCGCCAACGCCAGCTCCAGGGGAGAGGACTCTAACTCCCAGCAGCCAGCCAGCCAAGAAGGACACGCCCCCATGCACTCTTTAGCGCGGCATGGTCCCGCCGTCTGTGTAACCGCCAACGCCAGCTCAGGGGGAGGACTTTAACTCCCAGCAGCCAGCCAGCGAGGAAGGACACGCCCCCCAAGCGCTCTTAAGCGCGGCGTGGTCCCGCAGTCTGTGTAACTGTCAATCCCAGCTCCAGGGGAGAGGACTCTAACTCCCAGCAGCCAGGAAGGACATGCCCCCACATGCTCTGAAGCGCGGCGTGGTCCCACGGTCTATGTAACCGCCAACGCCAGCTCCAGGGGAGAGGACTCTAACTCCTAGCAGCCAGGCAGCCAGGATGGACACGCCATCCACGCGCTCTTAAGCATGGTGTGGTCCCGCGCCGTGGGACACGCCTGGGAAAAGCCTGGGACAAGGGCGGGCCCGTCCATGCCAGTCGGAGCCCGAAGGAGGCTGGGCTGGGCCCTTCCTCTAATGTCTACTTATCAGGCATTGAAAAGCAATATGGGGAAGAAGAAGGTGAGTCATGTGGCCTCTGAAGAGGTAACCTTAAAATCCCTTGACTCTTTCCTAGCAAAAGCGACCACAACCATATCTAAGGAGATTGCCCTTACGGAAAGGGGACTCTCTTTGGGTCCCATGGGAGATGAAAATGGAGCATTATTGTCTTCTGGGTCTGAGTTACATATATCACAGCTGAAGAGGTTGTCTGCCAAGTTTCCGCCCCTGAGGTGCCTGCTCCCTCTCAGCCAACCTTGGGTCCCATTATTGACTCTTCTGGCAAAAGGAAAAGAGGGCCTTCAAAAGATCTTCCACCTAATACTAGTAAATGGCCCAGAAAGGGCAAGACTAACCCAATCGCACGGAAGTACAGCGCAGGGTACCGTGACGACGACTTTGATTTGGGCTGATCTACATGACAAATTAACACTTCTTTTCTAACCCATTTTAGCACATCTAGATGCCATTGACTTTGCAATTAAAGGACTGATAGCTAATAACTCACTGCCGAGGGGAGCAAGGGGACCTGACAATGACATCAACTCACAACCCACAATTATTATAACTCACGTTGATAATGTTGGTGTACAAAATAACAGATCCCAAAGTAGTTTTAATCTACTCTCTCCTATACAATGGTTACAAAATGGGTATCTGTCATGCGCTTTAGTCTCAGGGCCCCCAGACAGCAGTGCAAGTCTTAGAATGTGGGGAGGTCTTCAGAAAATAATCCCCCTGTGAGCGGTTCAACTAAGCTCAGTATATACCGCCCCAAACATCCATTACCGAGAAGGAAAAAAAGCCATGTTATCTGAATCTACCACTAGCAGCATGCCCGTTTGTTCTAACACTGGTAAATGTTCCAGTGTTAAGAACAGACCAACAAGAATCTACGTGCCAATTGATGGATAAAGCCCGGCACTGATTAACGACACATGCTAGAGCAGGTGGCTTTATACAAAACTATTTAATCATGGCTAGAAGACTCCCCTGTGTCGGACCAGCTCCTAAGACGATTGATAATGACTGTATTGTCCTGAATTTTGATAATTCAAGATTGGTTGGGGATTTGCTATCGCAAATACCATCAGCATCCTTGCTAACTTCCCAAATATACGCCGTCCCATTGGGTTTCTTCTAAAACCATTCCTTCCCACGTATAATTAATAAGCCAGGAATACACTTCCTGATTGGCTTGCACCACTAGTGAACTCGGTCTCCAATAATACGTGGAGTCTGGAGAGCACCAGCTTCCGGGAACCACTAGTAATCAAAGAAACCTCATCCAGCCAAACAGCGACCCTTCACTTGCCGCTGATCTAATGTACTGAGCATGCAATACCTGCCACATAAAAGTATAGAAATCAGAATCTGGTAAATACAACACACCGGATACCAGAATAATGCCGCCCCATGGTAATTACTAATAACCTGTAACATGGTCCTGAAGCAAGGGAGAAATCATACAGCAGAAGCATATATATTTATATAAACAATGTAGAGGCACGGGGGCGCTAGAGGGCGCCAAGCAAGATGGCCGCACTTGCGTGAGGCTCTTGCCGCTCGGGGATCTATCCGATGATAATCCTCTTCATCTCCTGCCTATTCAGCCTATGAACGGTTCTACCTGGCCGCCAAAGCACCGGAGCCCCCGAAGGACTCTTCTACAGCCCGTACAACTGCCCTGAATCAGAGAACTGTGGTCTTTGATCCCCCCGGCGGAGCACACAAGATGGCGGCCGCGATCTCCGGTTGAACGAGCCGAGACGCTGCTATACTGGCGCAGACTCACCGCTCACAAACTCGGAACCGCTGCTTCTGTCGCTGGCTCTGCACTGCTGGGAGCCCTACCGGGACCGAGCTCCCGACAGCCTGCGGTCCCTCCGCCCGCTCTCGATGGGAATGAGCGCACCGCCGTCTTGCGGGATGCCATGACCTGCCGTGCATAGCTGGGAGGATCGTGCATAGCTGGGAGGAGTGGGCGCTGGGGCGCTGCGACTTCCGGAGGGCGCACAGCAAGCAGAGGTGGTGAGTGAATTGCGCTGCCTGTCGGCCCCCCTGCCACCACTGGGACATCTGCGTGGCCGCTGGGCCTGTACTGCCTATCTCTGCTTCGAGCCTCGGCGCTGCGTCTCTCCCCCGGAGGCGGGGGAATACTGCCTGGCTGAACCTGTTGGGCGCTCCGGAGGGCTGCGGGGGCCGTCCCGCTGCAGCCCTGAGCTGTGCGCGGGACCTGGGGCGACTTATCCTTGCTGCGACGCCCGGACCCGCTCTCACAACCACGCCTGATCGGCCCTCCCTGCTGGTCCTGGGAGATGTGGGGAGGCTGCCAGGGCCAAGAGAGACTGTGCCACACTCCCACCCCGTCAGCAACATCGCACGATAGCAGCACTCCGAGGTGCGACCACAAATCCGCCTGACTTTCCGGCGAGGCCTGCTCCCCCCCCCCCGGCTGGTGATTGTCCCCTGCTTGGATTGAATCTGCCGGGGGCCCGCGAGTGACGTTTTGGCCAGCTGCCACCCCCATGCGTGCCCAGCTGCGGCCTGACACTCGAGGCGCCTGGTTACCCCCAGCTCGGGGCCCCGGAGACGTGCGGAGGGGGACAACGTGGTGCTGAACCTTGCGGACTCTAGCCCAGCACCCAAACACACGCTCGTACTAGCGAGCTTGCCCTGGCCGGCTGTGGGACCTGCCATCAGGACCTACGACCCTACGCCACGCCCTGGTCGATCCGTCGCTCAGGGGGAGCAGTCTGGAACCTGGGCCCACCCACGTGGCCCTGGAGCTCTGGAGTTCTTTATAGAGAGCCATAAACACTCTTCCCTATCCGCTGGCTGGTAGCTTGCCGGGCTTAAGATCCTTGCCCCGTGACAATAGGCACAAATAGAGGGGCCGCGGAGCGGACCCTCTCCGGCCACAACTGCATCGCCGTGCCTTGTGCCCCGTCGCCATGGGGAAACCAGATGGGCGACAGCCGAAGCTAAATTTTGATACGCGTAAATCTTCCCGATCCCAGACGGAGCCTGATGAGGACCAAGCCGAAGCTCCGACCACTTCTACCGCAGACCTAAAAGAACTTTTACTGGTGATGCAGTCGAGCCTGACATCCATCGAGTCAAAAATGGACACTATGAACGCTAGGCTGGATGGCCTGACTCACAGAGTGGAGAAACATGACGACCGATTAATGGAGGCGGAACGGCGGATATCCGACCTGGAGGACGTCTCCAACGCCACCACCAACCGTACACTTAAGATGGAGAAGGTCCTGAAAGTGATAGCTGCTAAAAACGAAGATTTAGAATCTCGCTCGAGAAGAAACAACCTACGTATTCTTGGAGTGCCGGAATCGACAGCCACCGGCAAGATGGAAGAATATGTTGAGCGCCTTCTCATAACGCTCTTTGGCAAAGAGTCCTTTTCGCCAGTCCTCGTTGTGGAACGGGCACACCGGTCTTTGGCAAACCGACCTGCTCCTGGCACCCCTCCTCGTCCTATAATAGCTAAACTGCTTAATTACCAGGACCGGGACACTGCCCTCCGTCTCTCTAGAGAAACAGGTCAACTCCGATACGAGGGGATGGAGATAGCAATCTATCCCGACTTCACCATGGCCGTCCAGGAGCAAAGGCGAAAGTTTCTCCAGGTCAAGAAAAAACTACAACAACTCAACCTGCCCTACGCTATGCTATTCCCGGCCCGCCTCAAAGTAACACATCAAGGGAAACAGCACTTCTTCACTAATCCACAACATGCCCAGGACTTCCTAAAGACCCTACCCAAACAACCCACGGGCCAGTCGTCCCCTGTGATCTGCCTGGAGGGTAATGGGAGCGCCTCCGATATAGAATAAAATCGTAGGAGGTTAACCCTGGCACAAGGAGACTATACCCTAAGCCCTTGCCCATAAGCTCAAACTCCTAAGACCTATGCGGTTGTTGAACTGGCACACGCAACTCAGCCCACACTATACGGCCTGTAAGACAAGCAGAGTCCGGAACACGTACTTCACAGAGGAGTTTGAATGGTCACGGTAGCATACGCAAACTGGGATAGAGGAGAGCATACTCCTTGAACTCTACTAGCATTACTGCCTTGCAGGAACTTTTCGCTTCCCGTTAACAGTGCCTGGTGCAGAACATGAACTACTATCCTACCTCCGCAGTGACCTCTACACTCACTGTCTTGATGCTAAATGCTTGTACCCGATACATCACTAATACGCCATGTTAACATGCCAGATAGTCTCCTGCAGATAAAGAATCGTAACGGACACTGTGACAAGATGAAACTGTAAAATACTACCCGAGCACCCTCGCCCATGCGAGGAGAGACTGGTCGCCCTCTAGATTCCACCCGACAGGTGAACCCTACGTATTGTCTTCTGTATAATTATGTTACTAGTTAGGCCACCTTCCCCAGTTGGGAATCTGGCGCACAGGGCAACTTGGGAGGGGGGTGGGTTATGGGCCACGGCAGGATTGGGCTGCCGATGTGGGAGGAGGGTGGGGGAACCCTGTTCCGTGCTCTAACAGGCACAAAGTTTTTTTATTTTATGCCACATGCCACTGTACTGGGATGTATGATGTAACAACGCGATCATTTAGATCGCGGTGCATTACATCGCTGTTTTTACAACGCAAGTCGTTACCACGACTTGCGCTGTAGGGCGCTGGACTTAGGAATAGTATGATTTACTATTCCAACTCCAGCCTACGTACAGCAGGGAAGGTGTTGGAATAGTAAATCACACTATTCCTTAGTCTAGAGCTCCCTCCAGTGCAAGTCGTGGTAATGACTTGCGTTGTAAAAGCAGCGATCTAAATGTACTGCAGTGTTTTGACCGCGTTGTTAAGGTCGTTTCCCACTGTACTGCCAAGTAAATATATGACTCAATTGCAACACCTCAGCAAACGACACGCATGCCCTGGAACTTATGTTCTATATCAACAACATGGAAGACCGCCCTAGACCCACTACATACAACTTCCTAACTTGGAATGTTCGCGGCCTGGGGGACCCCCGCAAACGCCGGCACATCCTTGCGTACTTAGACCGCCATAATATTCATTGTGCATTCCTACAAGAAACACACTTCAGCCCCACTGCCTCTACCTCGTTCGCATCTCGTTGGGCAACCCATTCATACTTCTCCTCATACTCCTCCTACGCCAGAGGCACAGCCATTCTGGTAAAACAATCTCTACCTTACACACACATAGGGACTCAGGAAGACCCCCAAGGCTGCTACACTGTCATCTGGGGCAGCTCAATCCATAACTCTTGTCTCCTGCTATGGGCCCAACACTGATGACCCAGAGTTCTTCCGGGTACTCTGGGGGAAGATTCTGGACATCGGGTCCACACACTTGATATGGGGTGGGGACTTCAATGTAACCTTAGATCCCACTATGGATTGCTCGCACCCGCAACCACACCATTATTCGAAAGCACACTACACCCTTAAAGCGATTGTTGAAGAACACGAACTGCTTGATGCCTGGCGCCATTTACACCTCGGCTCCGGGAGGGCTCCTGCTATACAACTGCCCGCTCCTCCTGGTCGAGAATAGATGGATGGCTAATTACTAAGGGCCTCACCCCTTGGCTGAAGCGTGCATCATACCTCCCCCACACATATTCTGACCATTCCCCTGCACTCATCACACTTGCCCCCCCCCCCCTGATCGACTCGCCCTTCCTGTCCTGGCGCCTGAACACACAACATTTATTAGATTCAGTATTCCTGCATGAGCTGGAACAAGAAAAAACTGATTTCTTCCCACAAAATGAAGGCTCGGTCGAACAATATTCCACAATATGGGAGGCTTTTAAAGTCACCAACCGGGGAATATGCATTGCAAAGGGTGGGGGGATTCTGAGAGACCTACGCTCTACGCTCCTCAAACTGGAAACTGAGCTCAAATGCACGGAGAATATGCTACAAACAACCCCCACTCCGGGATTGCAGGCTCGGCTGAGAAGCTTAATTACTGAGTATCAAACAGCAGCTGAGAAAGAATGTAAGTTCAGAGGGAAGTATCACAAAGCGCGCCGCTATGGAGAGGGGGATAGACCGGGAAAGGCACTTGCATCCCTGATTCGCCCCCCCCGATTCTCTAATACGGTCCTGGAGATCGAAGATGCAGAAGGCCAAATATACAGGAATACTTCTGATATCGTGGAAGCCTTTCGCAGGTTCTACAGAACCCTGTACAAGACCCACAGAACCCACCCGATAGATTTCACCCCCTTTTTCGATGACACCGCAATAGCCTGGCTGGGAAATGGACAAAGGGAATCTCTCCTAGCACACCACGAGGATGAAGAAATTGTTTATGCTATAATGCAACTGCAATCAGGCAAAACCCCGGGGCCGGATGGCCTCCCGGCCGAATTTTACAAGACGTTCCGCCACTTACTCATTCCTGTGCTACGACATGTCTTTGAAGAGGCCCGGGAAACAGGCATATTACCCCCAACGATGCGTGAGGCGTGCATTATTTCTCTGCCTAAACCAGGCAAATCGTCCCTGTACTGTGACTCATATAGACCTCTTTCATTAATCAATGTTGATGCCAAAATTTTAGCAAAATTAATCGCCAACCGCATTAGCCCCCTTATGACTGCCCTGGTGCTCCCAGACCAATCGGGCTTTGTGCCCAATAGAGGTACGTCCCACAACTTGCGCACCTTGTTTGCGGTCCTCCAGGACATTGAGCCCAACTTGAATGCCGCGGCAGTGTTTCTCGACGCTACGAAGGCGTTCGATTCATTAGAATGGGACTATCTTGCCTTCGTCTTACAACGCATGGGCTTCCCCGCGCCCTTCCTGGCCTGGATAAACTTATTATATACTGGCCTGCAGGCTAGAGTCATGATCAACGGTGTCCAGTCCTCTCCCTTCAAAATCACCAGAGGCACCCGCCAGGGATGTCCCCTATCACCTCTCCTCTTCGCTATAGCGATTGAACCCCTGGCGGCCAAGGTCCGACAACATTTCCGGGATCATGCGCTGATATATCCAGAGCGGCAGATTTTAATTTCTCTATACGCTGACGACATTACCCTCTACCTGCGTAATCCAGACGAAAGCCTCAACCCCATTCTCAGACTTCTCATCCAATTTTGCCACCTCTCCGGAGTTAACATTAATTGGGGGAAATCTCAGATCTTCCCCCTTACGGAGGCTACCACACGTTTTGAACCGGACTATCTACTCACGTGGTGTGAGGATACAGTCACATACCTCGGGATAGTCATCTCTCGGAATCGTGACGAACTGATGCTATCCAACTATGGACGAGTGCTCGTTCTCCTAACAGAAAAAATTACCAGATGGATAGCGTTACCCCTCTCCATGGCTGGCAGAGCTTCCCTGATCAAAATGGTGGTACTGCCCAAACTGCTTTACCTCTTTACAAACATCCCTTATGCCCCTAGTCGCCATTTTTTTAAAGACATCAGAACCCAGCTGATCCGTCTCGTATGGGGTGGGAAGCAGGCCAGACTAAATTGGGACACCCTTACGCTCCCCTTTGAGGCCGGAGGATTTGAGATACCTGCCTTAGAACTTTATCTAATCTGCGCTCAGGCCCATTATGCGGCTTACTGGATGAATCCTCCCCCATACATGCCTCACCTCGCGATAGAGAATGGATACATGACCCCCACACCACGTTCAGCCTACTTAAGCACCCCGGCGGTACCGAGACGTCAGGCATCCACCACTGTTCAATGCACGACTAGTGCCTGGAAAGACCTAGCCTGTCGAACTCAATGTCCCCTACTATATTCACCCCTACTTCCATTACAGGGGAGACATGATCTTCCAGTCACGCAAGACGGAGGCTGCCGTCACCTGCTACGCAAGCTCTCCATTCTCACTTGGGGACAACTATATGTGACAGGGAAATTCTGCTCTAACAATGAATTCTTCGGAGCCTCCTCCCCCACCCCTTTAGAGCGGTTTTATTACATCAGACTCAGGCAAGATATGCGGACCCTCACCCCCTGTTTCCCGCAAGAGCCTTCTGTCACGCCCCCCCTGCACGCCCTCTTGCAACAAACCACCCCCACGCATGTGGTGTCACTCTTATACCGCACTACCCAAAGTAGTGGCGAGCATACCCCCCCCCAGCAAAGGCTAAATGGGAAGGCGAACTAGGACACCCTCTCACTGAAAAGCAATGGGTCTTTTGTTGTCATCAAACTGGGGAAGTCTCCGCCAGTAGCAGACTGCGCATCATACACTATAGATACTTACATCGGTTGTACTATTCGCCCGCACGTCTACATCGCCTCCACTTGCGGGATGACGATCACTGTGATCGCTGCGGGGCTGAGGGGGCTGACTTCAAACACTTGGCCTGGGACTGCGTACCTGTTCGCCGATACTGGGGGGAAGTTATTTTAGCCTTGAACCACATGACAGGGTCACATATCCCGGAAGACCCCCTCACTGCACTCCTGGGATACACTGAACCGATACCCGCGACGATACGGCGATATGTCTCATTGGCACTCCTCCTCGCTAAGCGACGAATTGCCTGTAAATGGGGCAGAGGCAGAGCTCCTAAATTTAAGGATTGGCTCCAGGATCTCATATACTGCCAAGAACAATTACACACCTACGCTGAGCTCCTGCCACCCTCCTCTTGCCCCCGAGACATCTGGGGCCCTCTCCAGACTTACCTCATGGAACATACCACAACCGTTGACATGATCACCGACTCCCAAACTGAAAGGGAAAACACACAAGGCAGGGATGGGAACTGACACATGGGGGACATCATATGAACAGGCCAGAGATTACCAAAAGGGAACTCTGGGAATTAGGACGAACCATATATGAGCATCATTGAGCGACAGGAATCAAGAATGCGTACAGTTAACTCTGCTACAATGGCGGACAGTGGCACTGTTATTACATTATTAGTTTATATCTGATCATGAGTGGTTGTGACCTTTTTTGTGGCCATTTTGCTATAACTGCCCACCTGACGCGGCCGGCCCGTTGTGGTTGTAGGCGGCTTGCTGTGTACCCTCTTCCCCGACCCTACTGTCCTATCATATGTCATTTTGCATTGCCGGCCCGCCTGGGATGTAGGCATCATGCCGTGTATGGAGTTCTCTGGCACCAATAAAGGTATTTAAAATTTAAAAACAAAAAAAACAAAAACAATGTAGAGGCACTGGAGAGGGGAGAATGCAAGAACCGTCCACATCCACTGAAGAGACACATAGGAATTTTGGATTCAATTATGAAGTTTCTTATTCGAATAAGAAGGAGGAACACTAAACATTGCGAGGGATATCAGTGTTTTATGGTAAACTGATTTTCTTTTGAACGTAGCAAATGATTTGCTTGCTTCGTGGTGGAGGTCTCACCTTTGTGGAGCAAGAACAATGACGAGAAAGACGGATGAAGTGGTAAAAACGCATCTGTGTTGGGCTGAACATCTTCAACGATCTGAGTCATTGATGAAGCCACATTTAAGGGGTTGCTGTCTTTAGTTTATCCTAGAAGCTCACATTTGAGAGTTTCTGATTGAAAAACTGAGCACACTCAGGGTTTCTACTTAAGTGTACACAAGGGCTACTAAAGGAGGTGTTTGGATTGTAGAATATCGGGAGAACGTGTACTTTCTACAAAAAGATATTATAAAATGCTGTTTTTTATTTTAAAAAAATCTGTTTATAGCTGTATCTAGAAGGCATTTCGGCATGTTTAGCATTCATTGCCTAGAGTTTGTGAAATTGTTCTGTGTACAGATTCACTCGCTCACATATGGATATGAAAATTAATCATATTCTGGCACCGAGTAAATGTCAAATTAGGGGGACGTCACCTGTAGTGTCCTGCTGGATACGTTCTAGTGTCTCAGCAGGTACTAGTTTTACCAGCCACTCCTTTGAGGGCTGGCCCCACACACACCCCACACCCATCCACCACAGGCGTCACAAGTGACGTGGGCCTGTTAATAAAAGGGCCCGAGTGCATGTGCTCGTGGCCAGTTAAGCAAGCATCACGCTGTGTCTGCGTGAGTCATTACTAAGTATGTGGGCCTAGAGCTCACAATTTTATAGTCACCTACGGGTGTTGCAAAGGGGATGCGCGGGGGCTGTCTTTCACCCCCTCGGTAAAGAATGATTCACAGAATTGTGGAAACACCCCGGAAGGGGGTAGGATTATGTTTATGAGCTGCTTCCTTGTAGGCATCTATAGGAGTCTGTATCATACTGCTTGTTAAGACGCCTGAAGGCTATATGGGAACGGCTGCACATTCCTGTAATGGTGGTGTGGAAGCTGCCATTTCACTTTCTTCAGAGGGTGACCCAGGAGACCACCTGTCTTCCCATTCAACATGCACTGCTATGCATGCTGCCCTAAGAACCAGCCTGCATCCGGTGCAGATTGTTGCAGACTGTAAACAGCTCTCCTCTTTTTTGTTGTTC
This sequence comes from Calotriton arnoldi, assembly GCA_963921515.1. Lineage (NCBI taxonomy): Eukaryota > Metazoa > Chordata > Amphibia > Caudata > Salamandridae > Calotriton > Calotriton arnoldi. The sequence goes on along the minus strand of CAWUFW010003995.1, from coordinate 1,440,611 downwards.
ACCAAGGAGGGGCTGAGAGAAAACCCCTCACTAACCTCATCCCCAGGAAAAAAAGTAATTTCCCTCTTAAAGGCCTCCCGCGATCCCAGAAAATGCTAACCTCCTTCATTTACCCAGAGTTTTATTTTGAGTTTTGCTTACTTTCAGACTGTGGTGCTGCAGTTCTTTTTACCCCAGGAATTCTCATCTGATCCTGCCTGTAGCACTTCCTTGACTCTCATGTGGTTGCCAGCCTGCCATTCCTCTCTATCCCTGGTTATTAACTGAAAGACTCTGATCTTTCAACATACAGTGGTCATAACAGCCTTTCAATATTCTACAAAATTTTGAACAGCCTCGCTAGGATGACCCATGTCACTGCAGAGGCCGCGTGCAACAAAATTTCTACTTAGCCTAAAAGGCCAATATCCCACACCAAGGGCGAATCAGCGCACCAATCTTCCTGAGTAGGAATGATATCTGGAATAGAACTGGGGCTGTGCAAAACTATAATTAGGTGTGTGAAATTGTGCCTGTGAGACATTTACTACGTCTACATGAGTGGTGCAAAAATTGCCATGCCAATGTCACTGGTGATGTTTTGTACTTAAAATAAACAAAACATGTCTCTTCCTTGACCCAGTGTTGAGAATTCCAAGCTGCACTGAAAGTCCCAAAGAGGGCTCATTTGAGGCTTCAAGCTCAGTCAGGGCTCCAGGTGGCCAGATACATGCTCTTGAATGTCCCGCTCTGTGACTCGGTGTACACAGATTACAAGAATGGGTAGTGCTTTGTCGGGCCTTGGGTGAGAACCCTCAGGACCTGGTGTCTGTGCACTGGCCTGCAGTGTTGTAAAGTGCTCGAGATGGGGTCACGCAGGCCTTATGTGGGCTTTCCTGCTTGGGCGGATAAAGAAGCGCTGACTGGACGGTGAGTTCAAGCTTCGGTGGCTGCAGGGGTGGAAGGCCCCATCCTGGGCTACATTATCTGGCCTACTGTGTCACTTAGAGCCCAGGATGGGGTCCCGCAGGCCTGAGTAGGGCTTCCTTGCTTGGCTGAATGAAAAAGCTCTGACCGAGGCCCAGGGTTAAAGCTCCGGTTAGCCCCGGAATGAAAGCCCCCAGCTCTCAATTCTCTTTCCCGGTCTGCTGTGTTGCAAAGTCCAAAAAGAACAGATGACGGACGGAAGGCTGAATTTATCAAACATTCACCCCCAATTACAGATCTGGGTTAAATCCATCATTTTTTTGTAGCCACACCATTCCAGATTAGACCCAGCCATATGCAAATCAGTCTTGACCCTGTTCCCCATGGGAACAGTCCAGCCCGAACTGCCAGACCAGATCTTCTCTGGACCAGAAACAAGCATCATGGGACCGGTTTCGGGGTAACACCCCTCATCAGCCATGCTAGCTTGAATCCAGTGGCGCAGTGAGCATGGGACCCACATCTGGGAATACCTTTCCCACTTAGGGCGACAAATGCAAAAGGAGCAAATGATGGACTGAATGCTGAACAATGCAACCATTCCTGGCTGATGAGGAGTGTTACCCCAAAACCGGTGCCAGGATGCTTGTTTCTGGTCCAGGGAAGACCTGGCACTGGTTTTGCTTAGGTAAACCCCCACGTCTTTCAATTAGTCTCTCCTGGTGAGGTTGGTAAGTGGTAACTTTTGTTAATCCAACCCCTCAAACAACTTTATTCACCAAGTAGTAGAAGATTGTCTACACCTGGACTTGGCAAATAAAATTCCCTGGCTGGTGTATATCAAGGAACTAAGTTGCACCTTACCCTGAACCTTTTGATAATCCCAGTCATTTACCTTTGTCTTTGGGGCAGGTCCTAAAAGAGAGATTCTTTGATTGATGCCATTCATCAAGAATGCACAAGGAACTTAGGAAGGTCTCCATGAGTAACTAATCTTTGCACATTACCAGCCCCTTGGTTGACTCATATTTGGTTTGGGTTTCCAAATAGTTTCCATAGGCACTTGTTAACATGTCTGAGCTTCAACACTCTGCACGTTATGGTGGCCTTTCTGTTGCCGACTTCATGTTATGTGATTTTACCATTATGCCCCTGTGATGATCATTTTACACAATGCACATTGCAATTATTGTTTTTTGTAAATACTATGTCTTTCTTAGCCATCACTTCTTGCTGCCTATTTGAAGATTCAAATCTTAGGCATTGTAGGGAAGCCATGGTTTATATTCAGTCGCTACCCTCGTTGCACATCTGTTGGGCTGTGGTGAAATATCTACTGTGTGTCCAAATTGCAAAAACTGATGAACTGATTCTCATGTTTTTATGATTACTTAGTTGTACACATGTATTTTAGGATTGTAAATGAACTGTTTTTCATTGTTTTGACCTGTAAATTTATGGTTGATGTATCCAACCAAATAATGTAAGACTTGTGTCTTGAACTTCTGTTAATTATCCTACTGCCAGCCCACAGGAGACCTGCAACATCAGTATTTGTTGGTGCAATGCATACTGTAACATTGATTTGAGCAATAACTGTTTTTTTCCCCACAGTCACTTCCTCTAAAGACAAGCATACAGATCAGTGTCGATGGATACAAAGATGGCAAAGGAGAAGAATTTATTGCAGAGTTGAATAAACTGATAGAAACGTCATTTAACACAACATTTATGGCCCTCATTCCAGCCAAAACAGCCATTGGTTGGTTTATTTGCAACGTTACCAAAAGATGCAACAACTCAGAGTAACAAGCAATTTACTTGACAACAACACACCCTAAACATCTATGTGTAAACTGTGGCATTTCTGTGTTAATATTTGGCTTTCGAATTTATTAGGTCAAAGATAGATAGTGTAGAAATAAAGCAGAAACATTGAGCTCCCAATTCACAAAGGTAAGCTTAGACCTGAAGGCTAAGTTTATCTTTTTGAATTGGGCCCTTAGACTTCAGGTTTAAACTTATACTTCAGGTTTAGTTTACCTTTGTGAATTGGGCCCTGAGTATTTAACAGTCAATGTGTTTAATGGTAAAACTGCAATGATTAAGCAAGAAAATGCAACAAGGTGATTTGGCAGATGAACTGTGACAGGTGCGTTGAGGTGGGGCGAAACTGAGCTGAAAAAGCACAAAATCAGACAAGAGAACCATTACTTGCTGCAGTGCCGCCATCTGAGACAAGTGAGGTCATTAATTAGATTTATCCAGTTCCTCAAAACTCAGACTGTCTTTTGTTGCAGGTGCAGGTTGCAGCCACTACAATGTATAACTAGTTAACTTGTGCTCTATTGTCAGCTCTTTATGAAAGTATTTTGTTACCTTGGCTGGTGAATGAAGTTTAGCCTAAGGTAGTTTCAGAGAACAGTGTGATGGACCCAAATATAGGAGTCTCATGATATGGGGAAGGGAAGAAGGGCTTCGCGAGGAGTGTGGGGAGCCAGGCATCATCATAGTGCTATTTTATGTTTTCCTTACCCACATATTCACTGTTCATTTTTTTTTTTTTTTTAAATCTGCAATTCCAGGTTCCTCACAAATAGAAAGACCGTTTATGTGGCTGATTGTCAATTGGAGCGCCCCCCCCCCGAGAGTCCCTCCCTTCCAGCGCTCTTCCACATAATTTCCAACACCTGGGGAGGCAGGTACTTATACCTGCCCAACCCATGTGCCGGCCTCTTTGTTCTCGAGCTGGACACGCTGTCCATTTGTGGTGCATTGCGGTCGTCATCGGTTTACAAGGTGAGTCGGGCTCTTAGGGGGTGAACCGTGCCACCTCCTGTCCCATATTGTGGGCGATATCGGGGCTGCATGGGCAGTCAGGGTGGGGAGACTGGGCTAACCAGGTGCTTTCGTGCACAACTACATTTTCATGAAAACCGTCTCTCCCCCACCCGATTCCCCACTGACCTCAGCTGGCTTTGTGACTCTAGCAGCAGACAGGGGCAGTCGTAAGGCATCAGTCTTGTAAACCAAAGCTCGCTGGTTCGGACCCCGCCCATGCCTCGGTTGGTTGGTCATCCCAGCAAATGGGGACTGGCACATTTGTTGTTTGTTTTTATTGCAGATTTATATAGCGCAAACTCGACCCGAAGGTATTGGAGTGCTTTACATAAGCACCAGTTACGTTACACAAGGATACATTCATTTTTTTGGTAGGCATGGGGAGATTAAGTGATTTGCCCAGAATCACAGGATGTGGAGTCGACCCGAGGCTCGAACCTTGGTTTCCCAGCTCCAAGGTCGGCAGTCTAGCCGTGAGACCACATCCTCTCCCCTTTGTTTACTGTGGTGGTGGTTTGCATTGACCACCATGTACTCTTGTGGCTTGCGCCATGATTGGCATCATTTTGGGTGGAGTGGGAAACAAGCTGTGTGTGATTTCAGAGTCGTCTGTTGTTGTGGCTGCCACAGATGCTGGAAAGCCTTTTGGGTTACTCCGTGCACTGGAGGCTTCCGCTGGGCTCTCCAGGCGCGGTCTGCATGGGACAAGGTGAGCGCCCGGCAGAGCAAGGCTGATTGTGGCACGGTTTGCCATTGAGCTCCTGTGGTGCATGCTGGTGGTTCAGGACAGCAGCGATTTTGAGACCAGTTGGGGGTCCGATTGAATGGTGCAAGCGTGTCCTCGGTGTAAGTGTTGAAGCGTCGAGAATGGCGCCATTTATTTATTTATTTTTATTTATAAAGTTTTGTATAACGCAAACCTGACCCCGAAGGGTATCAGAGCGCTTCACATTTTGGAAGGGAAGAACATAATACAGGGAAACTGGCAAAGGGGGTAACAGCGAATAACATATTTAGCTAATACCATAAAGTACCAAGATGAAAACAAACATTACTTAATAGGGTATAACAGACAACCCTGAGCTTTACAGTTGATAGACCAAAAAGAATGTAGTCAGAGGGTCATTGAGAAAGCAGACGAGCCATGACCATTTAAGGCAAGAACTTGTTCATTAGGATTATTTTTACTTCATGTTTGAAGGCAGCCGTGGATGGGATTCTGCGGACTTCCGGTGGGAAAGAGTTCCAGATCTTCGGTGCCGAACCAGAGAAGGCTCTGAACCTCGTTCTCTTTTTGCGAAAGGTCTGAGGTTTCAATAGGAGAGAATTTGCACTTATTGATGGAATACCCCCTCCAGACAGTTCTAGCTTTTGAGCCAGGTAAACAGGGGTTTTAAAATGGAGGGCTTTGTGTTTCAAGCAGGCAAACTTTAGCTGTATTCTTGCTTCGTAGGGTAACCAGTTTAGAGATCTTAGGGCTGGGGATATATGAGCATTTCTCTTTGTATCCGTAATCAATCTGGCAGCGGCATTCAAGGAAGCCCTGAGTGGGGCCAAGGTATATTTGGGAGGCCACAGAGCATAGCGCTACCATAATCTAGTCTCGACAGGACACGCGCTTGAACCACCTGCTTGAAGTCCTCCTGTGGCAGGAATGGTTTTAGATTTCTAAGAATCCTCATTTGGTAGTTAGCACCCTTGCACATCTTACTAATATGATTCTTCATGTTCAAGTGCGTGTCCAGGGTGATTCCGAGAGATTTCGCAGAATCAATGATGAGAGGGGCGCAGTTGAAGGCAGTGAGGTGTTTCATCCAGAGGTCTATCTTGGGGGTGTGATTAGGAGGAGATATAAGAAGGAATTCTGCCATAGGTTATTGAGGCCACCAGGGGACACTGCTCCATGGTACTAAGGTGTTAGATTTAAGTGATGGCAGAACAGCAATGTTTGTGGCATTGTAAGGAGGACTCGGCACACAAAACGGTTTGTGACTGCAGTGTGGATCAGAAATATATATCCTGAAGTGAACGTGAAGGCCTACCATCATTGTAATTTTTTACTTTTGTTGTCGTGTTGCCCAACTGTTGCAATGATATTAGGCCCGGTGCGAACCAATATGACAGATGCCATTCAATTTTAATGTACGTTTGCTATTCAAATGTTTTAATGTACGTTTATTCAATCACTTTTATTATAGGGTGTTATTGCTATTCAATAATTTTTCTGTACGTTTGCTATTGATAATCAATCGTTTTAATGTGTGTCTGCTATTGCTAGTCAGTTTCACTGTTATGATACCCTAGGCGAACGTGAAAGAAGGATGCCAGATAGTCTAAACACAGGCTCCACGCGTGAGGGCTCCTGCCTGGTATCAGTAATTATGTAGGCCACTGGGTGGCACCTGAATGCATGCGCCTTGGGTTAAGAGTCCCGGTGGCCTACTGTTTGAAGACTCTTACTCTGAAGGCTAAAAGTTCAATGGCTGGTGTTCCAATGGTTCTGTGTACACAGTTAAAATCAATTAAGCAATCGGCAAGGGACTATGGCTGCGGGTGTAGCCACAAGAGAGGGACCTTGTTGTTCAAAAGGCCAATTAGCTCACGCGTTTCACCTTAGTCATTTTAAAGGGGGTGAGATATGGAACCTGACAGGAATTTATGAGGCAAGGTTGGTGTTCAACCCCCAAAGCAACATCCATAAACAGTTTTGTTTGCAATCCCACCTATTTCATGCTGCAATAGTGGCATGAGGTGCTTAGGCCACTAGGTTGCACTGCTCCAGTTTATGTTCAGACATAAGGTGCACACAGGCAGACGACAGTTCACTGGACTTAAGATGGGCAAGCGAAAGCGACCGTGCAATGGAAGCCTACTCTTCTGTGGTTGCACGCTGACATTTTAGCATGCCAAGTGGCACGGAAAAAGACTATTATTAGGTCAACTATTATCAAAAATAAAGGCAAACAAATACTGCTAAAGAAGCACTATCTCGTAAATTATGACTTTCTGTCTCAAAAAGCTTCGCATAAGAAGACTGGTGCTTTGATAAAAGAGAAAATTCATCCCAACTCAATAGCACCACCTCCTCTTCTGTGAAGAGTAATGACTGCAATAGCCATGCTGGGATTTAAACTGTGACTTCCGGTCCCCGAGTAAAGTTACGGTGATTCCGCACCTTCATAAGCAGGTCTGCGGGTCTGATTCATTAAGCCCGTAGGTGCAGTCAGCAGCTGCCATCAGACTTTCAAAGAACATGGTTGAGAAAGTGCGCAGGCGCTCGCTTTCGGGGCCATGTAGCGCAAGGGCTTTATCATTATTCCTTTGTGTACATTCTTGGCTGCTTGGGTAATAAGGCTTCTGCTGTTACCATCACACTAGAATGCTTTAATTATATAGCAGTGAATATCGCTAGGTGGACGGGTGCAGCGAATGCTTGGATGTTCTTGCTCGGCTCTCAGGTTGCATCAATCCTTCCTGGTCGTGTTTGTGATGTAAAGCATGTGGGACGCGTGAGTTATAGCGCAGACTCCTTGTCACTGCACCTTTAAGGATGGTCCTTAAGCACCTTATTTAATCGTAGACTAATATCCCTGTTAGACCTGGCATCTTTTGCCGTGTTTCCCCTGTCTTTTTGCTTTTTAACCTCCCGGTTTTGACTCTGTTTTTGCTGGTTTAGTGTCTCTGCGCACTTTCTCACTGCTGTTCAGTGTTAAAGTGCAAGTGCTCCTGTTGTAAATTATATAATGGATTGGTGTTTCCATGATTGGCATATTTGATTTACTGGTAAGTCCCTAGTAAAGTGCACTAAAGGGTCAGGGCCTGTAAATCAAATGCTGCTAGTGGGCCTGTAGCACTAATTGTGTCACCCACACAAGCAGCCTTTCAAAGGGTTCTCAGACCTGCCACTGCAGTGTTTGCGCGCAGTTTTTCCTGCCATGTCGACTTGGCAAGTACACCCACTTGCCAAGCCCTAACCTTTCCTATTACTGCATGTAAGTTACCCCTAAGATAGGCCCAAAGTACCCCTATGGGCAGGGTGCAGTAAGGCCATGTCCTGATGTGTGTGTGGCATGTCCTGATAGTGAAATACAGTGTATTTCATTTTTTCACTATTGAAAAACTATCTGTCCCATAGGATAGAATGGGAGTTTACTTATAACATCTTATAAGCATAACTTCCCATTGGGATAAGATGGGAAGATGGAGTTTAGTATGCCCGAACTCAGAATATAAAGATGCATCTTTTAGTAAAGATTATTTTTTTATTGTGTGTTTGAAAATACCACTTTTAGCAAGTGGGAATTTTCTTGCTTAGCCATCCTGTGTCCCTCTGCTGGTTTATAGATTGACTGTCTGGCCTTGGAGTGACAGGGGCTGGGGATGTGCATTCTCCTCAGACAGCCACTGGGGGGCGAGGTGTGTCCTGGATGAGTCAGGGCTGGGCTGAATAGACCTGTTCTGCATTTAGAGTAGTGGGAGGAGATTTCCTTGCACCTGAATGGGCCTGGTCTGCCTTGGACAATGCTGTCTCCACCTCCCGCTGGGAAGCTTGGCCAGAGAGGACCAAACTGGTTTGGACTAAGCACACACACTCTCAGCGTAAGAGAACAAAGAGAAATGCAGTATAAATATTGGGGCCCAGACCCCAGAACTTTAGAACTCGCTGGAATCAAGTAACCTGCCAAGAAGAGCTGGAAGAACTGCCAGGAGGAGTACTGCCCCTTTGCTGTGTTATTGCTTTGCGGGGTTGGCCTGCAGTTGCTGCTTCTGCCTTCTGCTTTCTCAACTTGTTGCTGAGTATCTCCAAGGGCTTGAAGTTGAGCTTGCCTCCTGTTTTGATGTCTCAGGGACCGCAAAGACTTCATTGACCTCTGGGTACCGCCTCTGGAACCGTGGTTTCAGTTGCCCAAGAGGGGGGGAGCAACTGACTCCATCGCTGGCTTCGTGTCCTGAAGGCATCACAGAGGGCACCGCTGCATTTCGCACCATAACCCTGGTCTCACCGATGACGATCGCTGCTGCGGCCACGAGTCGCTGCTTGCACCGTGACCTGTGGGCACTGTACTCCGCTGTTATGTTCCATATAGGTACCCTAATATAGGGCCGGGTAACATCATACCTCTTTCACCTACATTACCAACCCTACACTACACCGTAACGAGCCTTTTAGGATTGAACCTTTACCTAGTTCTAGTCCTGGGTGCAGAAGGAGGGTTTCTCCTAAACAATAGAGTCCTATAACTCCATCAATAGACTCACACAGTATGAATGAATATTCATAAGGGTTCTTAGAAACCAGGCTGGGGCTACACCACCTTCCTCCCCATATCTACGTACACAGTTCATCCCATACGTCATCCTCAAATCCAACAATGGCTAATACAAGCAACAAGGGACAAAGGAGCCCTAGATACTTTCTGTATAACTACAGCACCTCTTGCTAGTGTTAGTTAGAGGGAACCGAGACTTCCAGGCCGACACATTGACCAGAGACACTGAGGCTCCTGCATGCAGACGCTCCAGCTGACAGTGGTCTGAACATTCCTCGCGGGGTGTCCAACTCGAGACCAAGAAGGGCTCCTACATTCTCACACTTCAGGTAATGGGGTTCAACTAAATCCTAGAGGGATTCTTGGCTTCACACCTACTCACATGCTAGGTACACTCAGGTACATCTAGATAGGCATCGTAGGAGTACAAGCTTTCTTTTATCATGCATTTCATATTCATGTATTTATTCATGCTTATTGCAAAATGGTAGAACTGTACTATCCATTTATATTCACTGTACTGCTAATCATATATCTCTGCTACTGTCTAATGGTTGTTGCAGCTCATATATTCTACACAAGAATAACGACTGTTCAATAAACCCTTATTGAAACGCCCAGGCTGTTTATTCTGTGTATCTCTGAGACCGAACAAGTAAGCACGAGTGACTGAGCGAAAAGTAGTACATTGTTTCCACGATCCTGAGGTATCAGGGTTGTCATGTTCTGAGGTTGCCAGAAACTATTCTCCCCCCGATAAGAGGAGACACTAGTGGCACTGTGAGCTAGCTAATGCAAACAGGCTAACATTTTCGGTGGGGGTGTTCAGAGTCAGTCTGCCACCAAGCCCACAGTTCATGTTATCCGAACGTGCAGATTCTGTATAGGTTAAATATAGGAACTACACGACACCGCACCACCTCACTTCACTTCGCCACCCTGGTCTCACTGATGCTGTTGCTCTCCGCTGACTTTGACACCAAGGCTGCACTGTGGCTTGGAGACACCGCTCATAAGTCTCATGACGCACCACCCAGTTCCACACCGCAGTCCGGACCGACCGACACCAGCTTCCTGCAACCAGCACTGTCACCTGCATCGTGATCTGTCAGCACCACCACGAGCACTGCCTTCACTCCGCACCGTAGCCCTGGTCTAATCCGACGCCGCTGGATGACTGTCACCGAGCTGCTGCCTGCACCGCACCTTGAGGGCACCGCACACCGCACCGCTACGCTTCACATCGCAACTGCAATGGTTGCCACGACCAGGCTGCACCAAAGTGATCGGCCGCAACAAAAAGGTACTGTTTACGAGTCTGCCAACCCCCCTGACCGATGCGTTCAGACGGAACTGTTGGATTCAGTTGTTTTCAGCACCGCGGTAGCACCGGATAGACCTACTCACTTCAAGGAACAGCATTTTTAAGGTTATTCTTGCAAAGTGCATATTTTTAAGTACTGTATGTTGGATTTTTTTCATTTTGGTCTTGTTTTGAATATATAAAGAATTGGATATTTTTCTAAACTGGCTTGGTGGCCTTTTGTAGTGTTTTCACTGTATTACTATTGGTTATGTGCAAATGCTTTATACACTGCCTCTGAGATAAGCCTGACTGCTCGTGCCAAGCTACCAAGGGGGTGAGCAGGGGTTATTTCAGAAGAGTATCCCCCTTATCCTAACTAGAAAGTAGGGTCCCTACTTGGACAAAGGTGCAAACCATTGCCAACTAGAGAACCTCATTTCTAACAATCCCATTTTGGAGTTCTTTTAAAAGTTGCAGTTAATTCAATAACGGTTCCTAAGTTATTATGGCGGTGAAATGCAGGTGAATGCATTTGTTTATAGGGTAATTATTGAAAGTCCTGAGCACTGAAAGGGTCCTACAGATTTCAGAAATATTTGTCATTCTTTATTTCCCATCCAGAAGTTCTTCAATTGTGAGCATGAAGATAACCACTCCAATGTGACATCATAAAGACATCCAACACATGTTTCGTCGTATGGCTGATAAGCCTCCGACTTCCTCAGGGCTGTAACAAAAATCAAAATAACCCTAAATTATACCTACCCATTTATAGGTATAATACATCATTCCCCACCAAAAGGGAGTTGGAAATATAGACAAAATGTTGTAAATAATATATAGTGGCCAACAAAACTTAGTCCTCACCGTAGCAGCCATAAAGTGCACAACTCAGGATAAGATTCTCAAGCAGTAATTAATTATACTTTCATTCATCCACAAACCAAAGTACCCCAAGATTGCTTGAAACACCTCCAGAGTGAAATGGGAAAGGTAATTGAAATAGGAAAAGAAGACACCAAAAGTAGAGAAAGAATTAAGACAAATATGTACTAGTGAGTATGCACAAAGACAATACCTTTAGGTTTCCTTCAGATGTAGATATAACACCATCTGTATCAGGTCATGTCGGTAATGTAGTGTACCCGATCTTATCTCATTCCACTATGAGGAAACAGGAGTTCTCCGTAAGAAAACCAACCACACAGTACCATAATAAATGACAACACTATCAGGCAGCACCTCTCAATAGTACAACAATTCTTGTACCAGTTGGCCCCATCACTCCAATTCTAAATTACTTGGAGATAGAATACTCCCCAATTAAGGCATCACTACTGGGGAGATCTCATCTCCATTATATACACACCACTCAATAAGGTCAAAAGAATAATAACAAAATAACGTAAGTAACAATCTTTACCTGCACCATTCAGTCACGTCTTTACCGACAGCAGGCAGTTTATGGTAGAATCAGTATAACTGGGTCCCATTTGTCCAGGACGTGCTACAACCACAAATATCAAGGTTCAGGGTCACATAATACACTCCCCCGATCTACTCGACAGACATCCAATACCAGAATAAACCACTGCTGCCTAATTCACCTTTCTCCCCACACCTCGTTAATCTCAATTCATATGAAAATAATGTCACAGACCAGAAGGTCTAGTATTACGAAAAACCAAAAGTATTACACCACCACCCCTAACACAAACAACTAAAAGCAATTCAAAATGTATAGTTTTGTTCACCATTACCCTAAACAAGCAACCTGTTAGCTAAATAAATCTCTTAAACAATATTCGTAAGGAATCAAACATCACGGTATTAAACTCACCCGAGTATCTAAATCAATCATGCAGAGAGTACTCCACGCAACAGATTTTGGCGTTCACAGTGGGCCCCATCTTTCTTGTCATCTAAATATTAACCTTCCCAAGTCACATGACCTCCTAAGTTACGTGACGGCCATCTTATAGTGTAGTTATGGTATAGGCAAAGTCTTTCATTAATGTATAAAACAGTCATATATTCATGTAACACACACCAACTCAATGTATCCAATCATGATACACTTCCTCAACAGTACCGACAATAATATTAGGCATATCACCAGACCGTATCGGCAATCCAAGGGGAAAAAATGTACACCTCCTGAATAAAGTGATCCTGTAATATCGAGTACGCACAAAACGATCCTGTAATGTCGCGTACGCACAAAAACTAGACCTAAATGCTAATAATTCTCAAACTTAGGTGGAGAGAATCAACAAAATAAACCAGCACCGCCCTCAATCTAAGTAAAGGAAATAAGTAATAAGAAAGATGGAATGATAGGTTGGTAAAAAGGTAAAATAATCCTAATTATAGAAACCAGAAAACGTATTCCGAAAACCAAATAGGGGAGTAAGTTTACCACCACCAATACATAATTATGGGCCAGATATAGGTAAACTCATTTCTGCGAGTCCTTAATAGCGATTTTTAGCGAATCGCTATTAAGGACTACTAAATGAGAATGTAGGTAGGAATCGCAATATTAATTGCGATTCCCTAATATTCCTTAATTGCGGAGTGCAAATTGCGATTCTCAATTAAGGAATGCCTTCCCATTCATTCCTATGGGCCTAGAGGCCCATAGGAATGACTGGGAAGACATTCGCAATTTGCGAGTGCCCATTAGGTACTCGTAGATTGCGAATGCATTTTCAAGGAGTGCAAGGGTGTCAAAGGGACACCCTGTTGCACCCCTGAAATATGAATGTGTGCACATGTGGCGCACATACATGCCCTAAGGGCATGTATGTGCGCCACATGACAATTTGAAAATTCAGAAAAGTGCATTTTCAAAGAAATTGCAGAATTACCACCAACTTGAAGTTGGTGGTAACTGACGATTTCTTAAGCCCAAATCGCAGACTTTCTGGGCTTCCTGCATTGCATTTAAGGAATCGCAATTTGCGATTCCTTAAAGGCAGTCGTAAAATAGGGAATCGCAAAATTTGCGATTCCTTATTTCTAAGTAGTAGGTTTAAACTTACCTACATAGCACAAAGCTAATTTGCGATCGCAAATTGGCTTCCTACATCTGGCCCTATGTGTGTTACAACAATTCAAAATGTATTATTACAACTCCATAGGCAGTTCAAACAATATCTCATTTACATAAGTTAAATTCACAATCAAAACAATCAAGGAATGAAATTCAGACATTTTGCTACGTACTACAAGAACACGGACATGAACATGTTATGTCACGGTATGTATCCCATTACTATTCAGCAATACATATGCTATGATACAGGTTGAAATATACAATTAGAATATTAGTACAGAGATGCGCTCTCCTCATGAATACATACATGGGGTGTCCTGGCTAGGACAGCAACTGTTCATTAAATAAACTCAATAAAAATGTACTCATAACATATTCATTTCTGGAGCGTGGCCAAGCCAGCCATGATGGCGGACAAGTCTGCCTGAGGCTCCGGTTATCGGCCCGACCATCGCCATCTATCCGCACCGGTGGGGCCTCATAGAGCAGCGGGCCTGTGGCAGATCACTACCAGCACACCAGCAACCATACCAAAGCCATTGGCGCAGGATACACAAGCCACACCACGACATAGGGTGTTAACAGAGAGGAGTGCGGCCGCTCCCAACATGGCAGCGCCCGGCAACCAGAAACCTGCACCGAAAAGAAGCGGTAAACTAGGACGCCTCAACCGCCAGGCCAGGCCCCCGGAGCAGAGAGGGTACCCTGGCAGAACAGCACAGAGAACACCGAGACCAGCGCGGAGCTCCGGCCGGATTCCTTAAAGGCAGTCGCAAAATAGGGAATCGCAAAATTTGCGATTCCTTATTTTGCGAGTAGGTTTAAACTTACCTACATAGCACAAAGCTAATTTGCGATCGCAAATTGGCTTCCTACATCTGGCCCTATGTGTGTTACAACAATTCAAAATGTATTATTACAACTCCATAGGCAGTTCAAACAATATCTCATTTACATAAGTTAAATTCACAATCAAAACAATCAAGGAATGAAATTCAGACATTTTGCTACGTACTACAAGAACACGGACATGAACATGTTATGTCACGGTATGTATCCCATTACTATTCAGCAATACATATGCTATGATACAGGTTGAAATATACAATTAGAATATTAGTACAGAGATGCGCTCTCCTCATGAATACATACATGGGGTGTCCTGGCTAGGACAGCAACTGTTCATTAAATAAACTCAATAAAAATGTACTCATAACATATTCATTTCTGGAGCGTGGCCAAGCCAGCCATGATGGCGGACAAGTCTGCCTGAGGCTCCGGTTATCGGCCCGACCATCGCCATCTATCCGCACCGGTGGGGCCTCATAGAGCAGCGGGCCTGTGGCAAATCACTACCAGCACACCAGCAACCATACCAAAGCCATTGGCGCAGGATACACAAGCCACACCACGACATAGGGTGTTAACAGAGAGGAGTGCGGCCGCTCCCAACATGGCAGCGCCCGGCAACCAGAAACCTGCACCGAAAAGAAGCGGTAAACTAGGACGCCTCAACCGCCAGGCCAGGCCCCCGGAGCAGAGAGGGTACCCTGGCAGAACAGCACAGAGAACACCGAGACCAGCGCGGAGCTCCGGCCGGACCCACGAAAAAGGGACACCAGGAGTGAGAGGCCCGGACCCAAGGCATGGACGGCTGTGGAGGCCCTGTGACAGCGATCCAGCAGTAAAGGTAAAGAACGGCCTGTGAGAAGTTGGCCTGGCATATGCTGTCCACTAATTATAGTGGGCACCTTGCACCAGTCCAAACAACCCCTTATTAGAGATAGGTTAAAGACAACCTTATTGAAAGCTATCCTAGTGGTAGCTATGGAGAGCAGCCTTCAGGCTAAGTCTTGAAGGAATGTAAAGCAGCTTGTTTTACCAGTCTATAATCTCTTGAGTGACCAAATGAAAGAGCACCACACCAGGTATATATTCAAAATATATGTATTTATTGCTAAACACACCCCTCTAGTCTCTTTATGAGGCTAGAGTTCAAGTACATAAGTTAGAAGTTATTAAATCACAGTAATAGCACAAATACACGTTTGGGCCCTAGGGGCGTACCAAACCATATACCAATAAAGTGGTATGCGAACCACGACTGAACTAGACACTAGGCCTAGAGCCTCTAGAAGTGCTTGGACCACAAGGAACCACCCAAGGTAGTGACACAGGGAACCCACGGGAGACGCGTGCAGTGTAAATACACAACCGCGATACGCCGTTAACTTCTATGGAGAAAGTCGGGATCGGGAAATTAGAGAAAAGGGACACTTAAAAGAGGACTAGGACAAAACCCTTTGAGATCTAGGACTTTGAAGAGTCTCTACCCACGGGAGCACCGGAGTACTCGTGTTACCTCACCCAGGGAAGCCGGGTGCATAGGTGCCTTTCGGGGTCGCGTTTCGTCGTCGATTCGAATGGCGATCTGCTGCAAAGTGCTGCTGGCGGCCAAGAGAAAAGTGTCCGGGTGGATCCAAGAGTGGATCGGAGTTCTGAAGAACCTGAAAGCAGAGGGGACAGAGTCTGGGTCACTAGCCAGTGACCAGGAAGGCGATGGACAGATGCCCACCGATGTCGAGTGCTTCAGGTGCGTTGACGGTCGTCTTGACTCTTCGGCCACGAGGTCCAGGAGGCGTTGTCGGCGACCAGGAGCAGGATTCGGGCTGGTACACGATGTCTGTCGAGTGCTGAGGTGTCGGCGACCGGATTGGACCCAACAAGCCTTGGCAACGGCAAGTCTCGGTGAAGATGTAGATCGTCGATGGTGCAGACCAGCAAGGTCTGTGGAACTCACCCAGCGAGGGTAAGTGAGGGCAGGCCTGGAGCAACCAGGATGCCAAGTAAGAAAAGGATTGGCCTTCGTTAAGGGCTACTAGCCAACAGGCTAGCGACCGCGAAGGAGCCTCGTGACGCCGCACGTGGATCTGGCTTACAGGACACTCGTGGAGTGGGGGCCAGTGATCTTCAGTGCAGGTGGTGCTGGAGGCTAGGGCTACTCGGAGCCCAAAGCACGACTTCTTGGGAGACCCAGAAGAGGATGCACTTGCAAATGTGCTCGGCGTCCAGGGGTCACGGTCTCAAGTCACCCACGATAGCCACGGGCCTCAGCTTTGCTGGGGACTCAGGGTAGCCTCGGGAAGTCTGAGAATCCACCTCTGGTGATGCGATGACTTCGGCGTCCGACGGGAGCTTCAGAAATGCGAACCGGACAGATGCTTCTTTGGTGCCTGCCAAGCAGGGAGTCACTCCTTGACCCCAAGGGAGATTCTTCAGTCCTCTAATCTTGTCGTAGAGCGTCGAAGGTCCAGGATTCAGTTTCAGAGTTTCGTCCAGGTATAATCTAAAGTCCTAAGGACTGGGGGCAGATCTACAGAAAGTGCCGCAGCGTGGCGCTGCAAGCCCTCTGGCTGCGCCACGCTGCGGCACTTTCAGAGACACAGGAATGCGACATATTTACAAGAATATGTCGCATTCCTGTGCTCTCCCCTGCGCTGGCGCACAAACAGCTGCCAAGCGCCGGCGCAGGCACCCTTGCACCATGGTGCAAGGATGCCTGCGCCATGGGAGATTGTGTTTGTGCAGGAAGGGGCACCTTTCTGCACAAAAACAATCAGTACAGGCTTTTCCTCTTTCAATGCATGCTGTAGAATGCAGCACGCATTGAAAGAGGAAAGCGAAGACGGTGCGCCTCGCTACGCCATCTCTAGGGTGGCGTAGCTTTCAGACGCATCTCCAGATTTACGATTTCTCGTAAATCTGGAGATGTGTCTTAGTTCCATGGGTGTTGCGTGGGAACACCCACAGCAACACCCATGGAACGCCCCTTCAACGCAAAGTGCTGCGTGTGAAGGGACGGTATTTACAAGGAGAGGAAAAGTCACGCATGGTGGCTTTTCCTCTCCTTGTAAATATCGAGGAGCCCCCTGCGCCACCAGTACGTCACGAAAAGTGACGTACTGGTGGCGCAGGGGGCTTGTAAATCTGCCCCTGGGTTCCTATCTTTATACTAAAGATAGGGGTTGGACTACTCTGTGGCCCCACCTATGGGTGCGTCAGGGCAGAGGGGTGGCTACACTCCTTTCCCTTTGTCCAGTTCGCGCCAAAGCAGGGGCTGCAAGCCCCTGATCCGGTTTGAACTGGGGTATGCACAGGGACACCAAGTGTGCCCCCAGTGCAGGACTTCAAAGCACCCGAAAGTGCTCCCGCCCAGCCCCAATACACATTATCCTGTCTGGGGAGGTGGTCACACCTCCCTGGGACAGGAAACCTATTGTCCAGGCCTCCCCTGCCGGAGTTTCGTCCAGCAGCAGGAGGCCAGACTCGTGTCTGTGGCAGCAGCATCCATTTTGTGATGCCAGGGCTCTGGAAAGAAGTTACCGGACTAGTCAGAGTTAACATGTCTTTCCCTCTAGAAGGGTGGAATGCTACCCCGCCGCCAGGATTGGCGGGGGTAGTATTCCAAGATGTTTGACACCAAACACGACATGTTTAGGTGCAGCCATTCCATAGTTAGCATTTTACCGCGAGGATATAATGCGCTTAAGAGTATATGGTCAGGCTGCACTACAACCAGCATCAGAGATGGTCTCCGAACGCTGCAGAGGGGCCCTGCTCATGCAGGCACCCTCTCACATAGGAACCATGCACTCTGCCTTTAGGATTGATAAGGCCTGCCTTAGGAGTGACTTATAGGTTTATATGTGTGTATGCTATTTAGTGATATAGGTAACCTATATCACAGTAAGGGTGCATGCACCACCTTACCCAGGCTGCAGTAGCAGACCTGTGGTGTCAGTTTGGATGGCCTTCCAGGGGTGGCATAATACATGCTGCAGCCCCTGGCAGGCCTCTGAGGTACCTATGCCCTTGGTACATAGTATACCATATACTAGGGACTTATAAGGGCACTCCAGATCCCAATCAGTGATGTGCCTAAGGCACATGGAAACCTTTTACAGAGAAAGCAGATAGACTGGGGCCCTGAATAGCAGGATCCCAGTCCAACTAAGTCATAAACCAGCAAAACACCATAAAAAAAGTGGGGGCAACCATATAGTCAGATTCCACCTTCCTACATAACCCCCCAAACGAAAGGAGATAAGGCTAACCTTGGCCAGTTGAGCCTTCATTGACTAAGTGGTCATATAAGGAAGCACCTGCACTAGCATGGTTGCCCCCTGTCTTATGGTCCACTAAGCAATCCCTCACCCTAAGGGTATGAGAGGGTCTCCACCATGGGGAATCACTACCTGTGGTGTGCTTAGGTAAAGTACAAGGCTGGTGAGGTGTCTGAGTAGGGAAGTGAGGCCCTAGGAATGTTGGCCTCAGCTTCCTCAGATCACTGGTCACCATGTATGCCTGTCTTTCCATGACTGAGTTGCACTTTGCTCTAAGGGTCAACCTTTGGCTGCCTACAGCTGGGGGTTGGGTCCCTTTGGATGGACTACTGGAGGGACATGGCAGGTTTGGAACCTTCTGGTCCCAGGTTTGCCCTTGCCTACCAGAGTCCTTCTGGGGAGGTCCCTACATAAAGGTATGGGGATCCCTCAGTGTGTAGAGGAATTTTCACCTGGCTAGGGCTACTAGACTGGGTGCCCCTAATCTGCTGATGGGGGGCTTCCTCTGGACAGGGGGCCCTGGGGGTCCACTGACCTCCCTGACCTCTGCAGCCCTGGGCTGACTGAGGCAGGGTAGAGAGGGGCAGGTTACCTGCTCCAGACTGGGTACCACCTTGGAAGGGTCCTCTGCCATCAGGGGTGTGGCCAGGCCAGGCCTGACTACCTCTGTGGCAGTTCCTTCACTAGGGGTAGGGTCAGTTCCCTGAGGAGGCTGACCCTTACCTACTGTCTGGGGGGAAGAAGACTTTTCTTCAACCCTTGTGCTCTCTTTTGGGGGAGAGTGGGCCATTCTTTCAGGCTCCATCTCTCCAAATTCTTGGGCTGGGGCTGTGGCCATCACAGCCCCACTAACCCTTGCAGGGACGCCCAACATCCTAAGATGGGTTTGGTGTTCAACTTCAGCCCAGGCTGAAATTTCCAAATCATTGCCCATCAGGCAATCTACAGGTAAGGTGGGGGACACTGCCACTCTCTTTGGGCCTGTGACCCCCTCCCAGCTGAGATTGACTATGGCCATGGGGTGATCTGTTCTGACACCATCAATGTTGGTCACCTGGTACTTAAACTCAGGTAAAAACTGGTGAGGGGGACTAGTTTCCCTGCCACCATGGTGACACTAGCCCCTGTGTCCCTAAATGCCACAGCTTTCTGACCATTAATTATTGGCTCCAATCTGTACCTGCCCAACGCTGTGGGACCCATGGTAAAGGTGGCAAATCCTATACCACCATCAGAGTCAGAGGAGTCTGTTGAGGGGTCCCTGTCTAAACTAGGGCTCACCTCTGTTCCTCTTGCAAAAGCACCCAACTTTTTGGGTGCACTACTCCCAACTGGAGGATTACTACTGGTAGTACCAGGAGGGGTGGTAGTAGTTGTGGGAGGAACATTTTCTTTATTGCCAATCCTGGGGCAACTGGGATCAGTTTTCCAGTGCCCAGGCTTTTTACAGACATGGCAATATGGCTTCTTTTCAGGAGAGGAAGGAGTTTGGGACCCACCCCCAGAAGAGGAATTTTGGGGCCCTGTAGGGGACTTATCCTTAGATTTATCCCCACCTTTCTCTTGGGACTTAGTAGAATCTTTCTTCTGGTCACCACCCTGATTTCTAGTTTTTACTCTGGTTCTGACCCATTTGTCTGCCTTCTTTCCCAATTCTTGGGGAGAGGTCAGATCAGAGTCCACCAGATACTGGTGCAAAAGCTGGTTTTGACAATTATTAAGGATCTGCTCCCTCATAATCAAATTGTACAATCCTAAAAAGTCATGCACTTTGTTGCCATGTATCCAACCTTCCAGAGCCTTTGTAGCACAATCTACAAAATCAACCCAGTCTTGAGTCTGAGCTTTTGGGTGTCTCTGAACTTCAACCTATACTGTTCAGTGGTTAGGCCAAACCCATCTATCAGAGCACTCTTCAAGACTGTGTAATTATCAGCATCCTCTTCTCTTACAGTGAGGAGCTTGTCTCTACCTTTGTCTGCAAAGGAGAGCCACAAGATTGCTGCCCACTGCCTCTGGGGGACCTTCTGAACTTTACAGGCCCTCTCCAGTGCAGTTATCCATTTGTGGATGTCATCCCCACTCTGGTAGGGAGGGACAATCTTGTTTAGGTTTCTATGGTCATAAGACCTTTCCCTATCTCTAGGGATATTGCTGCCACCATGGGACTCTAGTCCCAACTTTCTTTTCTCTCTAAGGAGATCTAGGGACTCCCTGTCTAAGGCTACTTGCTTCCTTCTGAGTTCAAGCTGAGCTTCCTCATATTGAATCAGCCTCTTTCTTCTCTCATGAGAGGATTCCCTCCTATGAGATGAGACAGAGCTCCCTATTGAGGTGCCAGAGTGGTTGGACTCCTGAGAAGGAGACCTAGACCTTCTGGGCACACTCATAATCCTTCCTGGGGGACAAAGGGTGCATCATTCTGATCCTCCTCTTCCTCTTCCTCAGGAGGGGTTGGATTTTCCAGGTCAGGGTCATTGTCACCCTCCTGGCCAGTTTCAGAGGGGGGGGCTGGGGGTATTGGTACCCCTGGTCCCTTCCTCATCTTCTGCCCCACCCTCAGCTCCTACCCCTTCAGTCCCTACAGGCTTACTAAGGTCATAAGCCACCAACAACTCCTTGAGGTGTTGGGTGGTGAGGCTTTGGCCTGTCCTTATTTTTCTCAAGTTACATAAAGCTCTCAATTCCAAGAATGGGAGTGTATCATACTTGGAGGGTGGAAGCTCAATGGCTTCCTGCAAGGATTCTTTGGATCCTGCCCTTAAAGACATTACTAGTGTGGTGTGGTGTATGCACTACCTACTCTAGTGTGGCCTACTAAACTCTCTTGAGTTGTAGAAAGGGTTGTGCTATCCCTTAACACACAACTCTAAGTTCAGTAGAACTTACTGTATTCTAAGCTTAAATTATATGTACCTTAGGTACCTTTAGTGGTTTTCAGTTGATCAATTCAATTGAGATTATCTGGTAAAACAATAGCAAGCTGGAATCCCACACGCTGCACACCAATGTGAGAAGTTGGCCTGGCATATGCTGTCCACTAATTATAGTGGGCACCTTGCACCAGTCCAAACAACCCCTTATTGGAGATAGGTTAAAGACAACCTTATTGAAAGCTATCCTAGTGGTAGCTATGGAGAGCAGCCTTCAGGCTAAGTCTTGAAGGAATGTAAAGCAGCTTGTTTTACCAGTCTATAATCTCTTGAGTGACCAAATGAAAGAGCACCACACCAGGTATATATTCAAAATATATGTATTTATTGCTAAACACACCCCTCTAGTCTCTTTATGAGGCTAGAGTTCGAAAATACATAAGTTAGAAGTTATTAAATCACAGTAATAGCACAAATACACGTTTGGGCCCTAGGGGCGTACCAAACCATATACCAATAAAGTGGTATGCGAACCACGACTGAACTAGACACTAGGCCTAGAGCCTCTAGAAGTGCTTGGACCACAAGGAACCACCCAAGGTAGTGACACAGGGGACCTACGGGAGACGCGTGCAGTGTAAATACACAACCGCGATACGCCGTTGACTTCTATGGAGAAAGTCGGGATCGGGAAATTAGAGAAAAGGGACACTTAAAGAGGACTAGGACAAAACCCTTTGAGATCTAGGACTTTGAAGAGTCTCTACCCACGGGAGCACCGGAGTACTCGTGTTACCTCACCCAGGAAGCCGGGTGCATAGGTGCCTTTCGGGGTCGGGTTTCGTCGTCGATTCGAATGGCGATCTGCTGCAAAGTGCTGCTGGCGGCCAAGAGAAAAGTGTCCGGGTGGATCCAAGAGTGGATCGGAGTTCTGAAGAACCTGAAAGCAGAGGGGACAGAGTCTGGGTCACTAGCCAGTGACCAGGAAGGCGATGGACAGATGCCCACCGATGTCGAGTGCTTCAGGTGCGTTGACGGTCGTCTTGACTCTTCAGCCACGAGGTCCAGGAGGCGTTGTCGGCGACCAGGAGCAGGATTCGGGCTGGTACACGATGTCTGTCGAGTGCTGAGGTGTCGGCGACCGGATTGGACCCAACAAGCCTTGGCAACGGCAAGTCTCGGTGAAGATGTAGATCGTCGATGGTGCAGACCAGCAAGGTCTGTGGAACTCACCCAGCGAGGGTAAGTGAGGGCAGGCCTGGAGCAACCAGGATGCCAAGTAAGAAAAGGATTGGCCTTCGTTAAGGGCTACTAGCCAACGGGCTAGCGACCGCGAAGGAGCCTCGTGACGCCGCACGTGGATCTGGCTTACAGGACACTCGTGGAGTGGGGGCCAGTGATCTTCGGTGCAGGTGGTGCTGGAGGCTAGGGCTACTCGGAGCCCAAAGCACGACTTCTTGGGAGACCCAGAAGAGGATGCACTTGCAAATGTGCTCGGTGTCCAGGGGTCACGGTCTCAAGTCACCCACGATAGCCACGGGCCTCAGCTTTGCTGGGGACTCAGGGTAGCCTCGGGAAGTCTGAGAATCCACCTCTGGTGATGCGATGACTTCGGCGTCCGACAGGAGCTTCAGAAATGCAAACCGGACAGATGCTTCTTTGGTGCCTGCCAAGCAGGGAGTCACTCCTTGACCCCAAGGGAGATTCTTCAGTCCTCTAATCTTGTCGTAGAGCGTCGAAGGTCCAGGATTCAGTTTCAGAGTTTCGTCCAGGTATAATCTAAAGTCCTAAGGACTGGGTTCCTATCTTTATACTAAAGATAGGGGTTGGACTACTCTGTGGCCCCACCTATGGGTGGGTCAGGGCAGAGGGTGGCTACACCCCTTTCCCTTTGTCCAGTTCGCGCCAAAGCAGGGGCTGCAAGCCCTGATCCGGTTTGAACTGGGGTATGCACTAGGGACACCAAATGTGCCCCCAGTGCAGGACTTCAAAGCACCCGAAAGTGCTCCCGCCCAGCCCCAATACACATTATCCTGTCTGGGGAGGTGGTCACACCTCCCTGGGACAGAAACCTATTGTCCAGGCCTCCCCTGCCGGAGTTTCGTCCAGCAGCAGGAGGCCAGACTCGTGTCTGTGGCAGCAGCATCCATTTTGTGATGCCAGGGCTCTGGAAAGAAGTTACCGGACTAGTCAGAGTTAACATGTCTTTCCCTCTAGAAGGGTGGAATGCTACCCCCGCCGCCAGGATTGGCGGGGGGTAGTATTCAAGATGTTTGACACCAAACACGACATGTTTAGGTGCAGCCATTCCAAAGTTAGCATTTTACCGCGAGGATATAATGCGCTTAAGAGTATATGGTCAGGCTGCACTACAAACAGCATCAGAGATGGTCTCCGAACGCTGCAGAGGGGCCCTGCTCATGCAGGGGCACCCTCTCACATAGGAACCATGCACTCTGCCTTTAGGATTGATAAGGCCTGCCTTAGGAGTGACTTATAGGTTTATATGTGTGTATGTATTTAGTGATATAGGTAACCTATATCACAGTAAGGAGTGCATGCACCACCTTACCCAGGCTGCAGTAGCAGACCTGTGGTGTCAGTTTGGATGGCCTTCCAGGGGTGGCATAATACATGCTGCAGCCCCTGGCAGGCCTCTGAGGTACCTATGCCCTTGGTACATAGTATACCATATACTAGGGACTTATAAGGGCACTCCAGATCCCAATCAGTGATGTGCCTAAGGCACATGGAAACCTTTTACAGAGAAAGCAGATAGACTGGGGCCCTGAATAGCAGGATCCCAGTCCAACTAAGTCATAAACCAGCAAAACACCATAAAAAAAGTGGGGGCAACCATATAGTCAGATTCCACATTCCTACACGGCCCCATCCACTTGGGAAAAAACGGTGCGTCGGGGAAGGCGGAGCGGAATGGAGTACCCCGAGACTGGCAGTTTTGCTCACACAGTACGCCACCCCATCCTACTGTAAGCCCTGCTACAGCCCGTCCCAGAGATGAAACCACCACCGGGACGACACTGACTGGGAACAAGGAGCAATAGACCGCCCACCTGGGGGACCCGGACACAGCCGGCTGCCACTGAGGAGACACCCAGGACAGCAAGGAAAGGTGCGCCCAACACTCCCAATCCCAGGGCTCGGTGCCAGGCATTGAGGCGCGGAGGAGAGACTATGGACCCCCACCCTAAGCACGGGACCTGGAAGGCGGGAGCTCCCCGAGAGGCAGGGCACGAGAGCCCGTAAATCCCCTGCTACCCATCACTGGTGCCCGGCGACCATGGCACACGTAGAGGTGGAGGCCCAGATGCCCATAGATAAGGGACCCTCGACCAGGATCGCAGCTGAGACAAGAACCAGGGGGGGGGCGAAACAGGAGAAGAGAGCCCCTTCTTTACCCTCCCCAGCAGAGAGGCACAAGCACGCAAGCCCACTGCGGCAGGAGTGATGCAGACCATCAGTCAGAGGCTCGGAGCCGGTGTCCTGACAGGGAGATGGGGGACAGAGGGAGAGGCTAGGAGGCCCCCAGAAACGCACTGCAGGCACAGATAACGTTGGAGCCAAGGGCCCCGGGAATGCATGAGAAACCCCCCCTCCTTTGGCCCTAGATCGGTGCCGCCACAGAGGAGCACGACGAGCCAGGAGCGACACAAGAAGAGAACCTATCGGACCAAGATGCACACATCCTGACCCTCAAATGGCGACCACCCCTGCCCCCAGTCCTCACCTGGCGACTACCTCGAGACAGCCTTGAGGACCCTGTATTTCGCCACGAACAAGAAAATAGCATTTGGAGCTACTTCTCAGAGAACACTCATACGGCGTCCTCCAGGATGCTAGAATGGGACGCCTTTAAGGTAGTCATTAGAGGTGCATGTATTCGACAAATAACAGGGGTCCGCGTGACACTAGACCGCACCATACGAGCGACAGAAAATAAGTTGGCGACCCTGACTAAGGCCGAGGATGCCAGTATGGCATCCCAGCACAGATCGCAGAGGCAAAGACCATGTGCACAGAGGCTTTCGTGAATCTATGCAGATATATTTCAAGGCGTATGCAACCAAGACGCACTGGGAAGGGGACCGATCCATAGCTCTACTGACCTGGCCAATCCACCCAGACACAAACACACAGCCAATCACAAAAATAGCTGACCCTACAGGAGCCATGGCTCCACACACAAGCAGAGATCTTACAGGCCTTCTACAACTATTACGCCAGGGTATACAGAGCCCCCGGGCAGGACGATCCAGAATTCGGCAATAGATTTCTAACCCCTCAGACCATACCACAAATTACCTCTTCTGACAGAACCTTCCTCAACGCACAAATCACGTCAGAAAAAAAATATGATCCAAGCCATGGCACAAAATAAGGCCCCGGGCCAGGATGGCCTACCATTACAATACTACAATACGTTCTCCGCACAGTTGGGTCCCAGATTGGAAGTGACGTACTGGGCAGCACTGAAGGCTGGAGAACTCCCCGGTTCGCCACAAATCTATTCTAGTGTTGTTCCTAAAGCTGGAACGTGACCCTATACTATTGACCTCAAATCGACCAATCACAATGTTCTCAATTGACTGTAAGATCCTCGGTAAGATCCTGGTGGAGCGATACACCAGAATCCTCCCAGCACTGGTACACCCGGATCAGTGTGGGTTTGTGCCAGGCAGAAATACCTCCCACAACATCCGTAGGCTGTTCCACTTCCAGGATCGGGCGCAGGTCCGATTTCCCAATGCTGCTTCCCTGATCGTGGATCTGGAGAAAGCATTTGATACCCTGGCATGGCCAAACCTTTTTGCGATGCTCCAGCACGTAGGAATAGGTCCCACACTTATGGCGTACACGAGGCTGCTGTATACAAACCTCACATCCCGAATAAGCCTTGGCCGCCACATTTCAGCCCCTCTCACGTGGCGCACGGCATGCGTCAGAGATGCCCGCTCTCCCCCTCCTCTTTGCCTTAGCAATGGAACCCCTGGCAATTTGCCTACGAGAGGAGGGAAAAGAATGGGGCATCCCACTAGCAGGCACAAGCCACGGCCCATGACCTACTGTTATATGTTCGGGACATCACAATGAACCTCACATTCCTGTGGGCCACACTCGAAGATTTCACGGCCACAGCCGGGTTGAAAGTCAACTGGGCGAAATCCACTATATATCCCCTAAGCCCTGATCTTCCCCCGCAAGAGATATGCGTCGGTAACACCAGGCTCACCTGGAGTAGGAGGGCCCCTCAATACTTAGGGGTTAGACTTTATCATTCCCCCAACGATCTCTATGAAGGCAACCTCTGCAAGCCGTTGGCAGGCATGCGTGCCCAAGTAGGCTTCTGGTGGACCCTACCTCTGGCCCCCATTGGCAGAATAGCCTTGGTGAAAATGGTCACAGTACCCCGTCTCCTCCACCATTTTGCAAATCTGCCAGTTATCCCCCACGCTCCTTCTTTTGGGAACTCAACTCCCTGCTAAATTCCCTTATATGGGGCAGTGGTCGTCAAAGTGTTGCCCTGACAAAGATGCAACTGCTGATAGATCGGGGAGGGCTAGGGGCCCCATCCTTTGAAGCATACTTCCTAGCAGCACAGCTCCAATGGCTGTCGCGTTGGACAGCGGGACACCATCTGGGAGAGACCGGCTCAGAGAGGGGACGTCTGTTGATATCAGCACTACGTCACCTACTCCATGCCTGGCACCCGACCAGTTTCGACGTATTCCATACAGGTAGCAGTAGCTAGATCCTGCATGTTATGGATCCACCGCCTATCCCGTGGAACACCACTATACACCCCACTGCTGTCACTAGTGGGTCTACCCGAGGCAGCGGTCATTACACAGCTCAGGCCATGCAGGTATGGACAGACCACTCGCTCCTCAAGACAGAGTCTTTGTTCGCAGACGGTCAACTCCTCATGTTTGACCATATAGCAGAGGAAAGTAGACTCCCACGTGGACAATTCCTCCTACATAGACAAATTGTCTCTGACTGTCCACAGAAATGGGACCTATCCAAGGGGGAACCAGCGATACACCTGGTACTTCATACAATCCTAACTATGGGCATAGGACAGCACTTAATCACATGGATATATAAGGCCATTCTAGAACTCGCAGCCACACCACTCACCCAACTGAGACAAAAATGGGAGGAAGAATTTGAGCGCCCACTACATGAAAAGGAGTGGGAATACGCTTTAGAGTACCCCAAGAAAGTATCCCGAAACCCACGGTTTAAAAATATACAATTCTATATCCTGAACCGCGCATACTTAACACTAGCACGACTCCAACACTTCTACCGCGAGACACAGTTCCTATGCTCATGCTGCTAGCTCCCCAACGCAACATTCCAGCATATGTTCTGGAATTGCCCTACTTTACAACCCTATTGGAATACAGTCCACAGCACATTACGAGAGATCACAGGGTTCACCGACATGGCCACTTGGGAAGCAAGCGTGCTAGGAGTGACCCGACGCCGGAAACACCATAAAGTGGAGACACAGTTGGCATTGCTAGCCATCCTGCTGGCAAAATGAGGTACCATGATGCACTGGCGCAGGCCTGCAGGGCCCCCACTAGCAGCTTGGACGGGAGTGGTAAACAAATGGGGTACAGCGGAAGAGGACGCAATAAGGTACAAGAAGGTACGAGGGGTACACCGCCGCCGCATCTCCACAGAATGGGTCACACTTCTCCTGCGCTTCCGACAGCAGGTGACAGCAACCCAACCACCCATGACACCGCCAACCCTAATAAAGATGCCAGACCCGGAGCCCTCAGCCGAGGACACAAAGGAGCACCCACCTCTGCAGACTCCCTGCATTACACACTCAATCTTGATTCCTAGTTCCACTGATTTCAATTACATGATCTAGGTGGCCTCACTTATAACTTATTACTTAGTGATGAGGAATACTTTTACTTAGGGATAGACCGTCAACGTTACCTGTGCCAATATACCCTGCCAAAGGTTCACAAGAATTTACTGTTTCCCCCCGGGAGACCTATAGTAGCCGGAATAGGTGGTCCCGCAGAGAGACTTTCACAAAATGTGGATTTCTTTTGATACCATATGGGAAGAATTTACCTTCCTATATACAGGATTTGAAACATATTCTCAATTTAATAAGTGATGTTAATTGGGAGACAGGAATGTCCATGGATGTGGTGTCACTCTATACGAATATTTATTTATTTATTTATTTCTTACATTTATATAGCGCAAAACTATCACTCTACAGGTATCCTGGCGCTGTGACTTGCCCAGATGACATTGTGCATAATGATAGTCTATAAACGACACGGTATGCTCGTAATGCTAGTACTTAGGGAAGAGCCATGTCCTTATGCTTTTTCTAAATGGGAGCAAAGATTTGATTTGCCTAATATTCAAGGGAAGGTCATTCCAGAGTTGTGAGGCTGCTACCCCAAAGGCTCTGCCACCTGTCCTGGTCTTCCTAAATCTGGTGGTGGTTACCAAATTCGTGCCTGATGAGCGTAGGTTTCTCCCTGGAGTATACCAGGTGAATTTCTCCTGCATGGATATTGGACCTAGGCCATGTACTGCTTTGAACACCATACAGAGAGATTTAAAATGAATTCTCTCATTTATGGGCAGCCAATGAAGGTCTCTTAGAGCTAGAGATGTAGAGGACCTACGCTGCCTGTTTAACGCCAGTTTGGCTGCTATAGACTGAATCCTCTGCAGTTTCCGCAGTGCTGATTGTGGTGCTCCCAAATACAGGGAGTTACAATAGTCCAACCTGCTCAGTATTAGACTCCTCACCACCAGAGGTCTGGAGGTGGCGGGCAGGAGCGGGAGGATCTGGCGCAGTGCTCTTAGCAAGGAGAAGCAGGTGCCGACTGTTTTATTGATTTGTGATTCCAATTGGAGATTGTCATCCATTAGAACCCCCAGGTTACGCACTGTTCTGGCAGGGATCAGTGGTTTATCCATAGGGGTGAGTCTAAATCGGCGGGATAAGGCCGAGCTATTTTGGCCGCGGAGCAGTATACTATCTCAGTTTTTCTCCATTAAATTGTAAGGAGTTTTTCCTGAGCCAGCTGGAGGTCTTGAGCATGCACTCCTGAGAATTTCTCAATAGATACTGCCTGGTTTCCTTCTAGAGAGAACACCAGTTGCGTATCGTCTGCATAATTGACTAGGTCAATGCCGAAAGACTTAATAATTGGGATTAAAGGGCGCAGATAAATATAAAATAGAATTGGGCTGATTGCTGAGCCCTGTGGCACCCCGTGTCACACGGGGGTCTTGGGAGAGGTGAACGGTGGGATAGTTACCATCTGTTGCCTGCCCGTCAGATACGATTGCAGCCACTTTAAAGCCTGTCCTTTCACTCCGATATTCTCTAGTCTTTTCAGCAGGATCCTGTGATTTACCGTGTCGAATGCGGCCGACATGTCCAGTAATACCAATACGGACAGATTGCCATTGTCGGCTCGCATTCTTAGGTTATCCAGGACCGTTGCTAAGGCCGTTTCCGTTCCATGCCCTGGTCGGAAACCGAATTGAACCTTATCTAGTAGTTGATTTTCTTCCAGATAGAGGGACAGAGACTTACTAACTGCCCACTCCAGAATTTTTACTGAATACGGGAGAAGAGATATTGGTCTAAAGCTCGATGGACACTTAGGGTCGAGTGACGGCTTTTTGAGCAACGGGGTTACTACTGCCTGCTTCCAGCCTTCCGGGACTGTTCCCTTTTCTAATGACTGACAGCAAATCTGCCGTAGCCATGGAAATAGTTCCAGCTGGAACTCTTTCCAGATCGCCTGCGGAAGAGGGTCCAAAGGGGACCCGGAGGAAACACTTTGGGCTAGATTGTTAAATATATCCACAGTGGGAATTTGAAAGCACTCTAAAGCGGGTGGCAGATAGTCCTTGAGTGCCTCTTTCTGTTGCTCTGTTGCTGATCTCATGGAAGGTTCCTTTTCCTCGTCGAGGCTACTATCATTGTTGGAGTTTAAACCACTGACTATCTTGTTAATTTTTTCGTCAAAGTGGGTAGCGATATTATCGCAGAGTTTTTGTGTCGCGGTTACTTTATTGCCTGTACACGCTGGATTGGATAGGTCTTTTATGATGGTGAAGAGCGTTTTTGTGCTATTAGGTGCCTGCAGAATTGTTTTCGCATAATACTCTGCTTTGGCCCTTGAAATTGCTTCCTTGAATTAAGGAGTGATCGGTCCAGCTTTGAGGTAGCACTTCAATTACTTCCGTTTCATTCTGATTTACAAATAAGAGGTCTAGGGTGTGCCCTCCTTGATGGGTTGACTGATGTACTAATTGGTGCAGATTGAGACTTTCACAGGCTTGTTCCAGATCTCTCAGTGAGGGGCCAAGGGTCCCATTGTCCCAGAGATTGAAATCGCCCACTATGATCATCCTTGAATGTGTCAGGGTCATATTGGCCAAGGTGTCAATTAGGGCTTGGTATTGGGTGTGTTGTCCGGGGGGCCTGTAACATATCTCATATGAGTTAGGCATTAAGGCCCTTAAACATTTTTTGAACACCAGAGCTATTGAATATTTGGCACACACGGAGATGCTCTTTGATATGACCAAACTTATTCTTGATAACAATGTTTTCCTGTTTTTGGCTCGTAGTATAAACAGCTGAACGGAACTGCTATGGGTTCCAGATTCACTACGTCTTTTGTCAATCTCTTCATGAGATGGTTTGAGGCGAAGTGGATCTGGGGTCCTAAAGGGCCAAATGGGTCAGCAAAATGCACTATTGGGGCAGATACATAGACGAATGTCTCATGATTTGGACAGGAGACCTGGAACTCCTGAATGAATTTTGTATGTATTTGCACAAAATATCCTACAGTCAGTAGCGGTCCGTGGAAGGAGTGCCGGCCGGGCGGTGACGTGGGGTGGGGGAGGGGCAGGGTGGGGGGTAGTAAACCACGGATTACGGCCGAATACAGGTAAGTAAACATTTAAATAAATAAAACGAATTTTGTTGTGAGCGCTGCATCGCCAAATGCTTAGAAGCGAGTCATAGAAGAAATTCTCTAAATTGGATGACGTACGCGTCCAAACACCCTGATGCTTCTGGGTCCATTTCCTTATAAAGAAATTTCATAAGGATACAATTTGGTTTCATAATCAACCCTACGTCCTGAAGATGGTCTGACGGTCTTACTGCCAACACAGACCGAAACGTCGACTACAACGTCTATTTCTTCATACATTTGTTGATTTTAAGGAATCGTTTTCTGTTTTGTCAGATCGTTTTCCTTTGTTAATTTATGGAATAGATGTATGCATAGTTTTTGTGTAGGTTAATTTGTGATACCTTTATAACTATGTTTGGTTGATTCCATGTATATTTCCCTTGGTCTTATTTTTGTATATATTAAATATATGTTTCTTTGAAGAAAAGCCAGCCCCGTGTTACCTAATTCAGGGTTTCAAGATATATGTCTGCCCGTCATATTCACTTCTCCTTGATTCCAATTTTGGATTAAGTCTGAGTTCACCACTAATTAGGGTTGAACATTGAATAATTTCTTTAAAAAAAATTTTGAACTAAGTCCCGAAATAAAATCCCTTGTAGGCAACTTTCTACTTATTCACAGTTAGGACTAGTCAGCTATTAGCTGTACATACATCGGTAATGGCAACCAGTTTTATTTTATCAGTGTATCACTTGCTGAAAATGAAAATTTTCATTCAAATATCTCTTCCATTCCATGGTGGATGCATATGGTCACGTTACCGGCCATGTAGTAGTGTTTGTGTCTTAGCGTGAGGGCCTTCCGTTAGTTCTGCTGGTTCTACTTTAAGTGCCCCCCAATATGAACAGTGCGGTCGTCTTTGGCGTGCATGAACCTCTGAATGATGAACAGGGCTAGGATTCAATCGGTAGAGGCATTTCAAGGGCGTTCACGAGTCACCAGTAGCTCACGCATCACCCGTTTGAGACCTGTGATCTAGAATGACATGCACTTCACACAAATTAAAGACCACGTGGAAGAAAATGTAGATGATGAGGAAGTTTTGAACAACCAGAACAGTACTTTGCATGGATTTAAAATATTAATAATTAATAACAATTAAAGGCACATTAGTTTTGTTAATAATAGGCTAATATACAAATAATCAAGAATTGGTATCCCAGGGAAGATTTAGCTTCAGTGAAACGGAGATGACCGCTAGCTATCGTAAAGGGGAAGGGCCATTCGCATCCAATTCCAAGGGACACAAAAAGAGCACTGACAGGGAATAACCTTGCCTGGGTATAATTTGGGGAGGGGACTGCTAAACCAGCTTGGCATGTTTCTGTGCACACCCACATGTTATTGGCGGTGGGATGCACTACACCCCTCAGGTAGAAGGACCAGTTAAAAGTATGGGTTGTACAGCCTAAGTTAAATAAAGATCCCTTTAAACTCTGTATTTGACCTGCCACATCCGCTGCACTTCAAAGCCAGAGGTCTCCTGACAAATTTCTGCTTAATTTTATTATGCATTTTAACACTGGGGATTGGTGCTTACAAACTCCTTTTATTTTACAGTCGGAGAGAGGAAAGAAAATGTAAGGTAACAGCTGTTACATTACATTTTCAAACGGAGATTGCAGCTGACTATCAGAAAGTGGCAAGGCCTTCACAACTAGCTCTAAGGGACACAAATAGAGTACTGCCAGGGAATAACTTTATCTGGTTATAATTTGTGGGAAGGGACTGTTAACACAGCCCATGCCTCAGATGTTACGATGCATGTGTATGTGCACACCCATATTTTATCGGCGGATGGATGCACCACACCCTTCAGGCAAAAGGATCAGTTAAAGTATGGGTCGTAAAGCCCAAGTTAAATAAAGATGCCTTTAAACTCTCTTGACTTGTCACGTTCGCTGCGCTTCAAACAGAGAGGTCGAATGTAAGGCTATGTCTTCTGACGAATTTCTGCTTAATTTTCTGATGTAGTTTAAACACTGAGATCGGTGGTTACAAACTCCTATAAAATAGCAGTTGGAGAAAGGAAAGGAAATGTAAGGTAGCAGCTTTGAATGAAAGGGGCACACAGCAGTCAGGAAAGCAAAAATAAAGCTCATTTCTTGTAATTCTGAATAGTGATGGAAGCAACAGTTTAATATGGGCAAAACAAAATTATGGCAGTTTATTTGGTGATGCACAAAAGAAAAATATTCACTGAAACTGGATTTGACACAATATTTTTTTTAATATAGTTGTATCAATAAAACTAGCGGGCCCTGCACAAATTTAGTGGCCATTTTCAATGGTAACCATCAAAAATGTTTCCTCTTGTTTGCATCCTGGCAATAACTTTATCAGCAATTTGGTAGAGGCACACCTGGCACCCATGAAAGGACATGACACAGCTCAGTTCCTTGAGACATATTACCAAATTGCCATGGTTTATATGGCACAAGTATCCACTCTATCCCCTCCCATTGATGTTCTCCAGCGTGTCCCTATTTCACTTGCTGGTGTGGCATGTGGTCACCAGTTTGAACTCTGAACTTTGGGCCTTGTCAGCGTGGGGGTGAACATAGGGCTTGGCCAATCCCAAAATATAAAGGCACAAATTTGCACAGTGTGCACAATAGAGTATATTCAGGGCCACTGGAATTATGTGGCAGGAAAGGGCCAAATTTGCAGCAAGGCTGAGTAAATTATGCTGCAAGTAAAGGCAAATTATGCAGCATAATGCTGTACATTTTGTAATAGCATTGCTTCATTATTTCATCTTTTTAGGTCGAGCCTAGGCAGCGTGCATGCGCTGTCTGCAAGACTTATTGTAGACTACAAAACTAGTTTATTCCCGCCTACTACTTACCATTCGTTCACTCCTGCGTCACTCCTCTTTGCTGCCTTCTAAGTCATCCATGCAGCTGAAACCTCACTTCCGGACAAGGCTAAGGTGCACCGGCCAAGCACAGTCTCCTTACGCTTACTCTCTCTATCTGTGGTTTTACCAAACATTTTTTTAAAAAGGCTATTTTACACCCGTCCTCGCTTACGCCCACCCACCACCCTTCAACACAAACGCGGTGTTTCCCTTAATGATACGGCATGCCCGTCGCTGCTTCCCACCCTCCGACACAAATGCAGCGGATTGCAAACATCAAGGTATGCCCAGATTCTCCGAAGGCATACTGCACACCTCTCTCACACCCCACCCTATGGCACGAGACACAGCCACTAAACATCTGCTGGGAGTTACGGTGGCAGGTCTACCTTATTCAATTCCTTCCCTTCCCACGAGCAAGTACCTGTGTTAGGTCTGAAATCTTTAGGCCCCCCCACTTCTAGCGTCAGGCGAAACATGCTGCACCCCACAACTGCACAATAACGCGTCTCCGACCACGTTCCTCAGCGTAGCACAACATTCAGCTGCACTACTCTCCTGACCTGGAAGGTGCACCGATTCAGGCCCCCTGACCCCTAGGCAATGCCTACTGCCCACGCATCATGCCCTAGTCCCGGCCTCTGCCTACCATAAAAAAGTAAATAAAAAAGTTTAATGTGAAAGCATAGGCAAGATTTCAATAAACGAAGATTAACTGTTAATATTGTTACCGTCAATGTGCTCTCTCCAGTTTTCGCAAACATATCAAAATAAACATGCATATACATAGCTGGCATTTTAATAAAAATATTAATTTCAAATATTGGTGACTAACAATGGCGTGAATGCTATTTAATATGTAAAGAGGTTAACTTCATGCGTAGCCGCATACTGCTTCGTTTCTTATATCGATGTCTCCTTGCTTAGTGACTGCGGCCGCAACCAAAGGCTGAGCGTGATTCCACTCAAACCAGTGCTTCCCCTATAAACTTAACTTATTATTTGCAATCTGTTCAAATTGAACGTATGTCGCGGCCACCATGTACAGCCATAGGGTCAGAAGGGAGTAATTGGACAATGGAGTACGAATGAAGTAACAGGACGTTTGTCAGCTGTGAGAGCATATGCC
Organism: Calotriton arnoldi; assembly: GCA_963921515.1. Classification (NCBI taxonomy): domain Eukaryota; kingdom Metazoa; phylum Chordata; class Amphibia; order Caudata; family Salamandridae; genus Calotriton; species Calotriton arnoldi. Next base: position 1,405,223 of record CAWUFW010003995.1, on the reverse strand, counting down.
ACGGCCATCTTGCACTGGTATATTCAGCCACTGAGCAAAGTTGTAAGGGTGTAATCAGCTGGGGTCCGAAATAATTAACCCTATACAATGCGTTCTGGCTGTTAAGAAACCTTTCAAAAGCATTGTTGCAAAACATTGGCCAAACACTTTAATCTGCTTGCCTAAACAAGAAACTTCCACGAGCAGATATGTTCTTTATTTACATACAAATCAGCTGTTTAAATGCGTGCTATACCTGTCAAGCCAAAGCGCAGACACGGCCCACCCCATCTTCACCAGACACACCCCTTCGCCACATGGTAACGTATTCAGAGGAACGTGGATTGTCAAAACCGAAATTAGAAACGCCAATAAGGATGGAGCACACAGCTGGAAAAGAAGACGAATTCAGGCTGCCCGGGGTCCACGAAGGAGACCCACTAAGAGGGCGGCCGCCTTAGTGCCACAGGAGGGCACAGGAGGCAGCCTCCCAGCGTTTGGGACCCTTAGGGGTCCAGTGTGCCGTGTCACTTCCGGGGAGGGGGCGAGGTACATATACCTCTCCCCGCCCCTTGGGCGCCCTCTTGGCCCATTCCCCTGACGCCGTTTCGGACGTGTCCCCGGGAGCTGCCAATTGCGCGGTGAGTGCAGATTCAATACCCCCCCCCCTCCTCCTCCAACGAGGACAAGGGCTGGGCCTGGCGTCGGCCGTAGCGGCTGCCCGTCAGTGTGGGGGGAGGACAGCTCCCACCGGGTTAGGGCAGTGGCACCCCTCCTCTGGTCGAGGCCAGCCTGGGCTGACCGGGGAAGGGGCCCAGAGGGGAGCGCGTGAATCAGGTGCCCCCCCCCCTCAAAAACTCCGATTTGGGTTGGAGCTTAGCTCAGCTGGCAGAGCCATGCCTCGCAAGTGGGCAGTCCTGGGTTCAATCCTCGGCTTTTCAGGAGGCTATGTTGCGTATCGGCCATAAGGGCCAGCGGGGACGTAACACATGTGGTGTGTCCGTGCCTAAGTGGGGGCTGCAGCGGAGTGGGGGGGGTAGCCGACGCCGCGATGGCAACTTCCCCCGGCAGGCCCCCAGGGTATTTCGCGTCGGCTAGGTGGCTTTAACCGAGGGGTTTCGTGCCCCCACCTATCCGTTAAGGGCAGGGGCGGGCGATGGGGGGTTTTTGGCCCGATGCTTTAGCAAGGTTGGTTGGGGCATCTGGGTTACTGCTCGCTTTTCGCGTGCAACAACGTGGCCCCATGTTTAGAGCTACTGACCAGGAGGATCGGGGTTGCTCCTTGGGTGGCGCGAAGGTGCGCGGGTTAAGCGCTGCGAGGGTCTGCGCTCAGCATCCTCAGGGGGGGGCAACTGTGCGGGGTCGTCAGGCTCTCACCGTGAGGAGGGCGGGCTGCAGGGCGCCTACACGTACTGTTGTGGGCCTGCTGTGAGGCGCGGGCATTAGGCAGGCTACTCCCGCTCTTGTCTGGCTTGCGGGTGCCAGCCTCCAGCATAGCCCCAGCTGAACAGGGCATACGTGGGCCTGCTGCGAGGCGCGGTCCGTGTGCTGCTCCTCCTGCTTTTGCCCGGTGTCGCGTGGGCTCCTTCTTGCGGGGCCAGTCCCTGCAGTGCCAGCAGCTGACTTGGCCTGTGCGTGCCAGTAGTTAGATACGGGCCGGTTATAGGCACCACCCGCGTTTGCCTGGTGTCGCTGGTCCCCTCCTGCGTGAGGGCCGGATGCAGGGCCTCTGCCCGTATGAGGTGAGCCAGCATTGCAAGGGCCCGGGAGAGGCTCCCTCTTCTGTATGCGCATGTAAAGGCACCAATACCTTCGGGTCGGAGAGGATGTGGTCCGGCGGCTAGACTGCCGACTTTGGTGCCGGAAACCAGGGTTCGAGCCTCGGGGTGGTATCCACGTCCTGTGATTTGGGGCAAATCACTATATCTCCCCGTGCCTGAATGTGTAAGGTAAATACGGTGCTCATGGAAAGCGCTCCAATACCTTCGGGTTGAGTCCGCGCTAAATAAATATGCAAATCTGCAAAAAAAACAAAAAACATAGGGAGTGTAATCAGTGCTCGTAGCAGCAATGCATGTGGGGCCAGGGGCGCGGGTCCGATTAGTGCTGCCAGCTCAAGTGAAAGTTTGGTAGGTACTTGCGGGCTGCGAAAGAGGACCCTGGTCCGAGTGGATGTATGATTCCTCCCAACCCCACATCTCTTTCAGAACTTGTAGCCTAAGTCTTGCATCAACTGTGGCGCACAGCCATGGAGCGCTCAGAAAGGGGGCGACAGGCGGCTGTGTCGTTTCCTAGTTAAGGGACCCATTTCAGCACCTGGAATTGGAGGGCCTCCTCTCCAGCACCCAAAACAGAGGTTTGAGGCAAGTCAACAGACTCTGGTGTGGAATTAGCTCAGTTGGAGTCAGGCATGCTTCGCAATGGCCTCTGTTCCACATCCTCGAGCCAGATGGACCACTCTGGGCTTGTTTCACTGGACCCATTACCTTCGGAGGAGTGTAGAAAAGGTCAGACAAGTGGGGCAGTGAAGTTAGCGAGTGCCATCCTGGTCTGTGATTGAAACATGAGGATTTAGTCTGGGGGCGTGGCTAATTTTGTAGCCAATGCAAAGGCACCAGGACCCAGACGTCAGAGATGCCCAGCCTGCTCTATACTGTGCTGTTTATTTAACAGGTTTTTGGTAAGAATTGTTTTGATGTGCGTTCCTGAGTTTAGCTCTGTGCGGTCGTTTCCTCTATGAAGGGGTTGGGGAGGAATCATTGCCACCGAGGCAGGCGCTGGTAAACCCAGAACGGAGGCTGGAGGGAGCAGACGCTAAACACTGCATTCAATGGGTTTGCACACAGGGATCCTCACAAGATAGAAAAGAAACAAGCATTTGCAATGCAATAGGTGCCGCATTGCTCCGTTGCCGGGGGCTTCCGGGGTATGGCACGGAAGGATAATGCTATGTTGCCGGTGTCTGGGTTAGGCGCACTGTGCCTCTGAGGCCCGGGATGGCTCGTTTTGGGCTGACTGGTTGTTCAGCATGCGGGGCAGCAGCCTAGATGTGAGCTGGGACTTGTTTTGGTATTTCACACCTTCACTTCGCCTTAGGAGATCACAGCGGTCCGGTACTGGTTCTCTAATTATGGTCGGATTAGGGATTGCCCTACTTGCGACTCCCTGCGCCAAAGATACAGTGTGTCTTTGAGAACAGAGACCGATTTATAGTGAAGCAAACCTGGCCCTTTCAGGAAGACCTAAATCAACCTAGTGGAAACGGTATTACCATTTCAATGGTACAGGGCGTCTCTCTAGGCTAGGCACTGCACCACGCGTATGGATTTGGTGCTACATCGGGCCTGCCCGCATGAAGTAATTAGTGGGGCTACATCGATGCGGGTAAAGAATTTGACAGTGTCTAGAACACTGCTCCTTGTACTAAGTATGATTGGTTTTGGTCAAGGTCGTCAGGGAGAGTGGGGGCCACATTGCTTGCACGAGGAAGGGTGTCCCACTCAGTTAACGCAGGTCGACAGGGTCGATGGCAGCATCGGTGGTAGTCTGGTGGTATGCTTGTGGTTGTCAGCGTTGGTGTTAGTCAGGTTGTATGCTTGTGGTCAGAGACAGCCACATTTCAGGTAACAAGTGGGGTTATAGGGTGTGGCCTATAGGTGGCACTGCTCCTTTCAACCGGCATACATTATTGGCAGTAATATTAGTGAGCTGCTGCTGAGTTCCAATGTCGAAAACACGAGTCACTACCCCTGAATATTGACGCAAACACAATTAGAACTTGGCCAGAGTGCTCGTGCAGTACCAGCAACCTGGCAAAGGAAATCTAGGTAGAGGGTGTGATGGAGCATTACTAGTAAGTCAGCATTCCTAAGCCTATCTGGGGATCTGTGGGTGGCTCAGCGAGACTGGTCGTGCCTCACCTCTTGACGTATGGCGGATGGTGAACCCAGGTTGCGGTGAAGAGACAGCGGGTAATGGTCGAGCTTCCTGCATATTCCGCGAGCGGCCTGTTCATTTCTACCATCAGATTTCCATTTTGTTTGTGGCCAAACTGTGGGTGTTGCAATGACACATCGCGTCGTCGTTCATTCAAGTTGGTGCAGTCTGGTGTGTAACCTATGGCTGGTTTTCCTGGTTGTGGCCATGTTGGTGTTGGCACTTCCAGTGGTGGGTGCCAGCCCGGCCCGCTCGGAGGGAACATTTACATAGGCATCTGGGACTGGGTAGATGATCACACCTATGCCCCAGTTAGATGACAGTGCGCCACACATGCGTGGTTGAATTTTATTAGAGGGTCTCGGGATTTTAGTCACTAATGAAAGGCCGTAGTCAGATAGTTTTTCCTTGCACAGCAGCCGGTGCTGCGCTTCGGGGAAGCATTCAGACCCGACGACCATGGGGTCAGATTTGCACTAAGTTTTAAATGAAGAGGCATATGCTGGCATAGTTGTGCCCTACATAGCCAAGAAGTTTGTACCCCAAGAGTATAGCAGTAACCTAGGTTTGATTCCGCTATCCGCGCTTGAAAAGTTTATATTCAATTCTCCCATGGGCACAGGCTGTGGTTCTGGTGGCAAAAGTCTGATTAATGTGCCTGGATACAAAGTTCGTTATGGTCGTACTGCTTTACCATAACTGCTGTGAGGAAGGTTTATATCAGCACAGTACGCATCAGTTTCGTGTAGAAGGAATGCGGTGCCACGGGGTGGCTCAGAACAGGCAACGTCACATGATGCATGTTGGTGGGGCGTGTGCGGTTAGGAACACGCTTAGGCGGCCGGATCATTGGTCGCAGAGCCCTTATTTGGATGTACTGGGAGCATTCTGTTTACAGGACATGTGCTCACTTGCCAACGTCTATTCACGTGTCAGTTGTATGTGTTCCCCCATGCGGATGGAATTTAACTGCCCTTGACTGGCCAGTGAGTCTTCTTGCGTTCGGGTCAGGTGAGCAATAACTTTGGGTGTTATGGTGTCTGTGGTAAGTTCTGGTCAGACGGTGGCCAGGCCTTCTAGATGGGGGTTCTGCTCAGGCGTGTCCTAGTAAGGGTTCAGGCGACAGAAGTCGGCCCTGGGAGACAATTTGAGCACAGCAGTTCTACATCACAGGCAGAATGGAGAACCTATTTACTGTCTCTGGCTGACAGCTCGCCCATTACCAAGGTACAGGTTGAGCAGGTATGGTAGGCATGCCTTCTATGCCAGGCATTGGGGGTCATGGCAAGCGCTTTGGCAGTCGCTCTTTCAAGAGCCAGCAACAGCAGCTTACAGGGTGGGCATACAAGCGGAAGCGCATCATGCAGGTGGGGACGATGCCCTGTTTCCAGCTACCTCCAGCCTGACTTCCTTCGGGGCCCTGAGAACCAGTGGCGGAGGGCAAGGTCCAAAACAGACTCTTCGGGGTGGCATTAAAGGGACAGGATGAGCGCATCAAACTGGCTGTACAATGGGTATCCCAATGTTTGAAAGGTACCCGGAGCCACCCAGGGGAGTGGCCGGAAGGCAGGTTAAGGGCAGTATGTACAGGCAAACTTGGAATATACCACTGGCACCCCGGTGATGCACCAGAGGTAATGGGGAGGGTGCAGGTACATTCCCACTGCTGGTGCAGTACATGGTTATCAGCTTGAACCCCCGAAGCTGGGGGAATAGTCAAGAAAGGGTGTTGAAGCACAGGCTTAGTCAACCTTTAAGGTGACGCACAGGTTGCACGCGGTGCACAATGGTATGTGGTCTGTCATAATTGATTCATCAAGGTAGGCAGACTAACTGGTCAAGCTAACAGACGGTAGATGCCAAGCGCCGGCATTCTCGCCATCGCGGCACGTGGGGATTAAGTTATACAACTCAAGGTGTTGGGGCTACACAGCTTAACGATATACTGATTTGCAGCACAGAGGCTCTTTCCTGGGACACCCGGCATCCCAACAAGTCTAGAAAGGGCAGGTGATCTGCATCTATCGTTTTCACCATTCCTGTAGCATTTCCACCCTCTGGTCCACTACCGGGTACCCTCCAGAGTAGGTCTGGCAAAGGGCAGGGTCAAGGGTATGGATGCTGGGCCATCCAGGCGTGCTGATGTGGCGCGATGGGCGGAAAGCAGGAGGTGGAGGCATGGTTTTCCTGACAGGTAATTTGGACGGGGTTCCCAGGCATGCACTGGAACAGCTTGCTAGGATGCTGCAGCACAGACTAAGGGGGGGTGTGTCCCCTCCTCAATTGCTGGTCTTCAACAGGAAGGCTATCAATGGGCAGTGGGGGGCTGTGCATCGGGTACATTAGGTGCAAGCTTGATTAGTTGTATAGGATGGGTGCAGTGGGCATTAAAGGTTAGCAACTTGGTATTTCGTTATGTCGCCAGGATCAAGGATCTGGGTGAATGGCCTTCCGTGCGTCTCGAGGGGCGGAATTCAAGAAATGGAGGCATGTGGTTCCTCCAATAAGTTTTCTTGGTTGGGGGTCCAAGCCATGTGCCGGGACAGCTGGCTTAAGCAGCTGCTGCACAGACTAAGGGGGTTGGTGTTTGGTTGAGATTAGGGACCTCCGGGCGGGTGCGCAAAGAATGGTCTACCTGTCCAGAGTGGGCATGGACTTGTCTTGTGTTGCCTGGCCCAGGCAATGAGCAGACTCTGGGGGAAGAGGCACCTGTTGCAAGAGAAGGAGTCCTCCAATTGTAGGATGCAACCTTTGGGGGCTTGGAAGTTATTGTGGTCAGATAGCCCCCCGTTTAGTGTGTGAAGGCGCTCGGTCAGGGGAGGCCAGGGAAACCCCGGTCAGGGGAGGCCGGGGAAACCCCGCGCGGGAGAATTGACCGTGCCAGGCGTAAATTCACCAACTGTGTTTGGCTTTATAGGTATGGTTTGCATGCCAAATCCACAGGGAGTTTGGTACAAGATGGGGTTTCACCTGTCTAGAGTGGGCATGGACTTGCTTTGCTGGACTGGGGAGAAGCCCGGGAATCAGCAGGGTTTAGGGAAAGATTTTATGGTGCAAAGAGGTGCAACCGGCCACAACCAAAGCGTTCTGGGCGGGTTTGGCAGCAGAGCGCATCAAGCAGGTGGGATAATAGGAATTCCTTTCAAAGGTACAGCCGTCAATAGCCACCCAGGGGAGTGGCCGGAAGACAGGTTAAGTGTATCATGTACAGGCGAACTTTAAGTTGTCCAGAGGCACCCTCTCCGGCACCCGAGGTTTGATGGGGTGCAGTGTTATTGTGCAACTAGGTGCAAGATGGATTAGTTGTATAATATGGGGTACAGTGCTCATTAAAGGATGTTAGTATCGAGCATGTCGTTATTTGGCAGGATCATAGGTCTGGGTCAAGGGCCGTCCGTGCGTCCTGGGAGTGGCACGATGGGAGGAATCCAATATATGGAGGCATGGGTTTTCCATCACCGACTTATCTTGGTTGGGGGGCCGGCCCAGGCATGCGCTAGCACAGTTGGAGGTAGAAGCGCGACGCACTACTGAGATAATTTGGTTGGGGGCTCCAGGTATGTGCTGGAACAGCTGGTGTAGAAGCCCCTCCGGGGTAGGAGGGCATTGCGGCAAGATATGAAATACTCCTGGTATAAGTTAAACAACCAGTTGTAGGCTGGGGTTTTATGATGGGCTGAGATAACCCCACTGTGAGTGTGGCGAGGGGCTCGGTCAGAGGATGCCGGGATTCCTCACGCAGGAGAGTTTACAGTGCCAGGCGCAGATACACTGAACAGGGGGTTTGGTTCATCAGGCATGGCCTGCTGCATGCTAAGTCCACTGGGATTTTGAAAGAGGATGGAGTGCGCCTGCCAGAGTGGGCAGGGACTTGTCTTGCTGGGCCTGGGAGAGGCCCTGGAATTAGAAAGATGGAGGTGAAGAGGCCTACCTTGGTGGGGGGCCCTGGCTGTGACGGTGGCCACACCCAGAGCTGTGGCGGAGTTACAGGGCGATCCAGAGGCTGTAGGTACATACTGGTACCATGTACAGAAGCACAACAAGGGTGCAAAGGCCAAATATCCACAGGGAGGTCCTCGCGTTGGACCCTGGAGGAGCGACGGCGCCCCGTTAGTCCTACGGGCGGTTGTGGACCTGAGCAACCGGGGGTTGCCTGGCAGGCTCCGCCCCCGTATGGGGCGTGAGCAGGGGCGTGGGCTGTTGGTCCACTGGTGGGAGGGGTCTTCCCTCCCCAAAATATGGCAAACACCGCTGGGGAAGGCCACGGTGTAATTTGGCTCATCAGGTGGCAGGCGGCGAGGGGCTGCCTGCCTTGGGATCGCCCGTAAGATAACCCACCATGTTGGCATATTTGTAATGCTAATAAACCTGCAGCAGTTTTCTCCACAAAGAAGGTGTCTTGTCTGGTTATTTCTCTAGGAGAGTGCTGTATGGTGGGGTGGCGAGTGTTGCCGATATTGGCACTATGCAGGCTGCCCGGGGTCCACGAAGGAGACCCACTAAGAGGGCGGCCGCCTTAGTGCCACAGGAGGGCACAGGAGGCAGCCTCCCAGCGGTTGGGACCCTTAGGGGTCCAGTGTGCCGCGTCACTTCCGGGGAGGGGGCGAGTGCACATACCTCTCCCCGCCCCTTGGGCGCCCTCTTGGCCCATTCCCTGACGCCGTTTCCCTCCCTACCGCATACCCGGCGTTCAGGCAGTGGGTGTAGGGGGGGTTTTTTGTCTAATGTATTATTTTGTGTTGCAGGCGGAGTTACAGGGCGATCCAGAGGCTGTAGGTACATACGGGTACCATGTACAGAAGCACAACAAGGGTGCAAAGGCCAAATATCCACAGGGAGGTCCTCGCGTTGGACCCTGGAGGAGCGACGGCGCCCCGTTAGTCCTACGGGCGGTTATGGACCTGAGCAACCGGGGTTGCCTGGCAGGCTCCGCCCCGCATGGGGCGTGAGCAGGGGCGTGGGCTGTTGGTCCACTGGTGGGAGGGGTCTTCCCTCCCCCAAAATATGGCAAACACCGCTGGGGAAGGCCACGGTGTAATTTGGCTCATCAGGTGGCAGGCGGCGAGGGGCTGCCTGCCTTGGGATCGCCCGTAAGATAACCCACCATGTTGGCATATTTGTAATGCTAATAAACCTGCAGCAGTTTTCTCCACAAAGAAGGTGTCTTGTCTGGTTATTTCTCTAGGAGAGTGCTGTATGGTGGGGTGGCGAGTGTTGCCGATATTGGCACTATAAAAGAGTTTTTATCCACGAACAAAACGCAGAATACAGAAAAGTCTACTAAGGAGAATATCAGAATGTTTCTCAGAGTTTAGAGCTTGTGCAAGTGAGGTTATAGCTTACGAAAAAGCCTTCTTTTTCTTATAATTCGAGGATGGTGGGTGTAACAACTGTGTGGTCTTCAGCTATTTGTTTTCAGACAAAGGTCAAAGTCATATGCTCGTGGGTGTGTCTCAAACATTTTCTTTTTCTTTTACTGATTAAACTACGACAGAAGGTTGGTCTGTGTATTTAGCCGGAGCACCATTTTTGTAAAGCTCTCCAGTGATATTCCCAGGCCCCCGGCCCTCCCACCCCTCCCAGGCGTCTTATCTGAATACCCTCTCTACATGTCCGTTCTGCAGCTGTCACCTTCTCTGCAGGTCGTATCACTGTCGCAGTGCACTGTCAAATTGTCTCCTCGAAATCATAACATTCAGCATTAAAGCCTTACTGTTTCCTGCTTTCTAAACAATAGGCATGTCTATGCAAACCAAAATGTACCATATGTGCGCATGCTGGTATTAAAGCTCTTCTTTAACAGATTTACATGTGCATTTTTTTTTACTCTAACACAGGGCAGGACCACCCTCACTTTGTGGTTCACGTATTTAAATATTGTGTCACAGGTTGGCCATAAGCACCCACCTTTCATCTGCTGCTGGCATCCAATGGTGGCGCACGGTGACGGTGATAGAGTCTAGAACATAGCTATGCCCCATTACGCACACTTCTCTCTTAACCCTCTTTCACTCTCTCTGTCTCTCACGCACATATTCTGCTCAAGTACCACGCCCTCTCCTGTCATACATTAAGCCTGACCCTTTGCAGCAACTCCTTCCCATTTTTTATAATTCCTTTTTAAAATTAGCGTAATTTATTTTTCACCTCGTAACTATTTTCCATTTTCTGGTTCTCTGGTGCTGCGAAGTCATACGAATAGCAAAAGCGCTATGCAAATATAATCACTCAACTGCAAACAAAAAAACAAAAGTAAAAAACTTTGTCAAATGCGAGACCGATTGCATTTCAAATGCTTGTTTGAGCTTGGTAACACTCTGTAGGTTTTCGTTGCGCCCCATTAGTGCCAGTTTAACATCCAAACATAGCAATATGCAACAGAAAGGTGAGCAGTCCAGCTTTGAAACGGGCCTTTCACTTCACAGCAACACATGTTGACACATTTTTTGTAACTTTTGAACTTTTTGAGCTAGAAACAAGTTTTTATTTTGTTAAAACCTGCACATCATGTGGTAGATGATGGAATATGTGGCAAATACGGCAAACCTATAACTATGCAAAAATCGCCATGGCCCCATAATCCCATAATTCCAGTGGCCCTGAGTATATCACAGAGCACTGTGGTTAATGAAGAGAACAGCAGTTATAAATCGGTCTCTAGGGTAAGTTGATGCGGGTAAAATTGTACATATATTTTAGTCCACGCTCCCACCATCACAAAGCTTTTCCACTTGCCTGCACTCAGGCAACACCTTTATCAAAATTCTATATTTTGGCTGGGCTACCTATGCCGGGGGGAGGAATATCAGCACAGTGACACAGCATCAAAGAATCGCAGTTATGCAGTGATGGGGACAGTGATGAGTTTACAGGCAATAAGGGCATGAAATGTAGCACGATACTAGGGGTACATTTATGGGAGATACTGGGCCACACCCGCTGTGTCAGATCCACCCATGCCTTGGTTTTGGTTTGATGGGTACACCTGGCAACCACTAAAGGCCATGACGCAGCTCCAATCCTTGGAGACATGTGATTAAATTGCCCAAAGTTGGGGAAGGCTATGCCTCCTGTGCCATCCTGAGAAAGGCACTGGTACCATGTGAAGCTTACACATGGCGGTATGGAATGGTGCCAGGCTGAGGAGGGCAATTGAACATTTCCGCAGAAGGGTAAACAGCGCCATGCGCAAGTTCACGGAGCAGTGAGGCTTTGGTTACATAAGGCGCAGAGTCATTAATGCAAGTACCACAGGGTACTTTGATAGGGACAGGGTACACCTGTCAGAGGTTGACATGGACTTGGACCTGCAAGAAGGACTGGTCACTGCGAGTTGCAGGAGATTCGGAGCCTCACATGGAGGGGGTCGGGGGGGGGCTGGATGTGACGGTGGCCACATTCAAAGCATTGGAGGAGTTACAGGGCAATCCAGAGGCAGTATGGTACAGAGGGGTACCATCTGAGGGAGCACAGCAGGGGTGCTCGATGCCAAACCCCAGGAGTCTTTAGGGCAGGACCCTGGGATGTAAAGGACGGCACTCCGTTAATCCTTTGGCGGTTGCAAGCTTGAGCAACCGGGGGCTTGCCTGGTTGACTTTCCTCCCCTAAAAAGGTGAGTAATAATTCTGGACTGATGAGCACAGATTTAAGGGAGAAAACTCCTCAAAGAATGGGTTGCCTACCGGTGCCGTTTGGCTCATCAGATGGGTGAGCAGCTTAGGCCACTCACCGCTGCCTGCCCTTGGATCGCCTGTAAGTTAACCCACCACATTGCCATATTTCACTTATGGAATAAAACTGCAGCAAACCTTTTTCCACCAAACCATGTGGTTGTCTAATACGCTGTACGCGCTGTCACCCACCCTATCCCATACCCAGCGTGCTGGCGGCGGCATGTTGGTTCTTGTGCTGAGCTTGTTAATTGTTTATTTGTGTTGCTTGCAGGCAGAGTTACAGGGGGATCCGCAGGCAGTTTGGTACAAAGGGGTACCATCAGAGGGAGCACAGCAGGGGTGCTTGATGCCAAAACCCCAGGAGTCTTTACGGCAGGACCCTGGGATGTAAGCAATGGCGACCCTTTAGAACTTTATGTGGTTACAAGCCTGAGCAAACGGGGGTTTGCCTGGTTGCTCTGCCCCTAAAAAGGTGCAAGTAATAATCCTGAACTAACAATTCTGAACTGGTGGTCCCAGATGTAAGGGAGAAAACTCTCAAAATAAAAATTGGTAGCACCGAATGGGTAGGTCCATGGTGCTGTTTGGCTCATCAGGCGGGTGGGCAGCTTAGGTCACTCACCGCTGCCTGCCCTTGGATCGCCCGTAAGTTATATTTCATTTTTTAAATAAACCTGCAGCAGACTGTTTTCCACCAAACCATGTGTTGTCTAATTTATTTCACTCCTTTTGTGCTAAGTAGCTAGTTACCATGTTTACGGGGGAAAAGGGGTAACCAATATCGGCACTCCGTAATTTGGCATTTCTAAATTTCTGTTGCATTGTGGTATCCAAAATGAAGAGACACCAAAGGCAGGGGAAGAGCAACAAATAGAGTTAGAAAAAATACTGCACATCTCCTCGCCGAAAGGATTTAAGTTTGGCCAAACAAGCAATGTTCATTGGAAAAGACAGGAATTTTGATATGGTGGCTAATATTGAGAATGTGTTGCGAAAAGACGCAATCCGCAAATGTGGGCCACTTTTTTTTAGGGTGCTTGGGCCTATTTTGCAACCTAATCCACCCTGCAGAAAGGCACACGTATATGTGGTGTGCTTGACTAGCTGTGCTGAGATGTTCACTTTACCTTTCAGAATGTATGTTCTCTGGGTTATTCCAGTAATTGTTTGTGAAACATGCATTCCACAACACCCCTGGCCACTAAACAGTTCAATACGTTTAGCAAAAGCTTTACACAGCACATGGGCTCTTACGCCTAAATTGCCCAAGAAAAGAAAGCCAAATATTATATGCCCAGGTGTCCCTGTTACTTTGCACAGTCATATCCTGCTCACGGGATAAATGAGCAAAGGTTTTTATTGAGCTGTAATGAGTCTGCAGGTTAATCTGGTGAGGATTCTGCTAAAGAGTGACAATAACCCCCAGCACTGGATAAGTGTGAGTGCATAGTAGTTCCTGTGTGAAGAGACAAGGCCGCTTCCCACAAAATCAGCAAATTAAAGGCGCCGTCTAATATACAACAAATTGTGACAACAATGCAGCCAAGTCTCACAGTCAGAGCGTATGCCAAGATGTACAAACGCTGACACTGTGATGCTGAATTTATGACTTTTAACAAATCGTAAACACCAAATCACAAATGCCATCCTCTTTACCATTTTGAACTAGTGAGAAGATAGATTGAAGAGAGATTTATTAAAGATTGTAATTTGAAATCTCCTTTCTACTAATTGCAAATCTTAAAAATTCACTATTTTTGCAATTGCAAAATTGCAAACGTCACACTAGCAGCTCCTAGTGACATCACAGCTAGGAAATTAGCCACAGCTTCCACAGTACCGGTCAAAGGTGGGTTCAGAAGAGGTGCTGAGACACAATTGCAGGCGAGAACAGATATAGACATTGAGGAACATGAAAGAGTGGAGGGTGCCTAGAAGATAAACGGTTTTAGTGAAATGGAGATGGAGATCCTGGTAGAGCAATGTGTGGCCAGGCGTAAGACACTTGTCCCTAACTGTGCCTTAGGCCACGTAGTGTTCCATATGGCAAAGGATCCAGGAACAAATACGTCATTAGAGTTGCCACCCAAAACATTAATCAAATTAACAACGGGTGGTATGATAAGTGCTCCAGGAAAAAGGCGACAGGAAACAGCTATGGGGAACCATTTACACAGCCACCACACACCACTGGAGGAGACACCTTAATTTATTTATTTTGAGAGTTTTATATACCCCGAACATGACCCTTGCAGGTATCAGAGTGCTTTACATTCGATCAAAAACAAATAGAATTAAAAATATCAAAGTAACTAAACAAAAAAGGATGAGGCTGCACCCCTGAGAAGGGAGAGTACAAAAATATTGTCATTATCAGTAGAGCAAACAATAATATAGAGGAGAGTGGTAGTCATGAGTGCAACTCACATGTCATGAATGATCCGAAGAGAGGAGACCCTAGTATCTAGGGCAAAAATGTGTTCATAATAAGTACTTTAACTTCTTTTTTGAAAGCTGCTGTAGAGGGATTCAGTCTGATTTCAGGGGGCAGGGCATTCCAAACTCTTGGGGAGATACCTGAGAAAGCTCAGTTGTAGGTTTTCTTCTTTAGGAATCTCTGTGGTTTTAGCAGTAGGGTGCTCCAGCTTCTGGAGGGTTTGCAGCTACCAGACACTTCAAACTTCTGAGCGAGAAATCTCGGGGTGCTACAGTGTAGGGCTTTATGGGTCATGCAGGCAATCTTTAGCTGAATTCTTGCTTCATAAGGTAGCCAGTTGACGGGTTTCAGGTCAGGGGTGATGTGATTGTGTCTTTTTGACCCCGTGATGAGTCTTGCAGCAGAGTTAAGAGAGGCCCTTAGAGGGGCCATTTTGGATCTCAGCAAGCCGCAGAGGGTTGCACTTCCATAGCCCAACTTGGGAATCACCAGGGCATGCACTGCAGTTTTGAAGACATTTGAGGGGAGGAAGGTTTCTAGTTTTCTTAGGATGTTCATTAGGAGGTTTGCTCCTTTGGTGGTCGCACTGATGTGTTTCTGCATGTTAAGGTTCTTGTCTAAAGTTATTCCCAGTGATTTAGCTGAGTCAATAACTTAAAGCACGTAGTTGAGGGCTGTTAGATGCTTCAACCAAATGTTAATGACCGGTGACTGGTTGGGTGGGGCGATTAGGAGGAATTCGTTTTTGTGAGTGTTTAATTTGAAGTGATTGCACGCCAGTCAATTTTGTGTTTTCTGTGGAGTTAAGTTGAGGGAACTGATGTCTTCGGGGGAGGAAACTTTCAGGTATAATTGGGTGTCATAGACGTACATCACCGGGGGTGGGGAGGTGAATGTCAGTACTCCTAACCCCTATCACACCGGAGTCTAATTGACTCTGCATGCATCTTAGGGCTCATCCTGCATTCAAAACTATCCTTAGAAATGTAGATGTATCACAGCATCCCATAGCAACAATCCATGACACCAGTTAAAGGCATTGCGGTACTTGTAGAACTGTGGACATTGCAACATCAATTATGAACTCAGAAGCTGTTGTTCAGATATCATACGGCCTACACCCATGCATGTATCAAAGCGCATAGTGCACACCTGTATCGTCTAAGTCCCAGCACACTCACATCTGACATGCACTTAACAACTGCTTTCCCTCTAACTGAAGCACAGACGATGTACCCCTTCAAAATGAGAAGTTGCAGAGAGGGAGATGAGTCCCAGAAACCATACACTGCACCTGACAGTGTAGAAACAGCAACCATTATCCATGTAATACAAACCCCGCCAATAGACAACACAGTGCCCCAGCAGCCATATACCACTGAACCAAGGTCCACGGAGAGAAAACTCCAAGCACAGGCTGCTTCAAGGACATGCCTAAAACCATGCATGGACTAAGAATACAGACAGGCTATACCTGGAAGAAGGATACTTTCACATCAGGAGGCAGGTTGGGGATCCCTACTAGAAGGTAATTTGTTGAATCATAAAAGCTCCACGTTGAGAGTGCAGCACAAACAACTGTTAGCCATGGAGAGATTGGGGTAGACAGTGGATGTACTCACATTAGCAATGGGATTAGCTATGAATGTCACAGTGAGGTATGGGCTGTGCCTGGGGTAGGGTCAGGGGCACAGGGGGTCACTTGCTGCAAATGAAAGAGAAATAAGAGAAGCAACAACTGTTCGTACCCCACAAGGTTCGTTTGCTGTGCAGTATCCTCTCTGTAGGATATCATCGTCCGTATCCCAAATATACCTGATATGTTATTGTTATCTATGCATTTTTACAACTGTGAACCCACAGGATATGTTGTGTCATACATGCAAATATTGTACATGAGTCTTCACTTATTCATGTGTTATATTTTGGTCTTGGTCCTTTCAGGAGTGGGGTGCATATCCATTTCATTAAAGCTCTCATCAACTGTACAATGGGAAATCTTTTCTGTGGCAATGTGTGCAACGTTGCAGATTTGTCAGCAATCCTGTATGTGGTCTCCTAGACATCTGCAGTGCCCCTCCACAGTTGTGCAGACCTCAAAACCAACTGTTTAGCATCCTAAATGCACATGTCACTACTGAAGGTGTGAGTCAGGAGTGTATGGCATATGCACTGTCACCTATTATAGTAATGCAGGTATGTCACCGAAGTTCTTTAGTATGGCGGTGGTGTACATTCATGTCAGTTCCTATGTACTTTACCTAAGAAGTAACTGTTGCCATAGAGTCCTCAGGCCACATGGTTGTGGAATCCACATGTCATTTTTACAAATCCAGAACTAGTTACCTTTCAAAGGATTACTCCAGTCATGTGGTCAGACCACCCTTTGGTAGACATCCAATACAGAACACCACAACTCACCACACCTAAGGCTGCCTTACATGCAACCACATATTGACCGTGGAACAAACTCAAATTTGAATACTTAGGAAAACAGCTAACATCAAACACAGATCTAGACATATTAAATTCAGTTAAAAAACTCTGTGAGTGGCTCTAGGAAGATTTTGATATTTTAATACCAATAAAAACAAAACAGGACAAAAAAACAATCACCTTCGAAGAATGCAGAAACAAAAGAGATAAAACAACAAATTGCATAGCTGCAACACACCTGGCTCCAAACAAATAACACCAAAGACAAACACCACCTACACAAACTTAACAGAATATACAAGTCAACAATAAAAAGCTAAGAAAGGTACTATTGAAACAGAATTCAAAGTGTTGAATGTGCCAATAAATAATTTTATACAATTCTCCCTAAATTTTGTACATCTAAATGCACAAATGGAACTCATTCCATTTCTCAAGAACCTACTGACAAACTGGTTAATCATTACACAACCAAAGCAGACATGTTGGACTCCTATTAAAAACTAAGGAAAACCACCAGCACCAACCCATTTCCAACAATCCACTCCAATGATAGGCTATCCCAGCTTCTGCATTCCTGCAAACATCTATCAGAAACTAAATTTAAGGATCTTGCCAAAACAAGCAAGCCAGCTGGCACTGCCCCTTGAAGATTTCTGATGGGCAATGGTCACTTGCCCACCACAAATCTTCAAGAACATTCTTTTACTACCTCTGCTGCCACACCAGTCAGAACAATCATCAATAATTTTTTAATAACAGGAGACTTTCAGAAGACTTAAAAAAGGATACATATACCCATTATTAAAGATAACAAACCTGGACTCATATGACCCAAACAACTACAGACCGATTTACAAATGGACCTTTTTTGGGCAAACTGATAGAATTAGCAGCATTCACCCAGATGTCACAATTCATTGATGGTAACTCCATACTTTACAGTAGACCGAAACAGGCTCACTGCACTACTTCTCTTGGCCTTTCAGCTGCCTTCCACACATTTTATCATGACACTCCAATCCAAAGACTCCACAAAGCCAGCATAGAGGGGACTGCTCCTGACTGGATCAAATCCTACCATCAGAACAGAAAAAATGACATCCATATTCCCCTTTTATCATCCAAACTGTAAAAAGCAGGTGTCCCTCCAGGCTCCATCATCTCACCCATGCGTTTCAACATTTATATGAAGTTATTATCAGCAATGATCAATGAATTTCAGCTCACATGCTATAATTATGCAGATAACACACAAAAACCTCTCACACTGAAAGGCCCCAAAGACATTGGAAACTCAAATATCTTCAGTTTCCACCTAGCCGCCGTTGTTCATTGGATGACATGGAGCCATCTCAAATTGAATGCATCCAAAACTAAAATACTGACTTGTGACAATTGGAAAAATGATGACCCACTTTGCACCTGGCCTGGCGATTTGGGACTACCTCCTACGTATCAAAGGAAGTAAAAAACCTTGGAATTATCATGGACTCCAAGCTATCAATGAATACCCAAGTGGATAAGTTAGAAAGATCAAGCTTCATTACTATGAAAACCCTGCAACAAGTCTTCCTCCACCTAGGATTTCCAAACAAGGTCCAAACTAATATCTCTCTTGTACTGTCTAAACTTGATTATGCCAATGGCCTGCACCACGGATCATCTTTATCAACTATGAAAAGACTACAACTAAATCGAAGCTCTGCTGCTAGACTAATCCTATCTGTAAAACCACAAGCCCAGATCTCCCCTGCCTTGAGGGCCCTACATTGGTTACCGGTTGCATGAAGATCCACCTTCATGCTGCTTTATATCACCCACAAAGCAATACATGGAACAGGACCACTTTTCTTCAGTAATAAAATCACCAGCTACGTACAACAAAGGCACCCCCACCCCAGATTGGCACCCTGCCTTAAAACCCCAGCATACAAGAAAAACATGGGTGTTACATATTTCTCTGTTTAAGCAGCCAAACTATGGGATTTATTACCCCCAAACATAAGATCCACAGATAACTATTGTATCTTCAGAAGACTACTCAAGAGTTGGCTCTTTCCTACATGGCCACCATACTCAAAACACAAATGTAAAGTATATGCTTGTTTATGTAAACATATATAATCTGATTATATGTATGTATTTAAATCTGTTCATTTCTTTGTACACATATATATACTACTTATGGTTTAGAAATATATAGATATTCTTATAGGTCTGCTTAACAAATGTATGTATTACTTATGGTTAAAATATATATATTATTTTATGCTTAACATATGGGACTTCATATAATACAACTTTACATCTCTTTATTATTTTCCATATCCATGTATACCTTTTTATGTAATTATATATCTATATATTTATCATTTTATTCCCACTGTAGAAAAACAAACCTTCAATCCTCTCCAACAGACTACTCTATACCTCTTTCAATGTATCCTCTACCTGAACTCTCATCCCAAACCACATTCTACTACTTTGTTCACCCAAGTAACTCTTTCTACACCCTTCCCTCCTCTATCCCTTCTTTGACTCAGCCCAAACCTCTTTTACTACCATGATCACCCAAATAAAATCTCCTAGATTCTTCCCGCCTCTATCCCTTCTTTATTCTATACAGTCCAACTAACAGACTCACATATCCACCGCTCCAGTTAACAACTTATATTTCACATACTAATCCACCATTAATCAACTTTGGGTTCCGCAGTAGCGATGCTACTCATTGAAAATCGCTTCAACAACTCGTCAGAGGTAGTAAGCGCTATATAAATACAATTTCATTGCTTGAACATATAAGAATCATAGAACCCCCAGGTTATCTCATCACAAGGTCAATGATCATGCTCCTGGTAAGTGATGATTCTTGCAAATCAACTTGAGATATTAAGTTGCAGAGAGAGATAAAATCAATATGTGAGTCCATCCACATATGCAATCAAATTGGGGAATGCACAATTCTGCAACATTGCTGTTTGTTTTGCTTTATTTCCTGTGGGGTAGTCAGGAAGGAAATAATTGGGCCCAATTCAGGCCAACCTTGTATCCAGGAAATTATGAAAAAACATGGGCAGAGCACTCTGTAACACACCTTCTGTTGCTATAAAGCCCTGATAACTGCCTGAAGAAAGGAGGTGCAACGAACAAAGGGCCTGGGCATGTGTGGGTTTTGCCTCACTTTTTGGGATGTTCCCACCTAGTACTGAGTCCAGCTCAGCAATGAAGGCCTGTAAAACTGCCTGCTGAGTCATAACTTGGCATATGTTTCCTGCTCTGTGTGGTGGAGTATTGTTACCTGACCCTAAATATCCTCTTCTGCCACTTACTCCTCCTCTGCTGCATTGACAACGGCCTCATCCTGCTTGCCATCACTTTTACCGGTAAACTGACAGAACATCGACCTCAAAAATATAGATGAAGAAAATATAGAGGTAAAAATATAGAACACAAATATATCGAATCCCTATACTTAAACAGGTGAGTACAAAAATATTAAAAGAAAAATATGGTTGTCAAAAATATAGTTGTACAAAATATCGATTTTCATAAATATAAAATAAAATAATAAATAATAAATATATTAAATAATAAAATTAATTTAAATATATAAATTAGATTTAATATACATTTTAACAAATATAACAAATAAACTTAATTAAAAAAGTTAAACACACATACATAATAATTAATATATATATATTTACTTTAAAACAATTTATAAACTATTAATTTCAATTTGTTTTATAATTGTAAAATTATATAAAAATGTACAAATATATATATAAATATATATACCAATAACCTATAATCTAATTTAAGAAAAACATCCTATTATAAATTAAAACATTAAACTATTTAAAAATCTTTAAACTTAAATTTCCCACTACAGTCAGTGCAACAGTAGGAAAAGTGGTGGATAGCAGAGGGATAAAAATTACTATTCCCACTACAGTCAGTGCAGCAGTAAGGAAAGTGTTGAATACGGTAGGGGTAAAAATTACTATTCCCACTCCAATAAGTGCAAGAGTAGGGAAAGTGTTGGATAGCAGAAGGGTAAAATTTACTATTCCCATTCCAGTGAGTGTAACAATAGGGAAAGTGTTGGATACGGTGGGGTCAAAATTACTATTCCTACTCCAGTGAGTGCAACAATAGGGAAAGTGTTGGATGGCAGAGGGGTAAAAACTATTATTCCCACTCCAGCCAGTGCAACAGTAGGGAAAGTGTTGGATAGCGAAGGGCTAAAAATTACTATCTCCAGTGAGTGCAACAATAGGGAAAGTGTTGGATAGCGGAGGGGTAAAAATTACTATTCCCACTCCAGTGAGTGCATCAATAGGGAAAGTGTTAGATAGCGGAGGGGTTAAAATTACTATTCCCACTCCAATAAGTGTAAGAGTAGGGAAAGTGTTGGATTGCCGAGGGCTGACAATTAATATTCCCACTCCAGTCAGTTCAAAATTAAAAACAGACAAAATATTAACAACAACAAAAATATTTAAAAAACAAAATAAATAAAAATATATATAAATATGTTAGAAATGTAAATACAAATATATTTAATATTTTAAAAATATTATAATATTAAATACATATGACAAATACCTACAAATATTATAATAAATAAACTAAAACAAATTTTCAAACAAATATTTTTAATTTGAAAATATTTTGAAAAAATAGTAATTATTACATAACTTTTTTTTAAATTTCCTACCCTATAACACCACACAATTCACAACCCACATCTAAATAAAAAAAATGTACTTCCATAATTAACATAACTTTTTACCAATTAAAGAAATATTATTAATTAAAAAACAAATTAAAATTCATAAAAATCAATTAACTTCCCACACTGTATCCCTATAATCCCCACAACCTGCAGCTAAAATTAAACTGTAAAAAAATTAAATAAACAATTATAACTTATGTTCACTTAAAAAAACTAATAGTATTTAACAATAGTAAAGTAAGTAAAATTAATTTACTCCCCACCCTTTACCACTATAAAAGTAAAACCCACACACAAAAAAATAAACAATTACCCTAATTAAGTATCAATTAATGAATTAAGATTAATGATCAATTAATTAATTAAACATAAATTACTTCCCACCCTTTACCCCTATAAACCCCACAACCTGCACCTAAAATTAATTACACAATTACCGTAATTAATTGTCAATTAATTAATTAATGTTAATTAACAACTAATTAAAAATAAATTACTTCCCACCCTTTACCCCTATAAACCCCACAGCCCGCATCTAAAATGTACCCCCAAAAATTAAAAACACAATTAACCTTATAAAATCTCAATTAAATAAATATGAATAAATTAAAAATATTCATTAATTGATTATAATTAAATTGCTTCCCCCTATACCCCTATTTACCCACAACCCGCTACGGAACTAAAAAACACAACAGTTAATTAGAATAAAATCAATAACTGCTAGAAATTTGACACATATATTAAAAAACATAAACAATACTTATACAAAAAATACATTACATACATTTAAAACATATACTAAAATACATAACAGTAATTAAAAAATCGATGTTTTAAACAACTATATTTTTGCAAACGCTATTAATAACTTCTATATTTTTAAAGCGATATTACTTACCTTCAAACCGATATTCTTGACAATGATATTATTACACTCAATATTTCCATCCCACAATATATTTGACTCAATATTAATGTAGGTCGAATTTTTCACAGTCGATATTCTGTCTCATTACCCATATACCACAAGCATTTTGGAATGAAAAAAACACCCTGGGACCTTCTTTATATTTTACACCTTGTTACAACCTCCTTTCTACGAGATGGTAATTATCATTCTGTTTTATAAATCTTTGCAGTTTTTCGACTGTTTTTACATAGCGATTGAGAATTCCAATTTGTTAATTGTATTCTGAAAATTGCTAAATTGAGTTGCAAAAGTAGCAACTCAATATTCTTTCAGATTGCTGTGCCTTTTCTGCAGAGAAGGGCCTGAGGTGCTATTGTACTAGTCATAAAAGTAGTCACAAATTGAACATCGACTTTTGCAACCTATAATTTACTTTGGGAACCGAACTATGTACTAATAATGGTTTACGACATAAGGAATTGAAGGGGGTCACCAAATGACCTACCTAATTAATATCATTAGACAGGTTGCAAATTGAGACTCTTTCTGACTGGATACCTTCACAGGCGTGGTAGTCTGCAATGGGCAAAAGACCACCATCCCACATGAAAGTATTTCAAAACTGATTTTTCTTTTTAGAGCAGTCTGAGTTTCTTACAGGAAACAGGTCTTCCAAAAAACAGTTTTTCCCTTTTGAAAGACTTCAGTGAGATAACACATTGTATCCCTGGACCGCTGTCTACTCCCCTGAAGATACACTCATGATTCCCAAAGGGGAAGTTGTCGAAAGGGGACTCCATCCCATTGCGAATCAGCTATCACCCCAACTTGGGAATCTGTAACTCGTCAAAGATTTGTGACTGGAATTATTGTTGTAAACCACAAATACATAGGTTACCCATTTGTGATTTGGTAATAATTGCTAAGCTTATTTAGTGATTCAGAAAAATGTTTCTGGATTGCTGGATGGTTTTATGATATTAGAAACAGGGTTTTTACGGGTCGCAAACCCTCTGATTCAACAAATCAGAGTGTCTGCAACCAGTAAAAACTTTTGCAAATCTGGTCCCAGGTTTTTTGTGCCTTTTCGCATATTACCATCTCATTGTTTTGCAGATCACATCATTTGGTGACTGGCATGTGATTCTTAAACAGTAGCATTGTCGTGTAGTTCCTATAGTACCCCTGCAGGACCTGCGCGTTTGGATAACATATACTGCAGGCTTGGTGGCAGACTGACTCTGTGCACCCCCACCGTATATGTTAGCCTGGTTTGCATTAGCTAGCTCGCAGTGCCACTAGTGTCTCCTCTTATCGGGGAGAGATTAGTTTCTGGCAACCTTAGATCATGACAACCCTGATCCCTCAGAATCGTGGAAACAATGTACTACCTTTCGCTCAGTCACTCATGGTCACTTATTCGGTTTGTCTCAGAGAGTTACACAGAATAAACAGTCGGGCGTTTCAATAAGTATTTATTGAACAGTTGTTATATTAGTGTAAAATATATGTGCTGCGGTAACCAGCAGACAATAGCAGAGATATATTATCAGCAGTACGATAAAAGCAAAGGGATAGAACAGTTCTACCATATTGCAATAATCATGAGTACATACATGAATATAAAAGCATTATGCAAGTGTGCGTACTCCTACGATGCCTAACTAGATGTACCTGAGTGTACCTAGCATATGTGTGTAGGTCTAAAAGCTAAGAGCCAAGAATCCTCCTAGGATTTAGTCGGACCCCCATACCTGAATAGAGAGAGTGTGGGACCCCGTCCTGGTCTCGAGTTGGACACCCCGTCAGGGCTGTGTCCAGACCGCTGTCAGCTGGAGCGACTGCATGCAGGAGCCTCAGCGTCTCTGGTCAGTGTGTCAGCATGGAAGTCTCGGTTCCCTCTGTCTTACCGGGGCAAGATGTGGTGTATTTACACCCTAAAGAGTCTCGGTCCTCAGTATGGTTTGTATTGGACATGAGGAAGACGTCAGGGGTGAACTTTGTACATACATATTATGCCAGTGGTGTATTCTTAGAGAGCCATGCATAATTAATGAGTACAGTGTGGGCCTGTGTTTGGAAAAACCCTGCTGTATTCAAAACCACAGGATAGATAACGTTCAGCCCTCAGAGCTCGTTGTGTACTAGCTGGGACCAATGTAGGTGAAAGATCATGCCTATATAAGGAATCATACTATAATAGGACATGTACAGTTGTGACCATAATTGGGCATATGTGGCCATGACCATAATAGGGCAAGTACGATTATGACCATATTAAGGTAAATATGAATACGTCCATTTTAGGGCATGTGCGAACGGGTCTACATTAGGGCCTCTATGCGGGATATAACATCCACTCCTCTTCCGAACTGGATAAAAATGACCATACTTAAAATCTGGACAATTTAAAAAAAATTAAAAGAAAGTAAAAACATGGTTCTAAAAAATCGTTAAAAATTTAGGTGCTTAAAAAATGTTTAAATTCAGCTTTTTCTAGTTGCCACTTAAAAAGTCAATATCGTCTCTCTTTAGAAGTTGTATTACCATAAGCAGGAGAAGGCCACGCTTTTCTCAAGCGAAAGTGTCAATGTAAGAAAATGTTCCAAATTTAGATCGTTTATTTTGTGAAGAAGCCGAATTCTTTCCCAGGACACGATGAGCCAATTCAAGATTACGCGTCCTGGCTGGGAAGCTCAATATTATCGGTGTCAGCTGCTGTAGATGACAAATCCAACGCCTCACAGAGAACGTCAATCGCACATAGATGGAATGTAGCACTGCCAACAGTTGGTGCTGCGGCAGCTTGTGCGGCAGTTGTAACCTGGGTGCCTGTGGAAGAATCACCTAACCCAGCAGGAGCGAACGGCACCTGTGGATTCTCCAGGAATGCATTCATCAGAATCGGAAGCCGCTGAGGACAACGCAGAGCATGGGCCTTTTTGGGGTCCAGCATTGCATCCGTGTCCGGAGGCGCATCTGATGGAAATGTCAGACAAAGATCCAACGTGCATTCTTCTCCGCAGAACAGGCATCGAAGAACAGGTAAGATGCAGTCTACCCAGACTGGTGTAAAAACCAGGAGGCATTGAGTTCTCGCAGGCAGGAAATGCCCAGAAGTTGTACCATGCGTTCACGGTATTTCCGCTCCAGGAGCGTGTTCACCATTCCCTCGGGAAGTGGGCCGTCCATTGCGTAGCAGCAATATTACTACCAGGATTCCTGCAATTAGGAACAGGATGAGCGGGAATCCTCCAAATACGCTTTCCAATACGGAGTGTATAAAATTTGGGATTACTCCGAGGACTGTCTGAAAGGTGCTTAACAGTCCGGACCCTATGGTCTTAAATAGGTGTACAATACCGCTTGTATCAGACATATTGACGATACGTCCCACCATTTCTGCAAAATGAATGGGGCAGTTTGTACATATGAGTGCCTGTATCTCGGTCGAGGTCCTTGCAACTTGAAGTTCATAGGTTTCTCGAGCTGAGGTTAAGGGCACGGGTTGCTGTAAAAGCATGGCTTTCAATCTGCTCAGAGTATCAAACTGTATAAAAGAAACATTCAGCGAAGGCCATAGCGGCGCCTCCCTGACTGTGTTCAGTGGCGGAAACAATACTTGCATACAGCAAGTAACCCTGGAGTTAACAGTGACTAGATATGCGACGCCCGGAAGCATCCCACAACAACCTTGATCATTTAACATTAAGTAACTCCTATTCGAGAGCAGCTGGAAAACCGGCGTGATCATGGCCGCTGGGGTCCCTGACATGTGACAAGATAAGTTTGCTACTGAACCGCTACAGGCTCCGTGCAGAGAAATATCTTGACACATGAGAGAACCGTTTAAAGCGTTCTTGCAGTTTGTACCACTCAGATACACTTCTCGATCCCCATTCCGGCATCGGTATCTATATGGTAACTCCCAATTTTCCTTGATGTATCCCTTACCCATTTTTACATATTTGCCTGCCTGCCTTTGCTCAAGGCAATATTGAAACTGAAACGTAGTGACCGGCAGAGTGATTTGGCCATGAATTAGCCATTCTGTTGATGGTGATTCGGCTACAGTGAATTGTAACCTTTCCAGTTTCTCAATACGTAGCATTGTATATTTGGCTCCCCTTTGTGCCATTTCTGTCTGTTTATCAGTTAGATTGTATTCTGAAAACAGAGACGTGGTGTTTATAAAACACCATGGCATATAGCCTGCAAGCAAAGATTGTAGCGTCCAGCTTAACATCATAATAGAACGTAGTTGAGATTGCCCGTGTTGTAACAAGGTCAGATCTTGTTCTAATATGTCGATTGCCGAGGACACAATGTTGCCTAAGGAGTAAATCCTGGAGGTCAAAGTTGTTAACCCATTATCCACTACAGCTAATGCCTTTTCTAAGTTAATACGGTCTATCTCCCATATCCTTTCTGCGGCCTCTTGTTGGGATATTTTCCAGTTTTTATTATAGTAGGCATAAAGGCCTGCATATATGAAACGTTTCTGACGTTGTTTCCTGGGACCTAGTAGAAAATCTCTAAGATCCATGTCAGGTGTGAGTAAGGTCAAGTGGTGCTTTACTTCTGTCAGTGTCGAGATCTCTAGCCAATCAAGGCACAGCTTCCCAACACTATACGATGTCACTACCCCTGGGTGTTGTCTTTGTACATAGCGTGGATCTGGCCTATGGATACTAAACCCTTCGGTTGTATTCATAAATCTCTGTTAATATTTGTTCGTGTCAATGGGCCAAACCAGCCATTTCGTCCAATCAGGATCTGATCTGTTGTACTGGAAAATGTCATCTAATCCTACCCCTTGTGTAGTTGAACTCTGCCCCCCACCCATCTGCGATGGTGTTGGAAACCCCGGTGTGTTCATTTCTTTGCCTTTGGCTAATCCAAGACAGGATGTTTGTTGCACAGTTTCATTCAGAAATAAAATCTGCTGCGGAATGATGCATGCTTTAAAAAGTGCTTCTATTCCCTGGACGTGCCAGTCCCTAGAACCCCAGATCGATTTGGAATCTATTGTGTCTTTCCATAGATCAAAACCCTGTTTAGACAACTGGTTCAGAAAGGATGCAGAGTAAATATGTTTGGTGTTTGTTAACATAATTTTCTGAGCTGAAATTTTCGCCACTTTATAATAAAATGACTTCGGGTCGGATGTGTTAAACCCTGAGAAGTATGTGAATTTCTGTGCAAATGCTTGTGAACTACCTTTTGGAGGTGTTGGGCAGTGTTCCCACTGGTGGTACTCAAATACATTTCTAGGTGTTATAGACTTGTGTAAGAACTGATGACCATATTGCTGATAACAGTACAATGTATCATAGTCTGAAGTACCTTCTAACATTATATTGTTCGGAAATGCAGCAGTTTTTTCTAAATCAGACATCATAGCATTTACAGTTTCAGTGTCCCAATCATCAGAAAATGTACTGGAGGTAATGATATCGCTTAAAGAAATTTTAAATACATGTTTTAGCTTTAAAAGTTCAGTCGGACCGAATACATCATAATCAATCTTGTCCCATACTATACCGTCCGGTATAGGAACAGCTGTGATGTTCACTGAAGACAAGTCTCTTAGTTCACGATGTGAAGACTGGTGGGGTTTTAAAATCAAATTGACTCTTTGGGCTGTAGAGCTTGACTGGAGGTATCGTCCATTAATAAGCATACTAAAAGTTATTATTAAACCTAGCCAGAAAAGAAAAAGAAAATCCCAGTGATATACCATAGTTCAATCCAAGGTGACACCAGACAAGTCTTTCTAAAAAAGTTCAAAAAGTCAGTGAGTTTCTGTTTGAGTGATTTTTTGGCTGGCGTCGTTTCCGGCTCGCTTGGATCCAGTGAAAACGTATCAAAGTTCATGAAATAGCCAGAAGCAGTTCGATCAATTGTTGGAATTGCATTGGGATTTGTTGAAATCGGATTTTGCTCTTGACGAGGCATGTTGACTAGATGTCTGTATTAGGTCTGATTGCAACTTGGTTGTTAAGTTGATTTTCATTTTGTAGATGAATTTCTTGTTGAAGTGGAACGAGTTCCATAGCATTGTTGCTTAGTCCTTCATTCTGTACAGGTGGCTCTTCAAACGTGATGAGTCTTTCTGTTTGGACTTCTTGGATTGTAGCGAGAGGAGGGCGTCTGCTACTGTGGAGTCCACGAGGCCTACTGTTTAGTATCGGCCACATAGTGTGGTTTGATTAAGTCAATTGAGACAAATCTTTTCTCCTTTTTTCTGGCAAGAGGTGGCAGATGTACAGTTCTTGTGCCGTGGATTGCAAGGACCGGTACAGGCTTTCTGTAAGATGGCCCAATTCTTTCTTGTCAGCAATCTTCTCTCTGACCAGATCCCTGATTTTTGGGATCCAGACAGGTCTTGCCGTTACTGCCTTGACTTCCTCAGTGGCGGCCTGTTTCTGGACCACATTACTTTGTTGTGCCCTGGATTCATTTAGTTCCTGTAAAACAGCCAAACGATCATGGATATCAAATGGTTTTTCATCAGCCACTGTGCCTTCACAATCAAGATCTGGTACCCACATTCTCGTCCCAAATAGGACCTCGTAAGGAGTGACACCTCCTAGAGAGCTTCTTGGCTGATTATTGAGCGCGCGCTGTACCCCATAAAGGTGATCGACCCATCTATAGCCCTTGCCTAATACCCTAGCTGTTAAAGATTGCTTTAAGTCTCGGTTTTTCCTCTCCACAACAGAATTTCCCTCGGGATGATACGGAGAGGAGTACCGCAATGTTACACCCATTCCTTTCATAGCCTCTTTGTAAGCCCGAGAGCTAAACGCCAGACCACGGTCAGACTGTAACGTGCCAACTGCGTATGTG
The DNA here is from genome assembly GCA_963921515.1 of Calotriton arnoldi. Taxonomy (NCBI): domain Eukaryota; kingdom Metazoa; phylum Chordata; class Amphibia; order Caudata; family Salamandridae; genus Calotriton; species Calotriton arnoldi. Next base: position 1,376,253 of record CAWUFW010003995.1, on the reverse strand, counting down.
CCGATAAAGACTCGCAAATCTTTTATAACAGTTTGAGCGTCAGCCGAGCGCTGAGGCCAAACCCATAGGAATCTAGAGCAGGAATCCACTGCAACCATGATATATTTCTTGGACCCATCAGATTGTAAGGGTCCGCAGTGGTCCAAATACACACATGCGAGAGGTTTGTCTGATTTCAGTAATGGTGTCTGAGCTGGGCGTGTTACGGTGGAGCCTTTTATCTGCTGACAGATGTCGCATTTCAAGGCATAGTCTTCATTCTGCTTTGTTAACCCTGGCCACCATTAGCGCTGTTTCAATAAAGAAATAGTTGCTGTAACGCCTGTATGCGCAGAACCCAAACCTTCGTGTGCCGCTAAAATCAAGCCTAGCCTACGATCCATATTTGGTATTACTCTATCCCCCACTCCAGGAATCTGAGCATATGGAATGTTTTGTGCATCTAACTTGTAGGAGTACTTGAGTGGAACATTTTTAGGTACTGCTGTGCTGCCTTTGCGTGAAGCATTGACAGCTACCATAATCTTGCCGTCTACCCTCATCTTTGAACGAGTAACTGCAGCTACGGCGGCTGTGCGAACAGCCCCCTTTGCGGCTTCATCAGCCAATGAATTCCCTTCAACGTGAACCCTTGGTAGTTCGTTTCTCAACTCCACTACCTGTTCCCATAGGAATTTATTCTTAATTGTGCCACCTTTTGCATCTTTGAACCCGTTTTGTTCCCAATGATGTAGATATTCATTGTACGACTGTACACAGTAAAAGGAATCACACACAATAAGTGTGGGGAATTCGTGATCCGTATTTATAACTGCCAGTATAAGTGCTTTGAGTTCTGCCAACTGAGCCATGCAGTCTCCTAGAGATTGCGTTTTAGTGCAACTCGGATGGAACTTTCCATTGTGCATGCGACCTTTAACAATCGCACACGCCGCGCTGTAAGCTTGCTTACTCCCTGTGGCTGGTTGAGCAGAACCGTCAGTGTAAATAATGTATTCATACTGATCTAGAGGCTAAATTTCATTTGGTAGAGGATATTCTTGTTCGTATTGCAGGAATGCCTGTGTTTTTAAACTTGGATCAAATCTGTACTCAACATCCGTTGCAGTAAGAGAATTAGCCCATTGTATCCATCTTGGATGTAAGGCTTTAGCATTTGGAATGCTAGCTTTTGTAACAGCTTCTAAAGCTGGTACTGAGGTCACGACAATTATGTGCTTTCCCTGAGCCAGAGCTCTTTCTCTTGCTACAGCGGTCTGCACTGCTGTCAGGATCTTTTCTGTTGAAGTGAAACGCATCTCTGCGTTTGTGTACAGGTGTGATTTGTATGCGATTGGTACTGTTTCAACTTCATTAAAAGTTAAATAAGTGTACCCCATTGACCCGCTATTACTCGGATCACTAAGTTCTGTGCGTATACGCGTGTCTGTAAATGTTTAGAAGCTATCATGTCTTCCTGTAGGGAACGCAGGATATTTGTGTGTTCCTGTGTCCATTGTTTGACTGAAAAGTCAGGTTTTATTAAGTCGTAGAAAGGTTTCACTCTTTCTGCGTAATCCAAAATGTATGTTCGACCAAAATTTAGGAATCCCAGAATTGATTGTAAATTCTTCAATGATTTTGGAGGTTGGAGCAGCGCACACTTTTCTAAAAGTTAGCTGCCAGGCTTTTCCCTCACTTGACAGCTCGTATCCTAAAAACAGGACATTGAGGTGGGCAATTTTTGATTTTTTAAAATTAAATTTATAGCCCTGAAAGGCGAATCCCATAATAATGGTGCTCACCCTGGTCAAGTGCCTCTTTAAGTCATCGTCCGTCAGATAAATATCATCCACATAGGACAATGCTTCCTCATCCAAATTTTGGAGTAACTCTGTTACCCTTGCTGAAAACAACCCCGGGCTATTCTTATACCCTTGGGGGAGTCGGCAAAATTGCCTTTGGGACCCTAACGCACTGAATGCAGTTAGATACCTGCTTTCAGGCGCTATATTTTGGCAGAAAAATCCATTTGAGATATCAAGTGTTGTTTTGTATTTTTTCCGCACAATGTTATTCATTAATGCGGCACTGTGTGCATTTTGAACTGCAAATGTCTTTGTGCAAGTGTTTAAATGTCTGTAATCTAAAACTAGACGATATGTATTGTCAGGTTTGGCTACGGGGAACAAAGGATTGTTCATAGGTGAAGTGCAATTTTCTATCACCCCTGATATTCAAGTTGATCTAGAATCTCCCTGACTTGTTTTTTAGCTTCCTGCTTTATAGGGTATTGCCTTTGAGCATTTGGGGAAACTTTTAACGGGATCACGTGGTGGGTTGACTCCTCATCCCAACCAGCATGATTTTTGTACAATGCTGGAGCTAGGGCAACCGCCCACTCCTGCGCATATGCATGTTTTAGGTGAATGGGAACGAGGTCGGAAAAGGCTGGAAAAATTACTGTTTCTCCCCTAGGGCACTCCATGACGAATGCAGCCGGCCAGTCTTGTTCTGCTAATAGAATGTCATAACCAGATGACAGATTTTTCCAAAAGAGACCTTTAACTTTTCTGGGCTTGTCCCCCTCCATCCGGAGTGTTATTTCATGTAACTTATGTGGGACACTTACCCGAGTATCAGGTGTTTCCACCGTGATATACTCACTCAACTCCGCTGTCACCAGAAATTCCTTCAGGTTCTGGCAAGCTATCGTTACTTCTGCCGCGCTGTCTAGCATCGTCAGAGCCCATTCCCCGTTCAGAAGCTGTGTCCTCAGAATTCTGGGCATGTCCGATCTTGAGACCTGCTACCTTCTTCTTTTTGAACTGAGGTTTTGATTTTTGTTTATCCTCTTTTTTAGGTGCGTAGTCCGCAGCGCGTTGCGTGTCTCTGGACTTTGTACGCTCCTCTTGTCTGTATTCTGACCGTCCTTCCCTCTCGGAGTTTCTTGATGAACCCTGAAAGGAACGAGTATCAGTATCCTGATACCCGTCAGGTTTTTTAATATTATCCCTATTCCTGGGGTTATACCTCCTTTCAGAGGGCTCCTGTTGAGGAGACCTACCTCTGGACTGAGATCTGGTGTCTTTAGACTTTTGTTGTTTTTTATTTTCCCACTTCTTTTTAGAAGAAGTAGGTGTCTGCTTTGTAGTGTCCTTTTCAGGACTGCCCATCAGTTGTGGTTTTAATGCTTTCCCACCTAGACTGTCTCTGCCTAATTCTGCATATGCAGTTTCAATTACTTTGGGTAGTTCATGTTGTTGATCTACTGGACTGAACTCCCTTAGGCGTTGGCGGATCGCCACAGAAGCTGCTTCCCCCTTAATGTTAGCAAGTATTATGGCTGAGACCTGTTCAAAGTTGTTTAGCAACTTCCTCCCTAAATTAAGGGCAGGCTCTGCTCCGTACTCATTTTGTATCTGTTTCAATACTTCAGGTACTACTGATATTGACGGGATACCATGTGTTCTGGTATATATGGCAGCAAAGACTGAACCCCAAGAGGTGCAGTCCTCTACTTGTGGTGTGAGACCCATGGGCAAGCAGATTGTTAGAATTCTGTGTTTATCACTGGTGGTAGTATTCGGGAATACTGCTTCAAGTGGAGTTATTTTCTGAGCTATCCAGAATGGGATTTGTTCGCGTTTTGCTGGCATTTTGCCCATTATCGCGTGTAATGTTTGTGGAGTTATCTTATTAACTGTACCTTGGACTGGAGTGTCTTGTGCTGCAGCCGGTGCAGGTTGAACTGTTAAAGTACTCAACACAAATTGTGTGAGGTTTCTGTAGATTTTAATTAAATCTCTGTGTTGTACGAGTAAGTCTGGCTGTGGCATTGTGTTAATGTCAGGATGCGGTGTGTATGCCGCTAATATGGGCCATGTGGCTCCTGCTCCTCCGAGCGGGCCTAATCTTGCTCTTCCTCGTACGTGGGGTAGGGCGCCTTTAAACCAGTAATTATGCTCCTGGTAAGTGAGCGGAACATCTAATTCCTCAAAAGGAGTATAGTCCGCTGGTGTTTCACCTTCTAGGTAGTAGTGAAATACATTTGTAATTGCATTTGCTGCTGGGAATGTAACCCAAGCATAGAACACCTCTGTTTTATTGGATTCGTGTGCCTCAATCATGAAAATTACTGTACCACCCCTGGCTCTTAAGCCATGTTCTAGAAGTTTTATGGTGACTGCCCTTCTGAAATTTGGTGCAATTTGTATTGCATCTTCAGGGTCTTCTCCTAAACCGAAGAGGTCTGTTTCAACTCTCCTTGTGTTGTTTGCTTCTTCCACCATTTTAATTGGAAGAAGGGAGCTTAAGAATTTTAAAGATAAGGTGTACATGCACAATTGTAGGAACTATATGTCCTTCAAGCTTGAATAACCAACAGCCAATAAATAGTATTCTCGTACTACTCAGCTGCGGCGGATTTTGTGCCCACCCACTCCAGACGTCTCTGGGGTTTTGTGAGTAGGTTCTCTGAGAATAGCATGACTGAACTACTCAGATTCTACTGTTAAATAAGTACCAAACCAACGTTGGTGGCGCCATGTCGTGTAGTTCCTATAGTACCCCTGCAGGACTTGGGCGTTTGGATAAAATATACTGCGGGCTTGGGGGCAGACTGACTATGTGCTGTTAGCCTGGTTTGCATTAGCTAGCTTGCAGTGCCACTAGTGTCTCCTCTTATCGGGGAGAGATTAGTTTCTGGCAACCTTAGATCATGACAACCCTGATCCCTCAGAATCGTGGAAACAATGTACTACCTTTCGCTCAGTCACTCGTGCTCACTTATTCGGTTTGTCTCAGAGAGTTACACAGAATAAACAGTCGGGCGTTTCAATAAGTATTTATTGAACAGTTGTTATTCTAGTGTAAAATATATGTGCTGCAGTAACCAGCAGACAATAGCAGAGATATATCATCAGCAGTACGATAAAAGCAAAGGGATAGAACAGTTCTACCATATTGCGATAATCATGAGTACATACATGAATATAAAAGCATTATGCAAGTGCGCGTACTCCTACGATGTCTAACTAGATGTACCTGAGTGTACCTAGCATATGTGTGTAGGTCTAAAAGCTAAGAGCCAAGAATCCTCCTAGGATTTAGTCGAACCCCCATACCTGAATAGAGAGAGTGTGGGACCCCGTCCTGGTCTCGAGTTGGACACCCCATCAGGGCTGTGTCAGACCGCTGTCAGCTGGAGCGACTGCATGCAGGAGCCTCAGCGTCTCTGGTCAGTGTGTCAGCATGGAAGTCTCAGTTCCCTCTGTTTTACAGGGGCAAGATGTGGTGTATTTATACCCTAAAGAGTCTCGGTCCTCAGTATGGTTTGTATTGGACATGAGGAAGACGTCAGGGGTGAACTTTGTACATACATATTATGCCAGTGGTGTATTCTTAGAGAGCCATGCATAATTAATGAGTACAGTGTGGGCCTGTGTTTGGAAAAACCCTGCTGTATTCAAAACCACAGGATAGATAACGTTCAGCCCTCAGAGCTCGTTGTGTACTAGCTGGGACCAATGTAGGTGAAAGATCATGCCTATATAAGGAATCATACTATAATAGGACATGTACAGTTGTGACCATAATTGGGCATATGCGGCCATGACCATAATAGGGCAGAAGTACGATTATGACCATATTAGGGTAAATATGAATACGTCCATTTTAGGGCATGTGCGAACGGGTCTACATTAGGGCCTCTATGCAGGATATAACAGCATATCTGGAACTTAGTATGATAATCAACCTATTCAAGACATCCATTACTGTGATTTGTCTGATGATGACCAAGATACATGATAAGTTCAAAGTTGGCCAGTGGGAAAGATTAATAGATGAATAAGAAAGAATATCCTGTCTACAGGATCAAATTGAAGCAATGGAACTTCTCCAACAAGTCAAGGCATTGACAACAGATAGCATCTACATGACAGTAACAGGAGAGACCATGCCAATTTTTGGGGGGGGAAATCAAGGTAAACGATCTACTAATTTATAGGGCCAAAACTGTACTAAAGCTAGCCAATCTGCAGGCCTAACCACTATGAATAAATCCATATAACCCAGAAGATCAGGCCATGTAACCCCCATATCTGTGAGATGGCCTGACCACTCATACTTTATATACTACAACATGAACACACAAAACTGATCTTCGAAGGTGTGAAGTGATTGTAATTGATAAAAGTCAAGGGCAATAAAATATTTCTGTCTGCCGACTTCTCCAATGTAAGTGTTGAAAAACAAGAGCTTTTAAAGACTGCTCTACACTTCATGAAACACCGGCAGGTTTAACCTCAGAAATCAAGACAGTATCCTAGTCACTACTCAAGATGACCGGACAAGAGAATTCATGCTACCTAGGGCTCTTACAAGTTACATGAGAGTGCTGAACAATGATTATTTGGAGACTTTCACCCCCAACATGTATAGAGAGGACCATGAAAGAAAACACGAATGTACTTGTTGGAGCTTGGACCCAATCAAACATTTATATCCAGAGGGGCGACCTTTCTAGCTGCATGAGAGGTAAAAGGAGAAAACTATCACTTGTTAACATCTAATTTTAGTGCAACCCGTGTGGCCACACAATAATCCATTAGACAACTTATTCTGAGTTTAGTAGGATTCCAATATAGACCAGTCTCAACATAATCATATAAAAGTACAGAAAGACCAAGATAAGACCAAATCTCCTGAAGAGATTTACCCTACATAATACAAAGCAGACGACTAACTCTATGACAATGATGCAGAGGATCAGGAAAAATAATTAAGTATTACATTACATCTGATGATTCTCCAAAGCAAGCATGAGCAAGCTATCTCTCCCTACACTACCTAAAAAGGGGCAACCCTAAGCTAAGAAACATTCGATAAGGGTGAAATTAGAAAGGTGTCAGCCATCGGAGTCTTTGTTAGACTGGAAATGCGTCTGGTCGACTCCTTCTAGCATTGTGCGGTTTAAGTTAGCATTTGCGGCACCATTTTGTATTCAGCCGCCATTTTGTGCCATGATCGAAACTAAGCTTCTGCCACATACTGTCTGCCTCAGCAGAAAGCAGCCTCGATTGTTAGTCTTTATTTCTCCAAGGTTGAGCTTCGCTGCACTAATGAATAGATTGTTCTGTCAATGCATACCTTTCCCAGTAGATAGGCCTGCTCCCACTCTCAGAGAGACAGGCACAGGCAGAGTAACCTTGAATGTAAGATAATGTGTGCCCGATCTCAGGATTGTAGCTCATCCTTCTGTACCTCCTTTGTTAGCCAGCTACCATACTGGAAAATTCCTGTCTGGGCGAGTCTTCAGGGGTATTGGAAATGTACTTTATGTTTTGCCATGTGGTCTAGGGTCAGTCCCTCTGCAGCAATCCGAGGAGGCTGGTCAGACCGGACTCCGCTCGAGCGTATACTAATAAATAACTTTGGTTTGTATTCTCTATTGTCTGACCGACTCTTCATTTGTATGGAAGGCTGAGAAGTGGTCGCGAGTGACCCGGGTGGCCCTAATCGGGTCACTTCCTTCAGTGGTGCCCCAACAGGGACCCCATCCACCCGATGGGGTCCCTGTTCGGGCCCCACTGAAGGAAGTGACCCTTCCTTGCCCGCGGATGGGTAGTGGGGTTGGGGCCACATCGGGTCGGATGGGCGGACCGGGGATTCCTGCACGAGAGAGTCTGGTACTCGCAGCTGCCCCTTCTATCTGACCGGGCGGAGCCTCGGCCAGCGGTCATCTCGGCTGGGGTCCTGAACGGCAAAACCCTTGGATTTGACCTTTTGGTCCGAAAATTCGGCAGTGGAGAATAAATTGGTTCGACCTGTGTACACCAGGTGAGTTTGCTTTGGTTCGTGGTGGCTACGGCACCATTTTGATTTGTGTTTGGTGCGGTCTGAGGACCGTCTTTGGACAAGCGCTTGAATTTGTTTGAGTTCTTTATGACCATGGTACCATTTTGATTTATATCTGATGAGGTCTGCGGCCCGACTTTGGTGAAGATATTTGCAAATATCTGTTTGGGATAAATAGTGAACTCATTTTCTCTTAAAATGCCTTGCTTGAGTAAGTTGTTTTGTGTGGGGTGTCGTTGCTGTTCTACTGATGCTCGACTGGAAGAAAGGCAGCCTGCACCTCCGGAGGGCACCCCAAATTTTGACATGTATGTTAAGCATGGCCTTGGCCCTATTATGTTTGTTACATTATGGCACAAATATACGAGGCAGACACAAGGAGATGATGGACGGAGCGCTGAAACTTTTCAGACACTCACCCCCAGTCACAGATCTGGGTTGAATCCATCATCGTTCTTTAGCTCACTTCACCACCCCAGTTCAGACACAGCTATATACAAATCAGTCTTGACCCTGTGCCTCATGGGAACAGTCCAGCCCGAACTGCCAAGCCATGTCTTCCCTGGACCGGAAACAAGCAGCCTGGGACCAGGTTTCGGGGTAACAGCCCTCATCAGCCAGGCTAGCTTGAATCCAGTGGCAAAGTGAGCAAGGGACCCACGTCTGGGCATACCCTGCCAACAAAGGGCTAACAAAGCAAACACAAGGAGATGATGGACGGAGCGCTGAAACTTTTCAGACACTCACCCCCAGTCACAGATCTGGGTTGAATCCATCACCGTTCATTAGCTCACTTCACCACCCCAATTCAGACACAGCTATATGCAAATCAGTCTTGACCCTGTGCCTCATTGGAACAGTCCAGCCCGAACTGCCAAGCCATGTCTTCCCTGGACTGGAAACAAGCATCCTGGGACCAGGTTCGGGCTAACAGCCCTCATAAGCCAGGCTAGCTTGAATCCAGTGGCAAAGTGAGCAAGGGACCCACGTCTGGGCATACCCTGCCAACTTAGGGCGAACAAAGCAAACACAAGGAGATGATGGACGGAGCGCTGAAACTTTTCAGACACTCACCCCCAGTCACAGATCTGGGTTGAATCCATAATTGTTCTTTAGCTCACTTCGTTACCCCAGTTCAGACACAGCTATATGCAAATCAGTCTTGACCCTGTGTCTCATGGGAACAGTCCAGCCTGAACTGCCAAGCCATGTCTTCCCTGGACTGGAAACAAGCATCTTGGGACTGGTTTCGGGCTAACAGCCCTCATCAGCCAGGCTAGCTTGAATCCAGTGGCAAAGTGAGCAAGGGACCCACGTCTGGGCATACCCTGCCAACTTAGGGCAAACAAAGCAAACACAAGGAGATGATGGACGGAGCGCTGAAACGCTTCAGACACTCACCCCCAGTCACAGATCTGGGTTGAATCCATCATCGTTCTTTAGCTCACTTCGCCACCCCAGTTCAGACACAGCTATATGCAAATCAGTCTTGACCCTGTGCCTCATGGGAACAGTCCAGCCCGAACTGCCAAGCCATATCTTCCCTGGACCGGAAACAAGCATTGGGGGGGCGGTTTCGGGCTAACAGCCCTCATCAGCCAGGCTATCTCCTTGTGTTTGCTTTGTTCGCCCTAAGTTGGCATGGTATGCCCAGACGTGGGTCCTTGCTCACTTTGCCACTGGATTCAAGCTAGCCTGGCTGATGAGGGCTGTTAGCCCGAAGCCGATCCCAGGATGCTTGTTTCCGGTCCAGGAAGACATGGCTTGGCAGTTGAGCTGGACTGTTCCCATGAGGCACAGGGTGAAGACTGATTTGCATACAGCTGTGTCTGAACTGGGAGTGGCGAAGTGAGCTAAGAACGATGATGGATTCAACCCAGATCTGTGACTGGGGTGAGTGTCTGAAAAGTTTCAGCGCTCCGTCCATCATCTCCTTGTGTTTGCTTTGTTACGCCCTAAGTTGGCAGGTTATGCCCAGACGTGGGTCCCTTGCTCACTTTGCCACTGGATTCAAGCTAGCCTGGCTGATGAGGGCTGTTAGCTCGAAGCCGGTCCCAGGATGCTTGTTTCCGGTCCAGGAAGACATGGCTTGGAAGTTCGGGCTGGACTGTTCCCATGAGGCACAGGGTCAAGACTGATTTGCATATAGCTGTGTCTGAACTGGGGTGGCGAAGTGAGCTAAAGAACGATGATGGATTCAACCCAGATTTGTGACTGGGGGTGAGTGTCTGAAAAGTTTCAGCGCTCCATCCATCATCTCCTTGTGTTTGCTTTGTTCGCCCTAAGTTGGCATGGTATGCCCAGCCGTGGGTCCCTTGCTCACTTTGCCACTGGATTCAAGCTAGCCTGGCTGATGAGGGCTGTTAGCTCGAGCCGGTCCCAGGATGCTTGTTTCCGGTCCAGGAAGACATGGCTTGGCAGTTCGAGCTGGACTGTTCCCATGAGGCACAGGGTCAAGACTGATTTGCATATAGCTGTGTCTGAACTGGGGTGGCGAAGTGAGCTAAAGAACGATGATTGATTCAACCCAGATCTGTGACTGGGGGTGAGTGTCTGAAAAGTTTCAGCGCTCCGTCCATCATCTCCTTGTGTTTGCTTTGTTCGCCCTAAGTTGGCAGGGTATGCCCAGACGTGGGTCCCTTGCTCACTTTGCCACTGGATTCAAGCTAGCCTGGCTGATGAGGGCTGTTAGCTCGAAGCCGGACCCAGGATGCTTGTTTCCGGTCCAGGGAAGACATGGCTTGGCAGTTCAGGCTGGACTGTTCCCATGAGGCACAGGGTCAAGAATGATTTGCATATAGCTGAGTCTGAACTGGGGTGGCGAAGTGAGCTAAAGAACGATGATGGATTCAACCCAGATCTGTGACTGGGGGTGAGTGTCTGAAAAGTTTCAGCGCTCCGTCCATCATCTCCTTGTGTTTGCTTTGTTTGCCCTAAGTTGGCAGAGTATGCCCAGACGGGGGTCCCTTGCTCACTTTGCCACTGGATTCAAGCTAGCCTGGCTGATGAGGGCTGTTAGCTCGAAACCGGTCCCAGGATGCTTGTTTCCGGTCCAGGGAAGACATGGCTTGGTAGTTCGGGCTGGACTGTTCCCATGAGGCACAGGGTCAAGACTGATTTCATATAGCTGTGTCTGAACTGGGGTGGCGAAGTGAGCTAAAGAACGATGATGGATTCAACCCAGATCTGTGACTGGGGGTGAGTGTCTGAAAATTTTCAGCGCTCCGTCCATCATCTCCTTGTGTTTACAAATATATGAGGGACAACGCCGAGTTGCAGTGGCCGCTGACTGGCACCTTTGACGAGCAGAAAATGAATTTGTTGCAGGACAAATTGTTTGCGAAACAAAGTAGGCAGTCTATGTTTGATTCTCTTCAAACGTGGCAGAAAGAGGCTAAACATAGGCGAATGAAGGCAGAAAAAGAGGCCCGGAAAGGGATAATGCAGACAGTGACTCAGAAAGCTGTAGCGTATGATAGAGTGGAAGAGGTGTGGTGCAGCGGCCAGGGTTCCTGACTCCGGACCACGGGGTTCACGGTTCGATCTCCAGTGCCGGTGGCAGGTTAGTCCAGCACCATGTGACTCTGGGCAATAGCTCGCTTAATCTTCCCGAGGGCCCCCAGCGCCGGGACACCTCTCCGGAGGTAGCTGTGCGCTTTACAAATGCTGGTATTTCATTATTTCAGAGTGAAAATAGGAAAGGGAATAGAGTGTGCTGATAGAAAGTTTCGATTACAATGTGACAAGTCTTATGTTGCCCGAGAAGAAGGTGATCCCTATGTGGAGGAATTATTAGAGACTCGACCTCCGCCTCCATACGCCCCGCAGAAAATATACCCTGCTATCCCGCAGTCTCAGCCACCTGTTTCTTCGGTCTCTACTGCTCCTGCTCCTGCTACTGTTGATCAGACTGCCTTGGCTTCAGCACCTCTTGCCTTTTCTCTGCCCATAACGCCTGCGGCGACTATGACTGTTAGTACCTCTGCTATACCTATCGCTTCAGTGTCTGTTTCGCCAGCCCTTATACTTACGTCGCAGCCATTAACAATGCTAGTGCCTGGTGCCCCGTCACTTCTTCCACTGTACTATTACATTCCCCGATGTTAGGGATTAGCGAGACACCGGTGCGTAGACCTACAGACGGAGACTGGATGAACTTTGAGGAGCGACTAGGATGTTGGTCCGATCAGATGTGGGGGAGGAGGAGAAAAGAATGGTGGGTAATCAGGCTTCTCAATGGGCCGGGAGTCTCATTTATGATTTGGATGATGTATGGATTGTGATGAAAGATTATGAGCCGTTTATGCAACAGCACGCTCTTAAGCATATGTCGGCTACATTGATTGGTCTTTGGGAGCAGTGTTTCAAGGATGCGGCCCCTCGAATTCTGTATGACATTAAGGACCATGTATACATAGCTGATATGGCTCCGGCTCAAGTTTATGGTAATGTTGCGACAATGATTGCTTATCGAAGGAGGCTCCTTGAGAAGAGCCCCACCCCGGTATCCCAGTTTCCGATGTGAGAAGTCTATCCCTTATATCATCCTGAAATACCAGAGCTAAGGAACGCACAGGACGCTGTTATTAGACTGTGGGTAGAGGCCGGTTTCCAAGAACAGTGGGTTTATACTCCGTGGAAAAGGAGTGAGGTGTTGTCCCTTAAGACTCAGTTACCCGACCCTAGAAGAAACCCTACTGCATAATATAAGGAATTGACAGAGGCCGCTTCATCAACAGTGATGACGCTAGCAGATGTTGAGATGTTCTTTGGCCTGTTGGTACCCGTTGATATTTGGCGGCAAGTGCATGCGCAGGACCACGTTGTGGAATTGGGTGGTACTTGGGAAGAGATTAGAGCATGGGACAAGGAGAGGAAGCCGGGCGAGAAGCCCAAGGCTGAAATACTTGCTTTACCAGGCCGGAATATTACCTATATGCACTCTCTTATTCCACCAAGAAGGGTAGATTGGGACAAGTTAGCAGCATGTCGTCAGAAGAAGGATGAAAGTGTGTCTGATTTTTTTACTCGGTTTGTAGGTATGTTCTTGGATTTTAGCGGACAGGACTTGTCGGTGGAAGGGAGTGTCCGATTGTTCGTTAACAGATTCGTTACAAACCTGCTTCCTAAAATCGCGACTCAGCTGCAGGCTTCGGAGAGCACTTGGACCACCTCCTCCCCTTCTGTAATATTGAGTGTGGCACAGTATTATGAACACAGGGAGAACGAGGTGAAGGAGAAGATGGAGAAGAAGCACAAGGAGTTTAAGACGAAGGTGTTGTTACAGCAGGCGTCTAGGCGGAATGAGAGGGGACGTGGTGCTGGTCCGGCCCGGCAGCTTCCCCGTACTAGCAGGAATACTACACCTGTAGGGCCGAATCAGTGCGCATATTGCAAGGAGGAGGGGCACTGGCGAAGCGAGTGTCCGGTCTTATTACAGAAAGTCGCAGCCCCTAGAGGACGGGGTTCTCGTGGACGGGGTCATGGAGCAAGTGATCAAAACAGGGTTCAGGAAGATGGGACATCGCAGGGTCGCTCTGACCAGAACTATTTTGATGACCGTCGAGGGAGACAGTATTGTCATGATGATTAGGATCTGGACGAGGTGACAGGGATGTCTCACAGCTAGGACAGCCAGGGACAGGGTGAGGGACCAGTCCAGATACCTGTAGATCAGCGCGGTCCTTATGTCACCGAAGATTTGCAAGGCTCAGTTAAGAAGTTTTTGGTGGATACAGGTGCAATGAATAGCTCTGTTTCTCGTTTGCTGGTCCCCGGGGCCGCTCTGTCTGGCCAAAATAATGTTTCGGTAGGCTTTTCTGGTGTGCAGGTTGTGAGCCCCATTTCCAAACCTCTTGCCTTGACTATCGGTCCTTTCACTGTGGATTCGCCATTGTTGTTAACGTCTAATTGCGGAGAAAATTTGATGGACTTGGATTAAAGAAATTGCATGCTACAATCTTTTGTTCCCCGGAAGGTGTTTACATGACAATGGGCCCGAACGTAGTCAGTACTAAACAATGTCTGTCCAAAGATGCACCCCTCCCTGCTGAATTTAAAGATGTTCCGCCCACGTTGTGGACCACAGGTGATACAGACGTAGGACTATTGCAGATACCCCCGGTTTCCATCAAAGTTAAAGACAATGCCATTTTGCCTCGTATTCCCCAGTACAAAATTCCACAGGCGGGGAGCGAGCTTTGTTGCGGATTATACAGGACTTGATTGAGACAGGGTGGTTGAAGAGACGACAGCAAATGTGTGTAAAAGCCCTATTCATCCCACTCTGAAAAAGGCATCTTCAGACTCCCCCGATGATCACCCTGATGTTTATCGTTTTGTGATTGATCTGCGTACAGTTAATAAAATAGTGGTCCCTCAGTTCCCGATGGTCCCTGACATTACTGCCCTTCTGACAATGATTCCTTCCTCTGCTACATTCTTCTCTGTCATTGACTTGAAAAATGCACTCTTTATTATCCTGATCCCCCCGCTAGCAGACATTTGTTTGGTTTTACCCTAGCTGGCAGAAGCTTTCGATTCTGTTGAGCTCCTCAGGGCTATACTGAGAGCCCTAGTATATACAGCCAAGCTTTGAAAGCCCATTTGGGTTCCCTCACGCTTCCCTCAGGTAATGTATTGCTTCAATATGTGGATGATATTCTAATTGCTTCTGATGCTGAACAGGGATGCAAGGACAGTGCGATTAAGTTGTTGCTATGTTTGGCTCACCATGGACATAAATTGTCCCTTTCTAAATTTCAATATTATCGACAGGAGGTCACCTATTTAGGTCACCTACTGTCGAAGGAGGGTAGAAGATTGACCCCTGAGCGCATTAGCGCCATTGTGAAAATGCCTATCCCTAAAACTCAGAGGGATGTGCACGCTTTTATTGGCATCACTTCCTACTGTCACCATTGGATCCCTAATTATTCATTACTAACAAAACCTTTGCTTGCGCTAACCACTTAAGATGTGCATGAACCCCTGCCCTGGACGCCTGAATGTCAGCAATCTTTTGAGCAATTAAAGGTTGTGCTTTGCTCTGCACCTGTGCTTGGTACGCCTGACTACAGGAAGCCGTTCCTACTGTACATACACGAGACAGCCGGTTGCGCGCTTTCTGTCTTAACACAGGCCTTTGGAGGTAAGCAACGGCCGTGTGCTTATTTTTCTGCTCTTCTCGACCCTGTCGCAAGAGCCCTCCCGAGCTGTCTAAGAGCGGTCGCGGCAGTGGCCATTTCTATAAGGCAATCGGCTGGGCTCGTACTTGATACTGACCTCACAGTCATGGTACCCCATGCTGTGGATACACTTTTGAATAAAACCAAGACACAGCACCTCACCAGTGCACGTCTGACCGGTTACGAATTGACCCTTTTCGCACCACATGTTACGATTAAAAGATGTGCCACTCGGAATCCAGCCACGTTGCTACCCCTCCCTTCAGAGAGTGAGGAAATGGATATACATGATTGCATTTTTCGGACGTAGGAGGAAACGAAGGGACGGGTAGACCTGACTGATGTTCCCTTATCTGACCCCCAAGGGGAACTATATGTCGATGGCTCTTGTTTCAAATTACCGGATGGCACCATCACTGCAACGTATGCACTTACTACACTGCATACGGTAGTTGAGACATCACAAGTTCCCTATCAGTCTGCCCAGGCAGCTGAACTAGTCATCCTTATTCGAGCTTGTGAATTGGTCAAGGGACTGGTTGTTAATATTTATACTGACAGCCAGTATGCCTTCGGGGTCGCCCATAATTTTGGGCCCCCTCTGGGCAGAGAGAGGGTTCCTTACTTCCCATGGGACAGGCATCCAGCATGGCCCTCTTATACATAGGCTTCTGTCCGCTTTGACACTTCCTAAGAAATTGGCCATAATAAAGTGCAGTGCCCATAAGGCAATTACTGATGACGTGGGAAGGGGGAATGCATTTGTAGATCAGACAGCCAAGGAGACAGCTCGAACGAAAATCAGAAAGATGTTTGTAGCAGGTCCCGCTAGGTGGGTGCCCAAGGTTACTATGTTTGAGGATACGCTGGATAATGTTAAGGAGATTCAGAGTGAGGCGACGATTGAAGAGATAGCAGTATGGCAGGAGAACACAGAAAGTTTGGATGAGGATGGGTGTTGGACGGATAAGTCAGAGAAAAAGAGATGGATGTTACCAGATGCATATGTCCTCCCTGTAGTCACTATGGCGCTTGGGCCAGCCCACATTAGCGCAAAGGGTATTTGTAAAATACTAGACCCTGAATGGCAGAATGACAACATTCCCAAGACCACTGCTCATTTGGTTAAATACTGTATGGTATGCATGATGTATAAGCCTGGAAAAGGCACCCCTACACCCCCTGGTAATTTTGCACCACCCTCTTTCCCCTTTGAGGTCCTTCAAATAGATTTTATTGAGATGGAGCGAGTCAACAATTTGAAATATGTGTTAGTGGTTGTTTGTGCATTCAGCAAATGGGTTGCGGCTTACCCCACTAAAGAAAACACAACCATGGTGACTGCAAAGGCACTCCTAAAGGAATTCTTCCCTCGTTTTGGTTTGCCCCGTTTGATTTGGAGTGATAACAGCAGCCATTTTAATTCGAAGGTCATCCAGTTAGTGTGTGAAGGTCTACATATCAAACAGAAATGTCATGCTGCACACCATCCCCCAGTCAGCAGGCTTGGTTGAGAAGTACAATGGTACTCTCAAACTGAAATTGGCAAAGATTCAGGAGAGCACAGGGTTGCAATGGACAGATGCTTTACCTTTAGCCCTTTTGTCTACGAGAGTCACGGCTCACTCTCGGACAGGATTGTCACCCTACGAGGTCGTGTTTGGGTGCCCAGCAAACTTATGGGGCGTCCCGCGACCTCGAAGGTTTTCTGACATTGAATATCCTTTGCTGGTGGACTATTTGATTGAGTTAACTAAAAGTCTGCGTTCTATTCACCAACAGATCCAAGACACCCTCCCGCCAGCACCTGAGGGGCCAGGACACGATATTCGGCCCGGTGACTACATCTTAGTGAGGCATTTCTAGAGGAAAGGAAGTTTGGAGCCGCGGTGGAAGGGGCCGGTACAAGTGCTCCTTGCCACCCGCACCGCTGTGAAGGTCGCCGGCCGAAAGAACTGGATTCACACCAATCACTGCCGCCGAGTGCCTTTACCCCTGCCTTACGATCAATGGGTTCTTGATGGCATCGGGGACTCGGAGGGGAAGCAGGTGCCCTGCTTTGTCCCCTTCTCGGATGCCCAGCTGATGTGGACACAAACGGAGGAAGAGAATGATGCAGTGGTGAATGCATCAGTGCCCCCTGAGGGCCGGGCCATTCACGAGCCCCGCTCTGTTGGCCCATCTGTGCTTGAGTCCCAGCCCATTGGCCCCTCTGTATCTGAGCCCCTTTTTCTGGACCCTCTGTGCCTGGAGTAGCTAGGTACAATCTGCGCCCCCGTCGGAGGAACAGTGCACCAAAGGAAAAGTCAGATTAGCAGGGTCGGACTCGATAAGTTAGGCTGCAGTAGAATAGGGAGAGGCGAAATTGGTGCATTGTTCAGACATTGGACAGGATAAATAGAGCATGCTCCCATGGAAGGGGGTACCTCATCCTGAGCGACGTGGGAGTTCTTCAGAAGAGCTGGGATCGCCTAGCTCCAGCGCCAACGTGGATGAACAATAGGAGTCTACCAGTGAGGCTCAGAAGGACACTGGGAACATTTGCCCCTTCTTGTTTTCTTGTCATCGGCTCCATTGCATTTCCTTTCCTCTGGTCATAATGTTTCCATTTGGTCGCCCTATTATTGAGGAGGAACAGCCATTTGCAGCACCACATTTTGGGCGGAATGAGTCTGGTTGGTCCAGTTGGTCCACAAAGAGTAAAATAGTTTTTGTGGCGATTGTTCTGATTTTCCTGATAGCGGAACTTGGAATAGTATGGTTCCTTGAAGAGAAATATCCTGTGCATTCTCTGATTGGTACAACGCCTGTTCCCCCCAAACAAATGTTTGTTACTTTGGCCCCTCATAAAGGTGAACACAGAAAGACATACGTAGATAACGTGTTTTTGCAAACGCTCCACCAAGCCCATGATACATCTAACGTTACAAATTGTTGGATAAGTGGACTGCTCCCTTCAGTTACACAAAAGAGTGATAGCCTGTTATCGTTGCCCTTGTCTTATCTGGGGAGTTGCGAGGGTTGGTTTGAATTGTTCTCTATGATATACAGTCATTATATTCCTGTACTATGATTATGACATCTGCTGATTATCACACAGTGTTAGAATATATACGTGTCCACCAAGGGTTTACCCCAGAGGAACAAGGTACCCCTGATACATTGTCCCCAACAGCTTGCATGAATGTATATGAGAGGGAGAAAAATGTAACATGGCTTCAAAATGAAATGTTGGATTTTCAGGGGTTCAATGTCACTGAATACTTTTGCTCCTTCCAAATGCGCAATATTACTCAGGATGAGCTAATACCGGTGTCAGTAGTCAACACAACAGCTGGTTTTTGTGTTCGAGGGCTTGGGAAGGTGAAAGTGGGTGAGAGTAATTGCACTATACATATACGTTGAGCACGAGTAGTAGCCCGCCTTTGCTCCCACCGCATAATATCTACTTTGTTTGTGGATCTCAAGCTTATGTTTGGCTTCCTAGAGGATGGTCAGGTGTATGTTATCTCTCTTTTCTCCTTCCCCAGGTGTACATAGCACCCCCCAATTATCATAAGGATCATCGACTACAGCGTAGAAGTGCCCATCTGTTCCGGATTAGAAGGGTCATTAATACAGAAAATATAGATCAGACATACACCACTCTGCAGCAGTTCACAGATGCTATGAAGGATATCATACCCTTTTGGGGCCCTATGTCCAATAGCCTTAATATTTGTCGGCTCACCAGAGTTGTGGATACAGGGGTCATTAATACTACAGCAGGAATTTTGACCAATATTAAGGCTGAGCTCCAGGCTACGAGGCTTGTTGCTCTACAGAAGAGGATGGTGTTAGACGTCATCCTTGCTGACCAGTGAGGGGCCTGCCGCATTATTGGCAGCAGTTGTTGCGTGTACATACCAGACCACGCCCCTAATGTATACGCTGCGATACAGAAGTTGCATAGGCTCGCATCTGACATCCACCAAGAGAATGGTACTTTGGGATCTTTCTGGTTGGTTCTGGGGTCAATTGACATCTTGGGGGGGGGAAGATCCTTATCTTTCTGGTAGCAATTGCGGGTATCATTTTCACATGTTGTCTATGCGTACATTGCCTTCCTGCTTGTTGTGCTTACTGTGTTGGAAAATTGCCACCCACACCAAAGACCCCAATACATGATACTAAGCCTACGGCTATGATGATGCAGGCTGTCTAAGACCTAATGTCAATAGATGAAGGTATTTTTGAATATTGATAATGTGTATATGAGCATGTAATAGTAGTCTTCCTAATTTGCAAGAAGTTATTGGTTTCACAACACTAGACAAAATTGTTAACAAATGCTAAAAGGAGGTTCTGTTGGACTGGAAATGTGTCTGGTCGACTCCTTCTAGCATTGTGCAGTTTAAGTTAGCATTTGCGGCACCATTTTGTATTCAGCCGCCATTTTGTGCCATGATCGAAACTAAGCTTCTGCAACATACTGTCTGCCTCAGCAGAAAGCAGCCTCGATTGTTTCTCTTTATTTCTCCAAGGTTGAGCTTCACTGCACTAATGAATAGATTGTTCTGTCAATGCATACCTTTCCCAGTAGATAGGCCTGCTCCCACGCTCAGAGAGACAGGCACGGGCAGAGTAACCTTGAATGTAAGATAATGTGTGCCCGATCCCAGGATCGTAGCTCATCCTTCTGTACCTCCTTTGTTCGCCAGCTCCCAGACTGGAAAATTCCTGTCTGGGCGGGTCTTCAGGGGTATTGGAAATGTACTTTATGCTTTGCCATGTGGTCTAGGGTCAGTCCCTCTGCAGCAATCTGAGGAGGCTGGTCAGACCGGACTCCGATCGAGCGTATACTAATAAATAACTTTGGTTTGTATTCTCTACTGTCTGACCGATTCTTCATTGGTAGGCTGAGAGGTGGTCACGAGTGACCCGGTTGGCCCTAATTGGGTCACTTCCTTCATCTTCAGTAGAAGGCACTCTAACCATGAGTCAAGTAGCATGAAGCCACACAAGCAGTATAAGTCTGCTCCCTTTGAAAACCTATGACTGTCCTGTCCCTCATTTCGTTCTGCATAAAATATCAATTGCAATCAGAGTGGACAATCCCATGTGATCTTTGCCAATGAACTTCCATAGCTCGAGTACAACTGGATACTTTTACCACCTTTCCCACATCAATAAGTTGCAACTTTGATCATTCTTGGTCATCCCTCTCCTCTTCCCATGAGAACTCGCCTCCTTGTTCATCACCACGCTTCTCCATCCCAACTTCGTCTTCTAAAGAAAACAAAGCCCTTCAATGCTAACTAATGAGGCATTCTCTCTCCATACTTACAGTGGAAACAAACATTCTACATTGAAGGTGAAATATGTATTACTTGTTAAACTCTAAATGTGAGCATGGACCAAACTATTTCTTGAGGCCCACTCCAGACAACTTTAGTAGTGAAGTGGTTACAAAATATGTGGAAATTTCTACACCCGCAATAAATGCATCTCATTAATACATGTATAAATTGTAAAGAATTACGAAGATGCCATTCTAAATGCACCTGCATGAAATCAATTCTTGCTACACATATAAATGCTTAAAACATTAGTTTACATATATTCAAATTTAATAACCTCACAATGGAACACAGTTATGTTAACTTATCCTATCACATTAATACATGTGTCACATAAATCCTTATTTATCATGTTCTATACACAAATATGTCATGTGGAATACTTTAAATATGGAATACTACACTCCCTTTAGTAACATTAAGTATATTCGAGAGCTGACTAAACATGAATATAACACACTCCTACAGTATCTCAGATGGGTTCAAGATTACACTTCTCCATACTCTACAGACTAGAAATTGGCCAATAGCAAGATGCAACCGTGGGAGACCAGGAAATTTCAAACAATGCAGGATAAATCTCAGATGCTCATCAAGACTGGTGAACCAAGGTTTTTTACCAGGAAATAGGTGTAAAATACAAAGAGATAAAGACATCGAAAGATAGAGAGGAAGTCTGTAAGCATAGCTTGCACAATATTTTTTGAGGCAAGTATTGCCTCAAAGCTATTCTATTGACTTGTATCATCTATTCCACAAGTATGTGTGTTGTTGGTAATATATTGCTCACTCACGTAATAGGTGTCACCATCTTTTTTCTCTGCTTGATCACATGTTCGCTACCTGTAGCTGTAGGTATATCATCCCTTAATGTCTATTGAGTGGAGGGAATATAATAGGGTGAATATGTGACGTTGCAACGTATGCGTTTACAACGCTTGCCTTTACAACGCGGTCGTTACAACGACCGCGTTGTCACCACGCATGCCATTACATCGCAAGTCGTATGAACGACTTGCTGTAGGGGGCGCGCTGGACTTAGGAATTGTATTAATTACTATTCCTACTCCAGTTTGTGCAACAGCAGGGAAGTTGTTGGATTTAAAATCCAACACATTCCCTGGTGTTGCACGCCCCCTACAGCAAGTTGTTGATACAACTTGCGATGTAATGGCACACGTGGTAAGAACGCTGTCGTTGTAACGACCGCGTTGTAAAGTTACCGCGTTGTGGAGACAGCATTGTAAACGCTGTTTCCCGATATGGTAGAACTCTAACTGGTTGCATTTCAATTTTGCATATTCTCATTACTAGCACTCTGGTGACACTCATTAAGGATATGTAACATCCCCACAGGATTGTGATACTATTTACTCTTGAATGGCAGACCTAAACATAATTGCAATTTATATTATAGTTTGAAACACTTTATAAAATGTAGGAAGTTCTTTAGTTACCTACGGTCCATGAATCTGGAAGTAGCGCTGCTCCAGAAAACCAGCTCGTCATTGACAGTAGAAACTGACAAAGTGAAAAGAGATTGAGTGGGGAAAATCTAAAACAGTATTTTGCTTAATTGGAAAAGAGTGTGACTTAGCCATTCTAATTGATACAACACTCAGGTGGGGGAATGTAGCATCTGTAAGTAAATGAATGGAAGAATGATAGTGTTACACAGGATGGATAGCAAATTGCTCCTGAGGTCGTCATGCCCCCCACTGACACAAAAAGTTCGTTATTAAAAGACTTGTTGCAGAAGTGGGCAAAACAACAGTCATTAAAGGGAAAGTTGACCCAGGCATTATCCACATTCCTTGATCGATCTCAAAATTGATAACCTAACCAGACCCCAATATGAACAAGCAATGAAGGATGAGGATGAGAGTTAGCCACGATGCAAACCAAATTCACAAAGCACATTGAGATCACTTCTGACGCTCTGTGTGATGCAGGGGGCAGAATATGGATTTATTAGCAGGAAACAACACCCAGCAGAAGCAGCACAGAAAAGATCCACACAGGAAATACAATGAACCCTAGACCTCAACAGCAAGCAGAAGCGGCACAGAAAAGATCCACATGGGAAATACAATGAGCCCTAGACGTCAACACCAAGCAGAAGAGGCACAATAAGGATCCACATGGGAAATACAATGAGCCCTAGATGTCAACAGCAAGTAGAAGCGGACAGAAAAGATCCACATGGGAAATACAATGAGCCCTAGACATCAACAGCAAGCAGAAGTGGCACAGAAAAGATCCACACAGGAAATACAATGGGCCCCAGACGTCAACACCAAGCAGAAATGGCACAGAAAGGATCCACACAGGAAATACAATGAGCCCTAGACGTCAACACCAAGCAGAAGCGGCACAGAAAGGATCCACATGGGAAATACAATGAGCCCTAGACATCAACAGCAAGCAGAAGCAGCACAGAAAAGATCCACATAGGAAATACAATGAGCCCTGGAGGTCAACAGCAAGCAGAAGTGGCACAGAAAAGTTCCACACAGGAAATACAATGAGCCCTAGACAGCAACAGCAAGCAATTTGATAACAATTACTTTGAAAGATCTTCACCAGATAATGATAGGAAAACTGACTAGGTCTACATTCTGTTGCATATTTTAATGTTCAATCTAGACTCAAAAGTAAAAACAAAATAAACTAAATGATATAAAAGATTGTGCTCAGATTAGTCGCTCAGCATGCAAAGGCAGGCCACTTTTAGCCGCTCGGCTGCAAGAAAAAGAAAGCATTTGGTGTGTATCTAATGAAGATGCAATAGTTGTGTGCGCGCAGCAACACGCACACACACACACACACACACACACCCCTCTCTCTCTCTCTGCCACTGGATCAGTCCACGGAATCAAAATATATCGACACAATACTTACGGGCTCATTTTTAACCTGGCTGAAGCCTACCAGGTCAGTGGAGGCTGTGGCCTCTGCTCATCTCACCTGACAGAGCACCCCCCATCATATTTAGAGATCCATCATCATAATAACTTTATTTCAATCTCCAAGATCATAAAAGTACAACATATATAAACGACACATAAAAACATCCTCACAAAGGCATATAATGTGTCATCGGAGATCAAAAAGAAATTGTGCATTGATTAAAAACTTTATCAAGTGGCCAACCTAAAAATGCATATCATTATGAAATGAAAAACTTATTGGATACATATTTTGGTGCAAAAATTCAATATTGGACCAAGAAAAGTGCAAGTGCTTTTTAAAGTGCATTGGACTATTTTTTTAATGAAGGTTAAAATGAGATGGGGGAGGCAAGACGGTGGTGGGATAAACAAATTTACACTACGATACTAAAACAGAGAATCAAACTTGTCCTTCCGAAGGGTATCTTACTAGTGTACAGAAACAGGACTGATTACCTACTACAAATACATTTTTCTCAATGCCAAAATGTGCAAAATTGCGATAAAGTGCTAGGCTATAAATGGATTAGCTCCCTTCGACAAACCCCTCTCGTATCTAGGAGTTAAAAATACTCTCCCCATTCCTGAGCTGCTTGAATATGCTTGCTGCGGCAAATGAAATGAAATGAAATACCAGCATTTGTAAAGCGCACAGCTACCTCCGGAGAGGTGTCCCGGCGCTGGGGGCCCTCTGGAAGATTAAGCGAGCTATTGCCCAGAGTCACATGGTGCTGGGCTAACCTGCCACCGGCAATCGAACCGTGAACCCCGTGGTCCGGAGTCAGGCACCCTGGCCGCTGCGCCACACCCCAGACAGACAGTAAATATATCGAAATTGAAAAGAACATCAGTCTGCTTAAGTAAGTAGAGAGGATTCCACATGCCTCCATGTATTGGCCTGTGCCCAAACTCCTGCACAGGGGCTACCCACTTTCTTCTTTGGAGCAAATAAACAGGAAAAAAGAACAGTATGTACCGAAATGATTCTCCACAGACTGGACATAAATCATCCTCTTGTACATCTGTAGACCATTTGCTACAAAATCTTTTGGTCAGGAGCATCCTGAACCTAAACTGAATATACAGTTTGCAAGCCAGTGGGGGAGTAATTTCATCTATGGTTGGACCACAGTGTGGCAATGGTTTTACATCTAAGAATTCCTTCATCTACTCATTAAAATATTTGGGTGAATGCAAATTCCCAGTAAATTTTTTTACTCCAGCATTCACAATTACACACAACTCATCAGGAAAAACCCAAAATCTTCCAGCCCCAATTTTCCAAAGAGCAATCTAATGGAATTCAGCCAAGGGATTTTATGTACACAAGTTGGAGACGTAAGGTTTTTCAGCCCCACACAATATAAGCTTAACGCTACTCTTGACCACAATTGATGCCAGTAGACAAGCATTCTACACTCAGGTTTCTGAATAATTCGTTTATGAGCCAAATCCAAACATAGTGGCGTCATCGGGGTACTTGCTGGTAATCTAAAAAGCGATCTTATGAACCTATTTTCAGCTGTAGTAAGAATTTGGATATTAGCAAATCCCCATATTTCGCAACCATACAGGGCTGCAACAAAGCCTTCATGTTATAAATTTCTAGGGCTGGTGCAACACTCCTGGAAATGGTTTTCCTATGGATTTTGGCTACAGAAGGTGTGTGGTGAGTTAAGATTGAATGCAATTTCTTGAGCTGCATACCCCAGTTGAGATTTGGCGTGAACCTCATCCGCTGCCCACCTTTAGGGAATCACACCCGTCCTTATTCAGGTAATTCACCACCCCATTGATGTACAGTGTAAACAGGCTGGGGGCCAAGACACAGCCTCGTGGAACTCCACGATTAACAGTATAGGGCTCTGTCAGTCATTCGTTTTCACCCCACCTCACTTGCACGTAATTTTGTGCATGGAGTCATATCAATATATTGAGGAGATTGGCTGGAATACCTATTTCCTCAAGGACCTTCCAAAGCTTGGCTCTGGGGACCAGGTCGAAGGCAGCTCGTATGTCGACAAAGTCAATGTAAAGTTTGCCCAGTCGATTAGGGCTGTCTTTCAATAGATGCTGGTAAAATAGAAGACCTGATCAACTGCACTAACTTTAGTTCTAAAGCCTACCTGGAATTATAATAAACCTTTTTGATTCTCTATCCAATATACAAGATGTTTGTTTGCAAAAAATGTTTTGTACAGCATCAGGCTGATAGGCCTGTAGTTGCCCGGATCACTGCGCTGCCTTTTTTTGAATATTGTTATAACCTCCGCCAGTTTCCAGGAGTGGGGGAACTCCATGCCTGACAACAGAGCATTAGACAGTAGATTAATTGACGATCCCCCAATTTCCACGTTGGCCAATTAGGGGTCATTGGGGATCATGTCAGGCCACGGGGCCGTTGCCGCCAGACAGGAATTGATAGCTGACATAGTTTAATTTAACCCCAATTCCAAGATGATGAGATCACTATTTGTAGTTTAAACCTGCTCAAGAGGCTTCTCTAAACCTTCCTCGAGCTGGTTACTAGTATACTTATGGAGGTTGCCAAAGTGGGAAAATCACTGCTGGGGTTGTACACACACAATTCTAAATTCCTATTTGCGCCCCTCTTGAATACTGCAAAAGTACTCCAGAAGGTTTTGTTATCCTTAGTTGACAGAGCATCTTGGAGGGAAGCCCACAAGGAGCTCTTCCAGTCCCTTTTTGCCCTCTCCAGTTTCCTCCTGTATAACAAACTACACTTTGCAAGGGAGTCTCTACAATTGGCCTTGGCTGCATTGAGGAGGTTGGCTCTGGCTTCCCTATACCAAGTTGCCTCTTTGGATTCTTTTTTCATGACCAACCTAATAGTAGCTAGGGATCCTCTGATCTGGGTATACTACTGATCAAGCCCTTCCTGAAATACCTTTATTCTGTTTTCTTTAGCACAGTCAGTCAGATTCTTTACTACCTCCTTAATCTTTACTAAGACTCCCTCAAGAACATCAGGGTTTCTGACTACCCAATCCCACCTGATTGATTTGCCATTATTGCTATAAGAGACCTCCCCCAGATCCAAACGGATGGTACACAGGGATTGTGCACCATACTGCCTTACAATGTTAAGGAAAGTGCATCATGGTTGCTATCCTTCTTCTCCAGTACTTCCATATCTTTTAGGAAATGCCAAAGTCTGACCTTTGACAGGAAGTAATCCATTCTGCTGGAGTGGTCTACTCGGTTGAAGGTGGGTTTTCCCTTTCTATCCGATGGGGTCCTTCCGTTTGCTGCTCTAAGATCCAAGGTTAGCATCAGTGCCATAGCTTTGGCGGCTCTTGCTGTTCACTTGGCATATGGAAAATCAATCTGGGGGATCTGCAATCGGTAATCTATCTCAAGAGTTTGCTCTGGAACATCCACTAGCAGAAGCTTTAAAGTGGTGTTGAGATCCCCAGCTACAATTACATTAGAATCACTAGGAAGTTTGGCCAGCATAGACTCCAGCTTCATTAGTGCACTAGTGTCAACTGAATGACTTTCCACCCAATTATAAACATTAACAATAGTAAGAGTCATATCTGACTGGAGTTTCACTCTGACTGCTAGATCTAGTAAATCTGTATTAATGGGAGTAATTACACATTGGAGGATACCTTGAGCCCGGTTGCTAGGCCCCCGGACATTCTTTCCCTGACTGAACTGCATTGGTACAAAAGGCAAAGTAGTCTTTCCTATGAATGGGATCAGTACTCCATGTCTCCTGAAAGAGACAGATATCATGCACATCAATGAACTGCCCCAAGTCAGCTTCTAGCAGCTTGCTTCTAATCCCTGCCACGCTCCATGACAATATTTTGATCCTATTCGAATGCTCTTCTCTATATCCCTCCATTTCTGGCATGACATTTCTATTACTCTGGGGAGCTCCCCCACTTCGACCTTCTTCAATAGGGGTCCAACCCAGGTCTTCCCCCTCTCCCTTGCTCCTGTATATACCTTTCCTGGATCTGGGTGAACTTTGGCCTCCAAGTCATTTGGATCTAATAGATGCTGCTTTTTCAGGGGTTGGTATATTGCCTGAGTTGGGATGGTCATGCATACCGTTAAGCATCCTATAGCCAATCAAAATCTTGGTATTTGCATTGCAGATTAAATGATCATCTATTGCCATGAGACCCCATCACCAAGTCCTTAGTGCAAAGTGATACCTTAAGCACATCTGAGGGCCCCCTGTAATTTGTAACCTCCCAACACTACAAATGTTGCTCCTAATGAAAGAGTAACAGTGCTTTACTTCCCAAAACCAGTGGGTCACTTTATTGATTAGGGCATTCTGGTCTTCCCTAGTACCCGCAGGCAGTTTAGAAACCTGGTTAAGATAGACAACATTTTGGCTGGCATGTCGCGGGGGTCTAAGATATACCACACTATACATCCTGCCACCCGTGCCTGGAGGGTTAGGGATCAAAGGTTGTAGATCTCTCAAGGGGGAAGAACTTGCTGGAGGGCAAATTTCCTGGTTTGGACCCCCGAAACCTCTCTACACCCACCCTGAATGATCACTTATATCATACCCGACTGGTAGATCTCATAGAAGTTTTTCCCTGAGCGCTGTGCCATATCAGATATGTTTGCCGTCGGGTGATCGGATTTTGATAAAACACACTCAGGTTAGACAAATGGACTACAGGTTCTAGTCATATGGATCTGGGACCTGTGTACAGCACGATAATTTGGCCCCACATTCCTTGCACTCCTGTCATCCTCATATAGGTTTGCGTACCTCATAGTTAATACTTCCCAGACCTTTGCTTCCAGCCCATCAACCATTTTCTTAAGAGAGGAAACAACTTCTTTCAGGCTACCAATTATAACAAAAAGGCTTTTGATGGTTTTTGTGATCCCTATATCATCACCTCCCCTTCTTGGTCAAAGCCCCCACCTCTGGACTTGCTTCATCACCACAAAGAGCAGAGAAGCGATTGTGGCACTCCACCACCAGATTAGCCTTCTCCATGATCGAGGCCCTTGAGTCTGCGGCCAGCACCTTTAACTTCCTAGGAGTTCCAGGCTGAGTTGCTATTGCTGCTCGAGATGATGCTTTATCAAACATTTGGGGTATACGCTTCTTACTAGTGTTTGTTGACACTGCTGGGGGAGAGTGGGATAAACTAGCGGCACCTAGGGAGAGGTGTTAATGATCTCATTACATTCATCCAGCAATGTGCCAATTCTATCGAACACACAATTATCACCAGCTGATTTGCGTTATTTCTTAGCTCTGCTCGAGCCTTTTGCCTCCTCCAGAAATTTTCTTTTGCCCATTGGGGCAATTTTACACCAAACAATTAGCCCTACTTGGTGGAATTCAACAATTTGCGTGGGCAGGTCGTTCAAACAGATGGAACAAGCACATCTTCCCCAACAACAGAAGGGCCCAACAGATCTACAAGCAGGCTCTCACACTATCAAGAACACAGATAAGCATCAATAAGCGTCTGACCAGTAAAAAACAGTTAAAAATCTGTTAATTTGTACAATTAAAAACTGATGGCTAAAATAAGGATACCACATAAGTTCCTAAGATGGGAGTTAAAGGGGTGGCCCAACCCAGTCTTCTCCAGGCTCTGACGGTTATGGACCGGCACGCGCTTGGCCCACACTGCAGGCTAATGAAGTGCTTTCAAGCGCACTGTGGCTCAAGGTGTTGGTGCCTTCTTGCGCATGCCAGCCTAGGGCTGGTAGTCCCTGCAGTGGCTCAACACAGTGACAGCGTCCCGTGCTGCGGGCTAATGAAGCACTTTTCAAGTGTGCAGTGGCCCAAGGTGATGGTGCCTCCTGGCGCTGGCAGGCTGGGGCTGGTAGTTCCTACAGTGACTCCACGAAGTGGCAGCGTCCCACTCTGCGGATTAATGAAGCGATTGTCAAGAGCGCTGTGGCCCATGGTGATGGCGCCTCCTGGCGCGTGGCAGACTGGGGCTGGTATCCCTGCAGAGGCCCCACGAGATCCTCATCAGTCAGGCAGGTATCTCTCTGCCTTCAGTGGAGCTGCCGGTGTGGTATGTCTTTTTAAAACACTGGCCCTTTGCCTGGCATAGCAGTAACCTGATAAAGAAAATGAGTGATGGTGTGCCATGCCCTATATAAGGACAGTCCACCATGTCAACAGTTTATGTTGGTGGAGCCAGCTCAGGCTCTGCCGATGTAAGCTGAGAATTTCTCCCAACTCTAACTAGAGTGGGAAACCACACGTTTGGCAGGATGATGCTCCGCCTGAGCAAAACGCTACAAGATTCTCTTTGTGTGAAAATAGACCACAAGGGCAGCGGAGTACTGTATGACAGAGTAGCAATTCAAAGAAGCAATGAAAACCATGCTCACTGAACATGTTCCCTTTGATGATGGGTTACCAGTGTGATTTCATTAAATATGCTAGTCCACTTGAACACCTTCACTATATTAAGCATTCCAAAAGCTAGAAAAAGTTGACATGACCCCTAGATTAAGTCAAGGTATGAATACAGTAATAGACCTATAGAACCACCGCAGACAGTGGCAACATGAAAAGTCTGGCAAATGTGAACCCAATAAACTGGGAACATGCATTTCTCCAATAATACATGACTCACAATGAGCTTTGTCGCTGACAGATCAGCAAGGAATAGCATGCATCCTGCAGTACCTGCTGTAACAAGGAAAAGACAGGGTGTACTGCCCTCACCTGTTCTTTACAATGCAGAGGTTGCAGTGGAGGGGCCAGATCTATTAAAAGGATACAATTTGCAAATTTGCAAATAATTGTGGGCCATTTTCCAACAATAAGCATCCCACAGCCTAAATAAACGTATGATGTGACATTTTGAGGACTTTTAATCCAGGGTGGGTACTAAATAACGCTGGCACTATCTCTGTTTCTCGTCATATTGGCACTAGAGTCACTTTCCATTGAGCAGAGGGCCATCGTCAGACTAGAAAAAGGGTAGAATTGTTGCCCGCAATCAGAAAACTATTTGCACATGGCTACTAACGCACCTTGAACTGCAAGACGGGATTCAGGGGACTAGTAGGCTGATTACATTGTCATTGAATTGATGTTTTGTAGTAGATTAAGGTTTCTTTGGTGTCTTTTAGGTAAGCTGGCACACCTTTTACCAATGGTGTAGATAGAAATCCAGATACTGTGCTAATGATTTTAAGGATGATCCTATCCCAGACACTATCAGTCTTCCAGGTCGAGGAGAACTGTTCTTGTGTATCTTGGGCAGACTATAGAAACAAAGTACTGTGGGATTTTCATTGATAAGAAAGTCACACTCTTCTTTAGAGATGAAGTCATTAGTAAAGCCTTCATAGTCTCAATGGGGTTCCCTGGGAGCTTCCTCTCACGTTAGATAGTATTTGTGTGCATTCTGTATTGTAATCTGTGGTGTTGAGGATCACGATTGATCCTCCTTTGTCTGTGTAAGGAAGCAGAGACGTCAGGTAGTTTTAAGCCTTCTTTATTCAAAGTCAGCAGGACAAACAACATCGGCACTCCTCTCCACAAGTGCCCACCAACAGTTCAACCCCCGATCTTGAATCCCGCTGGTCATAAGCTTCTGTGCAATCTTTCGGCGCACTGAACTTCCAGACACTACAGAATGTACAGAGAACCCAACACATCTTTCCCCTTTACATAACTAATAAGTAACAGAACATTCTAAAACATGAGAAGCAAAAAAGGTAATCATGGAACATTCGAATAAACAGAGGAACACGCATAAAATGATAACATTATAAAACATAGTCTTGGAATTTAGAAGGCAATTTGATGGATCTGGATGACAGGAAACGACCCATGAGGTTAGTCTCCTTATGATCTTCAACCCAAATCTGGTTCTTAGATTGGTCATTCAAACCCATCTTAGACACAGCAATCTTCACTTTGTTCCACCACTTGCCATCATCCAATTTTACTGCACCTTTGTTTATTTTCACAACCTTCCTCAGGGCCGAGAACTTGGACTCCCCTTTGGGTAAGATCCTGGAAAACTTCACTCTCACCATATCACCCACATTGACCTTCAACTGTTTAGGGCCCTGATCGACACGCATTTGATTGTATTTGTTCTGTACTTCAACTCGCCTTTTGCCAACCTCATCAATTTTCTTCCTAAGCAAAATAAACCCGCTATCCACCATCCATCTTCTCAACAACTTGGAAGCAGGCACACAACCTCTTAGCAAAACAAATGGGGACACTCCAGTGCCGTAATTAACAGTCATGCGAACAGCCCACAGTAACTTTCCAAGTTCCACCTTACAATCCAGACCACTCGCTCTTACCAACTGCACATTCTGTTTTATGACCCTGATGAATCGTTCAACAAGGCCATTGCTTCTAGGATGATATAAAGAGGTTTTAACGTGCTTAATACCCAAAGAACGTAGAAATTCTTCAAATTGGATAGAAATGAATTGAGGGCCATTGTCAGTGAGTAGTTCATCAGGAACGCCCTCCCTTGCAAATAGCGATTCAAGGAACTTAATCACAGTGGTAGAATCAGATGTTTTTGCCCATTTAATTTCTGGCCAGCGACTATAATAATCCATGAGGACTATACCATACTCAGGTACACTGCCAGACATGATCATGGGACCAACTATGCCAATAGCTAGTTTGACCCAAGGTTTGTTGGGAACTTCAATGGCCTCTACGGGACTGGGAGTTGTTACCTGGGATTTGTCACTAGCCACACATTCCATACAATCCCTTACAAAATGCTCCACCTGCCTGTCTAAAGCTGGCCACCAGAAATTCTCTCTTACTCTCCTTTTCATGGCACACATGCCTATCTGGCCCTCATGTGCCAGAGCAAGCATCTTGTTTCTCATAGCATCTGGCACCACTAAAAGCGATGACCTGTACAACAACTCGTTCGCAATTGATAATTCGTCTAAGACATGCTTTCATTTGCTGACACGACTCTGATCATTGCTCTTATGCGACCATCCCTTGTTCAATATTTTTAAAATTTCCTTAATTTCTTGATCATTCTCAGAAGCTTCTCTCCACTCTTGTTCAGATATGGCACCTTCAGTTTGATCCATCACACTGCACACCAGTTCAAACTCATCACACTCATCCTTCGTCTCCACGCCGTCACTGCAACGAGGAGTTAAGCGAGACAGACAATCTGCCAAGAGATTTCTCCTGCCTGGCATATACTCAATGCTGAAATTGTGTTTCATGAGTCTATACTGCCATCTTGCGATTCTGGGGGTCACTTTTCCCCCACCCCTTGTGGTGAATAATTTATTTATTTTATTTTAACAACTTCTAGAGCGCACAAATACCCTTGGGTGTCTCGGCGCTATGGACTGTAAAGAGTAGCAGAGGACCGGTTACCTATTGTTCAAAGAGCCAAGTCTTGACCTGTTTCCTAAATAATAACAATGTAGGACTGGTCTTAATTTGTATGGGAAGCGAGTTCCATAGTTTAGCTGTAGCCACTATAAATCTTCTATCACCCCAGTTAACTTTCTTAGTTCTGGGGATGATCAGAAGGTTGGCATCTGCTGAGCGCAAGGCTCTACTAGGCATATATACTAGAAAGGCTTTTTCAGGAATTCAGGTCCTGCATCATGCACTGCCTTATAAGCGATACACAGCGCCTTAAATTTAGTTCTCTTCTTTATGGGCAACCAGTGAAGTTGGCGTAGCACTTTAGTAACTGAGTTAAACTTTGGGGTACCTGTTAGTGTCCTGGCGGCTGCGTTTTGTATCAGTTGCAGCCTGCTTAGAACCTTTTCTTGAGCATTAACTAGCAGGCCATTACAATAATCGACCTTTGACATAACCAGAGCACTAATAAGTGTTTTACCGGTATTAATTGGGATGAAAGGTAAGAGTTTCTTTATTGTCCTTAAGACATAAAAAGCTGAAGAGACCACTGAATTAACATGGTGTATAAAAGACAGGCTGTCATCAAATATAACACCTAAGTTTCTGGCTTTCCTAACAGGAGTGGGGGGTAATCCCATCTCAACTGGCCACCAGGTTGGAGACCACCTCGGGGTAAGGTTACCAAAAACCATTACCTCAGTTTTCTCAGAGTTAAGTTTAAGGCAGTTATTTGCCATCCATGAGCTAATGGCCAACATACCATCATGGAAACTTGCTGCCACCGCCTCTCCATCTTTATGCACTGCCAGCACCAATTGCGTGTCGTCGGCATATGATGTAAGACTCATCCCAAAAGATTTTATTACTCGTGCCAAGTCCGACACATATATATTAAACAAAGTCGGACTTAGTGACGATCCCTGAGGGACTCCACAGGGGAGAGAGAAGACTGATGAGTGAAAAGTACCCATACTGACTGACTGGGTTCGATTGGAGAGGAAGGAGGCCAGAAGTGCTTTAGCCTTCCGTCCGATGCCTATGGCTGAGACACGGTTGATCAAAGTGACATGATCAACCGTGTCAAAAGCTGCTGATAAATCCAGAAGCACCAAGACTGCGGCACCTCCTCTATCAAGTACCATTCTAATTTCTTCTGATGCTTTAATAAGTGCCGTCTCCGTACTATCGCCTTTCCTAAAGCCAAATTGGGTGTAATCTAGCAGTTTATTCTCTTCAATGTACTGCGCCAGCTGGATGTTCATAATTTTCTCGAAAATCTTTGCTGGAAAAGGTAGACGTGCAATAGGTCTATAGTTTTTGGTCTCTCCGGGTCAAGATTACTTTTTTTAACAGTGGCTGAATGATAGCCTTTTTCCAAATGGACGGATAAGTGCCTGAGCAAAACATAGAGTTGCAAATGTTTGCTAAATTCATGCCTATCAGGTCCGGAATCATTTTTAGGACTAAAGGGGGGCATGGGTCAGACGGAGAGCCTGATTTAACTGTGTTAACTAAACCAGTAGTCTGTTCCACCGACACTGGTCTAAATTCCATAAAAGTGGGTGTATCTCTGTCTCTATTATTGTCCACCAATTGATTCCGTTCCGCCGTAGGGGCGGAGAAATTAGAATATATTTGGCCTACTTTGTCTTGAAAATAGTTGGCTAAGGAATCACAAAGTGATTGAGAAGCATCCTTAATGGAATTCACTACTGGCCCTGTTAGATTAGACACTACCTGAAACAGTTGTTTAGTTGAATTTTGTGCGGTTTCAATTTTTCTCGTATACTAAATACTTTTTTCTTTGATTATAAGATGTTTGTATTTTGTCAGAGCCGCTTTATAACGTATTTTTTCAGTGTCATCATAATGTAGGCGCCAGTGTCTTTCTTGATTTCTACACTGTTGTTTCTCCAATCTAAGTGCATCAGTAAACCATGGCGCCGAGGAGTCTTTCTATTTTTGGAAGCTGTTTTGTAGGGTACTAATCTACTAAATGTATTTTGGAGCCATTTAGTGTAATTATTAGAAGCCAGTTCAGGATCTGGCACAGCTTCTGGTTGTGAATCTATTAAGTGTTGTTTAAGATTGACTTGATCAATGCTATTCCAGGCCCTAAATTGCTTAGGAGGATTAGAGCCTATGACCATGTGGGTGGACTGAGGTATCGTAATGTCAAATAAAATTGCACAATGGTCAGACCATGTCAGGGAAGAATCTTCCTTATAGAGATATGATCATTGTTTGAAAACAAACCGTCTAGTGTGTGCCCAGCTGAGTGAGTAGGCATCCTCACTTTTTGAGAAAGTCCTAGTACCTCTAGTTCTGAAATGAGGGCTATAGACTCTCTATCAGTGAGGGCCTCCAAATGGAAGTTAAAATCTCCCAGAATCGTGAAATTGGGTTCAGCCGCCCCCGGTTCCAGTAGGTTGCCTATGGCTGATAGGAAATCTCCCCTAGGGCCTGGTGGACGATATAGAAGGATAATAATTCTACTAAAGGTTTGTGGTCAACGCGTACCACAAACTTTGAACCATACAGATAGTGTACTCCTAGAAGCGAATGCTATTACCTCGTCCTTGCCATCTCTATGCTGCATGAGCACGGCACCCAAACCCTTTTGACTGACATCAGTCATTATTATGGTTTGATCCTCCGTACTGAATGACTTCAGGGGAATGGCATGTGCTACTTCCTGTTTGATCAAATCAAACTCTTTAGTGCACTTGTCATTCCGGCAAAACCAGACATTTTTCTTGAGAAGACATCTGATATTGTAAGTCTTGGATGCACAATTGGGAATAAAGGGCAATATGTATCAAGCTAAATTGCGATCGCAAACGCTGAAATTCTCAGAATTTCAGCATTTGCGATCGCAATTTAGCAGTGTGCAATGTATCACACAAAAACCCACTCGCAAAATAAGGAATCGCAAATTTTGCGATTCCCTATTATGCGAATGCATTTAAGGAATCGCAAATTGCGATTCCATAAATGCAATGTAAGAAGCATAAAAAAAGTGCGATTTGGCCTTAAGGAATCGCAAATTACCACCAACTTCAAGTTGGTGGTAATTTGCGATTTCTTTGAAAAATGCACTTTTTTGCATTTTTCAAAGTGCCATGTGGCGCACATACATGCCCTTAGGGGATGTATGTGCGCCACATGTGCACACATGCACATTTCAAGGGTGCTACAGGGTGTTCCTTTGGAACTCTTGCACCCTTGAAATTGCGTGCGCAATTTGCGAGTAACTATTGGGTACTCGCAATTTGCGCACGCAATTCCCATTCATTCCTATGGGCCTCTTGGCCCATAGGAATGAATGGGAAGAGATTCCTTAATTGCGACTCACAATTTGTGAGTTGCAATTAAGGAATCTCAGGAAATCGCAAAAAATTTGCGAATTTTTATTTACATCTCGCTTTTGCGATTCTCAAATAGCGATTCTCTAAAAATCGCTATTTGAGAATCGCAAAACCATTCTTTGATACATATGCCCCAAACTGGGCATAAAATTCAATGCGCCCCATGAAAGATCTCAACTGATCCTTGTCACAAGAAGTGCTAATGTCTTCAATAGCTTTAACCAAACTGTTTTTGGGCTGCACCCCTTCTGAAGATAACTTGTAACCCAAATAGTCCACAGTGGGTACATTCAAGCTACACTTGTCTACTCCCAGAGTTACACCTTTCTGTCTTAACAAGGAGAACACTTGGCACAATCTTGCGTTGTGTTGATCCTGATCCTCCCCATATACCAAAACATCATCCTGAAAGGCTATTACTCCAGGCATACCTTTGAACAAGCTCTCTACCACTCTCTGAAAAACAGCAGAGGCGAGGCCGAAGGGCATATGCTTAAATTGAAAAAGACCCTCTGGAGTAATGAATGCAGTAAGATGTCTAGGCTCTGCATGCAATTCGATCTGATGATACGCAGATGACATATGCAACAAACTAAACCATTTGGCTCACTTGAGAGTGGATGTCATCTGTATAATATTGGGTAGGAGATGCTGGTCTATCCATATGTTCTGGTTGAGGTCGCACAAGTCCACGCACATGCGCAGGTTACCATTGGCTTTCTTAGCCAGAACCACTGGGGACACCCAGTCAGAGGACTCAATAGGCTCTATAACGTCACATGAGCACAATTTGTCTAATTCTTTTTTAAATCTGATTGGAAAGCTAGAGGCACTCTCCTGACCTTGTGCACCACAGGATGAGCTGCTTCTGCTAATTTAATCATATGTTTGAAACCTTTGAATAGACCTAACTCCTTTTTGAATACTTCTGGGTACAATATTTCCCACGAGTCTTCCTTGATGGCCTGTAGAAATGCTTCTTCAACATTACTTGATGGGCATTATTGGGATCAAGTATGATGCCTAGATTACTTTGGTCTTTCCACCCAAGAAGATAGCCTCATCCTTAGCTACATATATGATGCCTTTAGACTTGCTGCCCTTGAATTCAAAATCGGCATTGAATTCACAGACAACATCAATGGCCTTCCCACCATAACCTATGGGATGCATATCAGACTGTCTTAAAACCTGCTTTGAAAACGACTCCCTCCAAACAGATTCACTTATCAAAGTGAAAGGAGTTCCAGAATCAGCTAACACTTTGATATTCACACCATTCACATTTATGGAACACAGGGATCTTCTCACTCCTTGTGAATTAACGCCCCAAATACCATCAGAACGTTCTATGTCCAAAATGGTGAGAATTTGATCTTCCTCGCTAGATGAAGATGCTTCTTCCGCTGTTGATTCTACATTATGCACTGTTCTAGATAGCCCACCTCCACTGGAGCTACAAACCTTGGCAAAATGCCCTTTCTTTGAACACTTGGCGCATATTTTGTCAACAGCCGGGCTCGATTTGGCATGAGCTAGATGACTGGTACTGCCACATCTGTAGCACTCAAAATTTTCCTTGATGTATAGTTACTGTCTCTTTTATCTGACCTTTCTTTGAATTCTTTTGTTTTCTTATATTTGCTTTTAACTGCTAGCACACTCTGATTTTTACTATCAGTTAAAGACATTTGTTCAATATATGAACCACTGCTTTCTATTCTTGTGGCAATGTCTAATGCCATTTGCAAGGTGAGATCCAGTTTGGATAAAAGCGCCTCTTGAACTTTTTGGTGTTTATTTTTTCGACTAGTTCGTCCTTTATCATTTCCTCTTCAAAAACAACTGCAGCGAGAATGCGCAAAGCGCCAACGTAACTTGAGGCAGATTCTCCTTGCAATTAGACTCTCTTGTAAAATGTATGTCTCTCCAAAGTTACATTTTTGCAAGCCTTGAAATGAGTGTTCAGAGCCTTGATGGCTGTAGCATACTGGTCTTCTACACCATTACCTTCACCATCGACTATGGTGACAAGTTCTTTAGGGATATGTTTCAGAATGTTGTGACCTTCAGAATCTGAACAATGTCTAAGAATGGCATTTTTTTTTTTTAAGTGAATGACTCTCCGTCAAGAGCCTTCAGATATGCTTCAAACCCTTCCTTCCATTTTTCCCAATCTATTTCCGGTGAAGCTGGATTGGGCACAAAAGGTGCAGGTGGAGCAAATGCTTGGTGCATGATACAATGGCAAAGACAAAAGTACAAAGCACTTGTAAAGTGTGAAGAGCACGCAGTGCACTGAATGCTAAATATAAATGAGCAATGCAAAATGGGCATGGAGAGAAGGTGGTGTGCGTGTCACCGCAAAAGATGCACCCAGGGATATTCTACTGTTGTTATGCTTGGTGTGCATGTCATCGTAGAAAATGCACGGAAGAAAATGCGAAATGTGCGTGTCAATCGCTTGTAGAATGTTTGATAAAGTAAAGAATAATTGCACGTTAAATATGGTGTGCGGATCACCGTAGTCAGCACAGAGATGCTTGGGAATGGAAACCCAAGGCTTGAAAACGCGTTGGTGAATTTTAGTATGCAAGGTGTGTAGATCACCGATATTGGCACTTAACCAGATGAATGACAATGATGTGCAATGGTGTGCACATCACAGAGATCAGCACTGTTGAAAGAAATTGCCTGGTTGTAAAATGGCCACCCCACTTAGGATGCCTGCAAGATGACGTAGAATGAACAATGGTGTGCAGATCACCGAGATCGGCACAGTATGCGGAGATTACCTGGATTAAAGATGGTCACCACGCTTAGTACGTATGTGTTGTGACGTAGGATAGTGCGGTGTGCGAGTCACCGTGAGCCGCACGGGCAAGACGACTAAGGACGCTGGTGGTAACTAAGCATCATCCTTGATGACGCTGTGATGACGTGGGCGGCAACGATTAAGTGGCTCGCATAGACAAGAGCCGGTGCAGGAAAAGCAATAATAATGTACAAAGTACCTTCTGGCGGTGCCCACGATTGCACCATTACCCTGAAGGCGTCGGTCTGAGAAGGATTCTTTCCCCGTCGTGAAGACCGGAACGCTGTCGATCAGAGAAGGATTCTTGCCTCATCGTGAGGGCCGTAAAGCTGTTCGTGGCTGCATGCGTGGAGGTCCCACTGACTGGAAACTCGTCGCTAGTGTAAGGAAGCAGAGACTTCAGGTTGTTTTAAGCTTTCTTTATTCAAAGTCAGCAGGACAAACAACATCAGCACTCCTCTCAGCAAGTGCCCACCAACCGTTCAACCCCCGATCTCGAATACCACTGGTCATAAGCTTCTGTGCATTCTTTCGGTGCGCGGAACTTCCAGACGCCAGAGAATGTACAGAGAACCCAACAGTCTGCTTGTTTGATTGTGATCCCCTGATTGTTAGATAATGCTAACTGGGCTCCTTTTTGCTGTGTAGGCAAATTGTGATAGTTTTGTCACAGGTTTTACTAAGCTTTGTTTATATCCATTAGAACTGCCTCTTTAAAAGCAAGAAACTGAGGTGGTATGAGGTTATTACCTTTCGTAAAGTGGACTAGTGTCTTTTAGCCACTGATGGTATCTCCTGTATTATATGTGGTTTGTCATTAAAGTATAAATGCAGGCAAACTTTATTGTAGTTTGATCCTGCTCTCGAAGGGTTTATGTATAGTGGTTGGGACAAAAATGAGTCCTCCATTGAACACCTTTTCTTAAATAGTTGAGACATCCCTATTCAACAGGTTGGCTAAATGCTATATTGAGGTTCAATGGTTATGCTTTCCTTTTCTCCTTGTCACCAGTTGCGGTGTCTGATGTTGTCTTGGGTGTTGATCTTCCTCTTGCCCCTTGTCATCCTCTGGGCCATCCCCTGCCTCTCCCTTAAAGAAGGAGGTCTATTAAAGTCTATATCCATCATGTAACCGCTCTGCGATTAATCCTCAGCCTATACACAAATTGCATGGGATGAACTCCGAAAACGTACTAAGTGTCCTAAACTTTATGCGCCTGAGCAATCTCCATTGCACTACTCACTACACTAAGGACAGAGCAATATGCAATAGATTTACTCACTGGTGGCTGCTAACCCTGGCCAACTTTTTCCAGGCGCCAGCTTCATTCCATACTCTTTTATCGAATGTAGACATGTTTGCATAGCGTTGTTGCTGGCACTATGTCGGGCACCCTCCACCTCCTCTCCACAAGAACTTAAACCATGTACAACACTATGGCTTCTCCTTACAGATAGCTCAAATAAACTGATTTTTACTAAGTTGTACAATTCAAAACAAAAGAACTTCCCACTTCTGGTTCCCTGTGCTAGAGCAAAGTGGGAATTGGATCTCCGAGCCCCTTTATCAGACAAGGTAGGGCTATACTGTTGGACGCAAACAAGGGCAATTTCCTCTAATTATAGATTGAGGTTGCTCCATTTTAAATTCCTGCTTCAATGTTACTGCACCCCGGTGCTCCTTATGAAGAGAGACCTGATGGATGACTCAGCCTGTCTGAGGTGCACCGGTCACAATGCAGATTTCTGATAGCCTGTTTGATTTTGCCCCCCGCTACATGCATACTGGGTGGAAATATTTCATCACATACCACTAATGCTCGAGGTAGATCTGTAACCTTCCTCATTGCTGGCGCTGCTCAACTACATGTTCATCCTCCCCAAAGGTGTTCACGGCTGTCCTCTGTGGCACTCTTGTTGACGAAGAGGAGAGCTGCGCATGTGTGGAGCAGGAATTGTGCACCCATAGTGAAATCCTGTTTGTTGGACTTCATTTACTGTGACGAACAATTGGACTATTATTACTCAACATTGTCTCCCGCCATTTGGGGCCAGATACATCAAGCTTTTTTACGTTTGCAAATTGGCCAATTCGCAGAACTGCTCCACTTGCTTGCAACTGCTAAAGAACATTTTGGTATGTATGTAACTGAGATTCGTGAACACGTTATAGAAATGGAATTTGGGTTTGCAGCCAAATATAGATTTGGTATTTGGAAGGGACACCACTTCCAAATACAGAACTGAAATGATATGTATTGATGTTTTGCGACCAAAGTTCGATCGCAAAATATTAATAATTTACAGACTATAAACATGTAGTGGTAACCCATTCGCTATTGGGAAGTGGTCCCTTGTGGACCCGTGTGGACCGCTTCCCCTTTGTGAAGTGTAAAAAAACTTTGGTTTGAGAGGAGGCAATGGTTCATGGGGCCACTGAGCCTTTTTAAACAAACAAAACAAATTCCTTTTTTATTTTAAATGCAATCCCGTTTCCTTTAAGGGAAACAGGCTGCATTTAAAAAAGAAAGAGATTGCTATATTACAAAGCAATCACATACATGCTGGTCTGCTGACTCAAGCAGGCCACCATCCCTGTGAAGGCAGCAATTCCTCGCTGGTTGCAATTTGTGACCTACCTCATTAATTTTCAAGATGTAGGTTGATTTGCAACCACTAGGAATCTCTATTTTCAAGTTTCATTCATTAGGAATTGCGATTTCCAATTCTGATTCCGTGAAAATCTAAGGGGCAGATTTACAATAACTGGCGCATCCCTGCAGATCAGCAGGGATGCGCCAGTTATTTTGCGTAACGTTAGGAACCCCTTGCGCCACCATGGATGCGCCGCATTTACAATGTGGCACAACGTGGTGCAAGGAGAGACAGATGCGTGACGCATCTGTCAGCGTATAGGTGACGCAGTGCTGGAGTCGTGTCGTAAGCGCGACGCAACTCCAGCACTGCTCAGGGGCACCCTATACTTGCAATGCTGCGTCACTCCTTACACCTGCTACAAGCAGGCTTAAGGTTTTGACTCAGCGGGGACGTAAGAGTGACTCAGTGAAATCTTGTAGATTTCACTGCGTCACTTTTACGGGGCTTCCTTGCGACAGAGCGCCCACCCTGCATACATTATACCTGACGCAGGTATAATGTAGCGCAGGACTTTACAACGTGACGCATCTCACTAGATGCATCACGTTGTTAATCTGTCGCATAGTGGCGCATTGTTTACGACGCCGCTGCGTCACATAAGTGACGCAACGGTGTCATAAAGATGTCGCAAAGGGGCTTGTAAATGTGCCCCTAAATTTTTAATTGCAATTACTAATCTTGAGAACTACGGCCCTTGGTCCCCACTGCATAGCTTCAACTAAATGTGAGCTGGTGGTTGCCAGTGACATTAGTTTTTGGGGACCCGCAGCTATTTTTCCTCATAAGACATTTCCTGAGAGCAGGAGAGGGGAAACACACAAAGGGGAAAAAGGAGAAAGAGAAAGATGGAAAAACCATCACAAAGGGAGAAAGCAAGAACCTCTAAGAGTGATATAAAAGGGCAGGTAGTTGTTAAAGAGGCATGAAATGGATTCCAGACTATGCAGCTTTGGTATTTGGCACGCTGGTGCCAGTCGCAGTTTTCTGAGCAGACCTTTGGGCACTGGTCTTTATTCTTCTACAGAACTGCTGGGGAGTAATTTTAATACACATACTTTTATTACCAACAGTTAATGTAAGCAAATGTTCGATTGCTTGCTATGGGATGCCCGATTATGCTTAGCTTCTGTACCATGATTCCTGGGGTTCTATCTTTCCCACACTTGTGGGGTTTAGAAGGCTAGTTGTACATTACCTAAAAATTCAATAAATAAAAACCTTTTTTTTTATTTTAAAAAG
Organism: Calotriton arnoldi; assembly: GCA_963921515.1. Taxonomy (NCBI): domain Eukaryota; kingdom Metazoa; phylum Chordata; class Amphibia; order Caudata; family Salamandridae; genus Calotriton; species Calotriton arnoldi. The sequence goes on along the minus strand of CAWUFW010003995.1, from coordinate 1,333,490 downwards.
AGTTACATACATGGGCTAAATAAGCGGCAGACCTTTTACAAAGGGTTATTGCTGTGTTAGGCTGGTTTTCAGAAGTTGTTTTTTTTTCCTTAGACCGTTTTAAGGTGTTAAAATGACAAAACATAAAAAATAATACTACCATAGAATTTGCCACATTTTGCTGAATAATTTGTAGTTTCTTGGTGAATATTTTAATCCACACCTCAGGACAATTTAGACCTCTATTGCTACACAATGCCAGTGGTCTTTCCTATACCTTCTTACTAAATACAAGCTTTGCAGTGCCTAGAAATTAGTTGCATAAAACTGTAAAACTACATAAGCGTCATCGTCATTTTTGAAGTGGTGTGTGTAACTTCCAGCTTGTGCTAAGTGGTCATGAAAGGGTGTCTTCGTGATTGATGGTAACTGTTGGAAACTGCCCTTTTTCCAGGGTTACCCCTAGACCTTTTGCCTTCCTCCTCCATTTTTTGCTGACTTTGTTTCTGTTGGCCTTAGAACTCTACTAACCAGTGCTAAAGTGCATGTGCTCTCTCTTTTAAACATGGTAACATTGGCTCATACCCTATTGCATATTTAGCTTCCTTATAAGTCCCTAGTAAAGTGCACTGCATGTGCCTACGGCCTGTATATTAAATGCTACTAGTGGGTCTGCAGCACTGATTGTGCCACTCACTTAAGTAGCCCTCTAACCATGTCGCAGGCCTGCCATTGCAGAGCATGTATGTGCAATTTACACTGCCATGTTGACCGGGCAATATAACCCTTTTGCCAGGCCCAAACCTTCCCTTTTGATACATAGAAGTCACCCCTAAGGTCGGCCCTGGACAACTCAGAAGGCAGGGTGCAATGTATTTAAAAGGCAGGACATGTACTTTTAAGTCATACGTATCCTTGCAGTGAAAAACTCCTAAAGTTGTATTTCACTACTGCAAGGCCTATTTCGCCCATAGGGTAATGTTGGGATTATTACCTTTTTACATTTTGTAAGTGTACTTCACAACCTGAAAGAGATAAATATTTCGAGTTTGGTGTCTCTGGAATCACAATTTATGGTGACATGTGATTTTGAATTGCAATTCTGAAAATGCCACTTTTAGAAAGTTCTAAAGGAACAAAGATCCCTATAACCAACAATCACATGTTCAATAATTCAATAGAAGTTACTTTCTTTTGGTAACGTAATATCTGGTAGAGACACAGTCTAGCCACAGATTCATTAACTTTTGAATTCTCCCCAAGCGCCAGGCTGGATCCGGACATTTTTCAACAGTACCTCTGCGCACTGGGGGACGGCGTCAACGACTTCGCAATGACATCGACTCCGATCATGAAGTCTGTGGAGCTATATAAGTCCCCTCCGGCGCTGGAACATCAGTTTCTTCTGTGAAACCTTCTACGCCAGAATGCGGAGCCACTATAGAAACTGGTTGTGGAAACAGTGTGCCAAAAAGTTCATAAATCTTTGAAACATTAATAAAGGAGAAACATGATATGTTAATACCCAACATGGATGCTAAAGAAAAACCCTAAACGAATCAACAAAGCACAGGGCTACATGAAACCCTTCACCCTGGTGAATAACCACCATGCAAGGGAAGAAAACCTTATACTCTATAGACCAGTCATCAAAAAACTTTGAAATCCTGTGCCTTTGTAAATAACCCTCATGTAGGGGAAGAAAACCTTACCCTCTTATAGCCCATTCATCAGTGGTACTGAGTGGCATGATAATGGCAAAACAACCCCTATAAAAACAACACCAAGCTGTTTGTTGAATCACACCATTACGTGATATATTGATTGTGACAATACAAGGTATGATGATACCAAACAAGAACTTTCAAAGAAAGCACAAATAAATCAATACTGCCCACTGGTGTGCAATCCAGTGTGAATAGAAAACACCCCACCCTACCGACCACACAAATGTGGAATTGGAAGGTATGGCAACATTTAAACAAAACCTATGTGGCCAGGTCAAGTGGTCTATTGAGTCCCACATAAGTTAAGATAGTGATCACCGGTAAAAAAAAACAGTACTGAAACAGGGTATAACCCTTATTTCAGAGGTCATTCGCAGAGGGGGGAGGATGGGCAGGGAGCTAATGAGTCTGCGGCTAGACTGTGTTTCTACCAGATATTATGTTACAGAAGGTAAGTAACTTTTACATCTGATAGAGACATCTAGCCGCAGATTTCTTAACTTTTGAATTAAATACCATAGCAGACCCTGGAGGAGGGTCTGCAAACTAATCCTACAAAAGTTCTCAAAGAGAACCAGCCATTCAATAATCAACAAACGACCAAATGTATGTAGGAATAGCAGAACAAGAGCTTGGCTCTTAATAGAATCCATGATCACTGTCACAGAACATATAAATAATAAACAACCCTACAGGCCCGAAAGAATCGGCCCTTAAAGGAAAAGGGGAAAAAAACGAAAGAACCAGCTGTCAGTTATCAGACATTATCCTGTATCCCCCAAGGGTAAATAGAACTCATTGACCAAAAGGGCCAAATGCAAGACAAAAGTCCTGTAATACGCATTCTTCACAACAATGAAGAAACATCCAAGAAAGAACTGTCCTGATAAAATCCAAAAGAAGGACTCTCAGAAGTATTTCCATTATACCAAGATGAATGAACATCAAAAGAAAGATGAACAATAATACCTCCATGGTATTCAGAATTTTGTTCGAACAAAATTACCACTCAAAGGTTACATAATGCACTGTAAAGAGACTAAAATAACACTAATAGGTTTGAACTTACTATTGATATTCATCAATTATGCCAGTTGCACAAATTCTTACCACAAAGGTGTATCACCTGGACATATACATAATATATATAAAATTGTGTCACAATAGATTCTGAGTGGTCTGACAACACATAGAGCTTAGCTGTCCCACATTTACTGCAGACCGCAAGTATCTACAAAGCCTGTGTCTGCATGGCCTTCAGTGTCATGGTCCGAAAGTCTGAACATGACTCTGAACCGTGGGCAGGCTCAAAATACCAAGGCAAGAGAAAGAAGAAAAAGGAACGCACCTATTAGCGCAGTATCAAACATTAAATAAGGAAAAACTAAATATTGAAAGAAAATAATATATAAAATGAATCCTTGATAGCAACAAGTGCATGCAACAACATTTGTGATATGAAACACAATTTGATCACAAGTTCGCCTCAAGAAGTAACAGCCATGATTTCCCAAGGACTTGTAAAACACAGAGAAAATAGATACATACCCAAAAAGACAGGTAATATATAACCTCCAGACAGATGCAAAAGCATTGTAGGAGAATAGCAAGAAGAGCCTCTTATAAAGCCTAAAAACTCCAACCATAAATGATATGACCGAAAACAGGTAAGGAAACTGCAGCTAGAAGTCTCCTTCAGACTGTACCCAACAGTACCTATAACATAGCGTAAGATACAGAGTTCACCCCATATGTTATAGGAATGAACAAATGAATTACCTATCCCTCCACAGAGGAGAAGGCAAGTAACTTGTGTCTTTCAAAGAATACACCATAAACTCTGAGTTTACTCTCACCATTGTCCAAAAAAGAACCACATATGACAAAAATGTAGATATGCAGTCCGCTCAGAAGGAGAAAACAACCTGCACCATAAAAGCACATGGTCCAAGAGGACTTTAATGAAGGATGAACCACAAGAACATGTATTCAAAAGAATATAAAATGTAGGCCCTGAATCCATTAGCGTCATAATCAATATGCACACCACAAGAGTGGTGAAGACAAACTACCCTGATTACTCTAACGAGTAAAAACCAGAGAGTCCGTATATACCAGTCTTATCACTGGCATACCAACGTGTCCCTATGAGAGACAATGGAAGGTCAAAGCTATGCCCATTTTAGCATACTGAATTGCTTCAAAGAAGCTTGCATCAGAAAATCTTCCATACAAGAAGACACGTCTCTTGACAAAAACCTCAGAGACCAAGGGACAAAGGGAAACCTCCCTGGGTCATCTAAATCAATACCAGCCTAAAAGAGGAAAAAAATGGTACTGAAAATAAAACTTCTACTCTCACAGGACATCAAGTAGTCAAACCAACAATGGGCATGTAAATGCCCTTAGTACACCAGAAGGAGTAGGGAGCAATAAAATATCTGTGTCTCGTGATGGCACGTGCTGTGTGTGCTAATACTGCCCTCACTCACACGAATGCGTGACATGCTTCATCATAGGGCTGCTTACAATGCACGGGGTGGAGCAAGAGGGTGGGGGAAGACAATACAACACAGAGAGAAACACACGGCGGATGAAGGCGAGCAGCTGACGGAGGAGCACCACCCTTGGAGTAAGTGTGACTAGAGGGGGTCTCTCCTTGCCCACCGCCATTTCAAACATGAAATAGGGTTAAACTCGTAATTCCACTACTATCCTTGAGGAAATTCCTTGAAACGGAACAACAGGTTTTTAGATATTCTCTCATCTCAATCAGAGGTGAGAGTATTATTTCACTGGGACCGGTAGAGTCCTGAGGAAGGCCAGCGTGACCCCAAACGAGGGGCACACACACACGGCCGAAACATGGCAACCACCTGGCAGTAAGGAGGGGTGTTAGGAGCACATTGCATCTCCCAATCACCACCATCCTTCATGTTTTTAACCCTGGCCGGAGGGTCCAGGAATAAAGTCTTAGGCACAGCGACACTTCCGAGCTAGTTTTAACTCACATCATACTGCACTTTCACTACCGCCGTTCCCAGCCACTGTGAAATAAATTGTTTCTCTCTGTGTTGTATTGTCTTCCCCCACCCTATTGCTCCACCCCGTGCGTGGCTACGCCGGGGTGTATTGTAAGCAGCCCTATGATGAAGCATGTCACACATTCGTGTGAGTGAGGGCAGTATTAGCACACACAGCACGTGCCATCACGAGACACAGATATGTTATTGCTCCCTACTCCTTCTGGTGTACTAAGTATTGACAGGGGGTTCAGGGTAGGTGAGTCCGTACACTCACCCCTCCTTTTTGTCTATTAGCATGTAAATGCCCTAACAAAGCTTACTCTCGTTGAAAGAAAAAGCCTACATCTCAAGTATAAAGACAAGTTACACCAGTAACAAAAAGCTATGACTCTGAAGACCTCTGTCTTTCACGGAAGTGTCTGAACGCTGCATCAGCTTGATTCCAAAAAAGATGTGCACCATCAAATGGCATGTCGACCAAAGTCAACTGGACAGCCTCAGAGAAACCTGAAGTTGCAAACCAAGCCCGATGCCTTAATGCCACTTCCGATGCCATAGCCCGACCTACAGAGTCCGTAGTGTCCATACCACTCCTTATGATAAGCCTAGCAGCCTGCTGACCATCTTTAATAAAATCACCAATCTCCGAGCGGACATTATCCGGAAGAGATGGTAACACATACTGTAGCAAATCCTATAAAGCATGGGAATATTGTCCCAGTACACAAGATGTATTTGTGGATCTCAAGGCTGAGCTTGCCGAAGCAAAGATGTGTTTACCACATGCATCACAAATCCTAGACTCCTTACCCACTGGAGTCTTAGGAACAGAATCTACGTCCCGTGAACAAGTCACAACCTGAGTCACCAGGCAATAAGTGGACGGGTGTCTCTGAAGACAAACTGGGTCCCCAGGTGCAGGCAGGTGTCTACGTGCAATATCTCAGTCCACTGAGGCCCCTGACTCAGGCATGGCCCAAGCACCCAATAAAATATCAAAAAGGGCCTCCCAAACAGAAGAACAGGTTCTTCCCCTGTCTGTCCCTGAAAAAGGACCTCGATCAAAGGTTCTGTGGTCCTTTGCACCGTAGGAAGTGACAAGTTTAAAACTGTAGCCACCTTCCCTAGCATGTCGGAAAAGGAGGAACTTGCCTCCGTAGCAAGGCCAGGGGGAGAAAGCAACCCTGAAGCTGGAGAAGAATCTAGGCCACTAGCCTCTCCCAGAGCAGACAACCAGCTCTCCTCCATCTGAGACACATTAATGTCAGAAATGGGCTGAAAAAGCCCAGCCTCAATCGACACAGGCTGTCTTTCCACACCCTCTTCCAGAGAAGTGATCAAAACCTGCATATTCCTCTCATTCTGCTCAGTCTGAATAGTCGACTCCGCATCTGACGTCGTACGGCGCCTACATGAAGGCGGAGAAGCAATTTCGACTACCGCCGACGTCAGTGCCGGAGCCGGCTGATCGAAGACTGGCATGGTAGGTCGAGATCCTGAAAGACTGTGGACCTGTGCCAAAAAGGCATCGGCCAACGTCGACCAGCGCCAACCGCTCAACTCCAACTCCTCAACCGTCACAAAGGACAAACCCTCCGACGGCACCCCACTCACCTCCTTGGGGCTTAAAGGTGCTCCAAAGGGAGATGGGGTCCCAAAGATAAGGTGCAAGGAATTATAATATTCCTTCATCTGAACCATCAAAGCACCGACTCCCGGAAACACGGGGAGATGCGGTGCTGAGTCGCGTATGGCCTTCTCAACCGTCAAGTGGGAGGAGCCATGGGAGACAAGGTCTCCACGTGGTGAAGTCGGAGAATGCCACGACTTTAACCGCCCCATACCTTTTGACTTCCCCAGAGAACGACGTCCTCCAGACCGGTTTCGGCTCCTTGATTGACCCCGCTTTTCCCGAGACGACTAAGACCAAGGCCATCAACTTTAAATGTTGCTCTTTTAACGACATCGGTTTTAGTTTCTGGTAGGAGCCACAATCTTCCGCGTCATAGTGCTCACCTAAACACCCACAGGTCCGTCACCGACATATGTCGGCTACAAGACCCACAAGGTTTGAAACCTGTAGACATTAAACAAAGGAACACTGTTCCACTGACACAAAGTGTCGAAGCAGGTCAAAAAATCGACCCAAGGAACCACTTCTCCGGATCCACGTTACAGCGCAGAAAAGAAGAAACTGACGTCCGCGTGTCCGAGGGGACTTATATGGCTTCTCTGGCGTTATGATCGGAATCAACATCTTTGCGGGCCGTACAACGCCGTCCCCAGCGCGCAGAGGTATTGCTGAAAAATTTCCGGATCCAGACTGGTGCATTGGGAGAATTAAAAAGTTAAGGAATCTGCGGCTAGATGTCTCTATCAGATAAGCTATGTAATAGAATGGTGAGTTGTGGTAAGAGTATGGCAAGTGCAGTGCTTAATTTGAGCTAGTGGTTGAAGGTGGGGCTATTAGACTTGTCATCTTTTGGCATGTGTACCCTGTCTTTTTGCTTCCTTGCCTCCTTTTTTTAATGGTACGTTGGACTTCGTTTTGCTGGTTTAGTGCCTCTGCGCACTTTCTCAGTGCTGTTAAAGTGCAAGGGCTCCTACTGTAAATTGTGTTTATATATTGGTGTTTCCATGTTTGGCTTATTTGATTTACTACTAAGTCCCCAGTACAGTGCACTGTGTGTGCCCATGGCCTGTGAATCAAATGCTGCTAGTGGGCCTGCCGCACTGATTGTGCCACCTACACAGGCAGCCTTTCTAAAGTGTCTCATACCTGTCACTGCAGGTTAACATGGGAGTTGCTTTGTGACATCTTACAAGCCAATCTTTCCATTGGGACAAGATAGGGAAATAGAATTTAGTATGCCTGAACTCAGGATTTGCAAATACATCTTTTAGTAAAGATGATTTCTTAGAAGGTGGTTCTGACACTATGGGCCGCCCGGATTTTTCGCTTTTTGAGCACCTATTTGTTGAGCTTTTACTGTGGGAGAGCCTCATAAGTTGGGACTCACCCACAGGGAACTCATGATGAAAGAGACTGCATGTGGATTTTACTGGTGTCCCCCTGGCTTGACTAGGCCGCTGCGCAGCAGCTGGAGTACAGGGCACTGGGCTGGTTACATGCAGACACCTGTGTACATGCGTGTGCACACATGTAGGGGCTGCGCAGGGGAGATTCCTGGCATGCGCAGTCCAGGAGCAGCTACCAAGTGAATGGTGTGGCAGGACTTATGCCGAATTGGGTGGTGACATGGAATAGGCTTTATACACTGGGAAGAAACATGCCAGGGAAAGTCAGTGTGTTTGACTGTGTTTTTCACTTCATTATTCCCCTATGGGGAAGTGGAGCCCATGGGCTAGTGTCACTTTCCTAAAGCCTACAGATTCCAGACACGCACTAAAGTCCACTGTAACGGGTGTGAGAAGAAGTATTCTGCAGAGTCCAACGTCATATTTTTACTGCTTTTGAGTCATCCAGAAATGTCACATTTCTCTGAGTCAGTCATAACCAGGGCCAGGCTGAGGGCTGACCTCAGCTGGATGGATTGATAACCTTTTTTTCCACAAGCTAAGGCCTCCTCTCCACGAAGAAGAAGATAGGTGGGGCTACAGGCCCATCCATCAGCCAGGCACCAGGCTGCACCAAGGAGGGAAGGGCTCGTGTTTCAGAGACCATGTGGCCAGAGACCCTGGACGACGCCATTTTGAACCAGCCCAGAGGCTGGACAAGAAGGAGGGAGCAGGGGCAGGGAAGTGATGTGTCGCTGTTTGATAGGACCAACAGAGACTTCCTGCCAGCCCCCTACTCAACCTTTAAAAAGTGCTTGCACAGGAAGAGAAGCTCTTTGGGGTGTGGTCTGCGGAGGCTGAAGGTGCTGGAGCCTGGTGCAATGGGCAGCTGGAAGGAGAAACCCCCTGACTGCCCCCCAGGGCCCTCACAGTACCAGAAGAAGAGCCCAGGACCGGTGCGCAGAAGCAGGGGCCTCTGCGCAGGGAGAAGAAAGGCCCAGGAGGAGAGCAGGCGAAAGGCTGGCGCATGGAGCCAGTGAAGACAGCTCCCTGCCGAATCCCCCCTCTTAGAGACCCCAAGGGCGAAGGAGAGTGTTCCCAGTGGCGGGGGCTGGTCAAGAGGAGCGAGAGGAGACGAAAATGAAGAGAATCGGACTCCAGGGGGCCGAGATATGCCCCCCAGAAGGTGAGCGACCTTTGACCTACAAGAAGACCGACGACGAAGCACGTGGGGCTCCGCCGCCGGTCTTGCATGTGCCCCCGGGGTGGATCAGGTCCCGGAGGCTGCCCCCAACACGAAGCCAAGTCGGGGAGCACCGTCGTGCTCCCCGTGAAGAGCTGGCCGTGGGGTGCCAGGAGCCCACCCTGGCCCCCGCCGAACAAGAAGCCGGGGAGCGAAGGTGTGGCGGGGGAGGGGCCCGGGATCCCAACTCCGGGCCCTGTGTGCCAAGGAGGGGGGCGGGGAGCACCGTCGCGCCCCCGCGAAAAGGTGCCCAAGGGGGCCCGGGAGCCCATTCCTGGGCCCCGAAGCAAAGTCGGGGAGCGCCGTCACGCTCCCCGTGAAGATACACCCAAGCGGGGTGCCAGGAGCCCACCCTGGCCCCCGCCGCCGAGAGATGCAGGGGGAGTGCCGTCGCACCCCCCTGAAGACGTTCGGGGGCCCGGGATCCCATCCCCGGGCCCCGAGAGCTGGAAGGTGAGGGGGCCGGAGGAGCCGGCGAAGATCTGCGCGTCCACTCGCTGAAGCGGGCGGACCAGAAATGCCTTGCCGGCTCCCGTGGCAGCACGCGAGTGTGCTGGCCGGGCGGGGAGCCGACGGGGGCAGCCGGGGGTGGGCTCCCCGAGCTGCCCTCCATCGAGGGAGCATACAGGGGTCCCGGGTGGGACTGGGACCCCGGAAATGGAAGGAGGGGCCCGGGTGGGACCGGGCACCGAAAAATGGCAAAGCAGCCGGGGGTGGGCTCCCTGGGCCGTTAAACTCACCTGGGGGTCCGGGTGGGACCGGGCCCCCCACCAAGGCCGGGAAATGCGGCGAAGCCACCACGAGGGCAGCGCGGCTCTCCCCGGCACAGCGGGAGAGCCGCTCATCTATTATTCACTGAAAGGAGCTGGAAGGTCCCCATAATGCCTTGCAAGGCATGGGGAAAGTATCGTTTTTGGCGCCTGGTGGCCCCCAGAGGAGGGGGGTCACCATCAAGTGTGAAAAGGTGCTGGGGGGGAGCTGCTGGAGAAGCTCAGTCTGCCCCCCAGCACGAAGAAAAGTCTCACCCTAAGTCTCATGGGGACTTCAAAAGAATAACCCCTCCAGGGCTCAATCAGCATTTAACACCTTATAGGCTGGAACTTTTGTTCTACAGCTGAAGGAGAATGAAGAAATGCATGAAGGGCTGAGTTGGGGATGTCTGGAGAAAGGTATCCCCTGGAGGTGAAGAGATGTAATTGCACCAGAAATGCATTTACTAACGGTTATTTCTTTTAGGGGGACTGAAGGTCACATGTGCAATGTGATGTCTCTGTGTAAGGTGATGTCATAAGCAAAGTGGGGTTATGTTGCCAGACATTTCTGCTAGGGGGTCTGGCTGTATATGCGTAATCCTTTGATTTCATCTGTGATGCCTTTAGGGGCTTGAATTGCAATGCATTATAATGATCACCAAATGTGATGAGTACTATCATTCTAAAGTAATGCTTAAACATGTATTCTTGCTGCTGCGCTTAAGTGAGGAACAACCCAGACTGTTAGCCCTGAAGATGTAGGGGTGCATACTGTATGGTCAATATAAGATGCTCAGTCAGGGTTATGTGTCACTAGGGCAGGTGAACCTATTTTTAATGCGTGTTGAGGTAATGGGGTGGGTCGCCACTGGGATGGTGCCAGTGCGCAGGGCCCTCGCTCCAGGTTATGTTCAACTAACTGCATTAAGGGGCAAGATGATGTGCATACATGGGAGTGGTGGTACTAGACCCCACCCCCCCTTTTGGGAGGGGTGGAGATGTTACGCAATGTCACAAAGTAATTCCAACAGCTTATGTATATTTGTAAATTGGTGCATAGTATTGAGTAGTGTGTGTGTTTAATAAATATACTCTTACTTTTATAAAGCAAAGTACAGGCTGGACAATCAATTATTGAGTGTTATTTCTGCGCACCTGCAAATGGCGATTACTAGCCCACACCACCTCCCTTGAGTAAGCCTCAGACTGCTCTGCAACGCTACCCTCTGAGAGTCAGGCGCTACAATTGGGTGTTTGGTTCCCAGTGAAGGACAAATGTAGTCATGTTATTTGTGCAGGCCTCACAGATGCTGCCTCGTTTTCCAACATGATTTTTATAGTATGTGTTCGAAAATACCACTTTTTAGAAAGTGGATATTTTCTTGTATAACCATTCTGTGTGCCCCTGCTGGTTTGTGTATTGACTGTCTGGTTTTGGAGTGGCAGGGGTTAGGGATGTGCATTCACTGTGGACAGCCACAAGGGAAGTTGGGATGTGTCCTGCCTTTCCTGGGTGACTCATAGTTAGGCTGAATAGACCTGGTCTGCATTTAGAGTGGTGGGAGGAGTTTCACTAGCCCCTAAATAGGCAGTGTCTCCTCTGCACAATGCTGTCTTCACCTCCTGTAGAGAAGCTGGGCCAGAAAGTGCAGAACTGGTTTGAACTGGGTTCAGAGACCCTTGCCACAAAGAGAACAAAGAGAAAATGTAGTTTAAATAATGGGGCCCTGAACTCAGGACTCTTTTGGATCAAGAAACCTGCCAAGAAGATGAGGTGGAGGAGCTGTGAGGAGGAACTACCACTTTGCTGTGTGCTTTGCTGTGTTGGCCTGCAGTGGCTGCTTCTGACTTGGGCAGAGAAAGGACTGGACTGAAATTTCTGCAACCTCTTTCTTTGAGTTTCTCCAAGGACTTGAGGTAGAGCTTGCCCCCTGTTCAAGAAGTCTCAGGAACAGCAAAGACTTTATGTTCATCTGCTACCAGCACTGGGAACTGTGTGTTTTGTGCTGCAACAGAAGAAAAATCAACCCGACACTGTCAACGATGCTGCTGCTGGCTCCGTGTCCTGAAGGCACCGCAGAGGGCACTGCAGCACATTGCACCACAACCCTGGTCTTACTGACTCCGACTCCGCCACTGAGCCGCTGTTTGCACCGTGACCTGTGGGCACGGCACTTTGCACCACCTCGCTTCACACCGCTGCCCTGGTTTCCCTGACGATGACCCTCCATGCCGACATCGACGCTGCTGCTTGCACTGTGGTTTGAGGGCACGGCTTGTAAGTTCCACAACGCACTGCCCCGTTCCACACTGCAATCTTGGTCTACCGATACAGGTGCCATCGACTTCGGTTCGTCAGCCAACGACATCGCTACAACAACGATGACGGCGCTGCTTGCACCCTAACCTGCCAGCACCGCAATGAGCAACACACCACTTCGCACCGCAGCCCTGGTCTCACCAACGCCCCTGGACGACCGTCACTGAGCCGCTGATTACACCACAACCTGAGGGCACCGCACTCTGCACTGCTGCACTTCGCACTGCAGCCCCGATGCCCGCTGGTGCTCCCGACTTTAACCGCACGGAGCTCGATCTGCAACGCGTGTGACTTCAAGGGCACGATGACTTCTGCAAGAACCTCCAGAGCTGATGCCTGCCGATGGCAGTTCTTCAGAGCTCACCGCGAGGTCCCCGACGCCCTGCATTTCTAAAGGTACTTTTTTGCAAGTCGTCCCGACACCGTAGCTGGCCCGCGAGGCCGCGGTCAGCCAGAACTGTTTGGATCTGTTGTTCACAACGCTGTGATAGCCCCGGACGGAGCTATCGACTTCAAGGAACTGTATTTTAAGTCAAATTTTGCTTATTGATATTTCTAAGAACTGTATAGTGGATTTTGATTGCTTTTGGTCTTGTTTTGTACAGATAAATATTGGATATTTTTCTAAAACTGGTGTGGTGTCCATTGGTAGTGTTTTCACTGTGTTACTGCTGGTTATGCGCAAATGCTTTACACACTGCCTCAGAGATAAGCCTGACTGCTCGTGCCAGGCTACTAAGGGGGTGAGCAGGGGTTATTTTAGAAGTCTACCCCCCTTATCCTGACTAGGAAGAAGGGTCCCTACTTGGAAGGGTAACAACCTGCCAACTAGAGAACCCCATTTCTAACAGGGACCCAGCGACATTCATTTTGGGGGAACAGCACTTATGTTTCATCATCAACCTTTTACCCAAAGCAAGAGAGAGAAAAACACAAAAGAATGAAAGAAAGAAGACAAAATGGACAGAAAAACAGTGACAAAGAAATAAATCAGGAAGGAGAAGGAGCCTGAAAGAGTGAGATAAAGAGGAAGGGTGTGCATGGAGGTGGATGAAAGAGGCATGAGGTGGAATTAGGACTAAGCAGACTTCGTATTAGGCATCCTGACATTAGCTAATGCTAGCCCCAGGCTTCTGAGCAACACTTAGGGACCGGCACTTATTCTTTTACAAATTAAGCACTGTGATAGCAAGTGTTTGGTAGGTGGCAATAAGCGTGTAAATTAAAGGATGCAGGGTATGGAAAGCATGGTAAGTGATGGTGCCTCGGGTAGGTAATTGGATGCAATTAAATGATAGTTACAGCTAAAGTCTTGTAGCTCTAAGTCAAGATGATACTGATTCCTGTTCTTACCTTGAACAATTCATTGTGTTTAGGTATGTTAGGACAATTTGTTCGGTGGAAGCATACCAACAGAATAACTACCAGAGTGTAGTGGTTTATTAAATAGAAGCAGAGGACTGATACCTTGTGACATGGAGCCGTAGGAAAACATAAGGGAGCATAGCAAGCAATAGTGAGTGTGTCTGTTAAGTGGTGATTACAAGTTATTTGGTAGTACTATGGGTAAAGGCAAAAGTGTGCTTGAGAATATAGCGACTGAAAACAGTGAATATGCATGCGCAAAACAATACTCTCATCTAGTGGGAAGTAAGAAGAGAGGTTATACCATAACAATCCATTTGGATAGCTAATGATAAGAAGAATATTTTTAAGGTAAAAATGGATGCATTTGGTATATACTGAAAAAATAGACTTTTCAACCTGCTCTGTAAACAACCCTTGGCCAGTCAACAAATTTGACTTATAACCAAGTGTCTGGTTGCTTCCATGCACACAGTCACTCATCCATCCATGAGCTTAATTGCTCATTGTCTATGCACTCAGTAACTTTTCCTTGAACTCATGTGTCAATTCATCCACCTATTGACTCATTTCATGCATTCATCCCAGTCACAATACCGCACACACAAAGTCACCAAATAAATCAAGAGGCACTTTCAGTTATAAACCACACCAATTGGTTTTCTCGGCAATCTGTGAAGTGTGTGTGTGAGTTTTTCTGGTAATGTCTGACTGTTAGTCTGTGAGTGGTGTGACAATACTATCTGTACTGAGAGACTGTTAGGGGTGTAGGAGCGCTGCTGGTATTGTGGTACTGCTATTCTATAATAGTTGTGAGAGTGCTAAGACCGTATTATAGAAAGTGCCCCGGGGGCAGAAAGGGCATGTGTGCCCATTTTGTGCTCCCTCTGGGATCTTTGGTATCACAGAAGGGACGGCAGACATGTGTGCGGCCCCTTCTGTAATACAGATAGCACTGGTGAACATGTAGCGGCAGCGCTATCTCAGGAAGGCATGGACGTGTGGCCTCATGCAAATGAGGGAATCTCTTTGCCTCTGCACCCACATCGTATTATGGACACGGGCACAAAAGCAAAGCAGCTGTCAGGAGGTGCACTGAAAGTGTGCCACAAAAAGATGCTGCACTGTTAGTGCACCCCCTGATGGCAGCCCTCTGGAAGGAATCCCAGACATTCCCTTGCAGGAAGGTGCAGTCACTCCCTGTACTGGCATTCAAGGGGACCTTTCTCCCCTCTTAAAAGTGCAGGTGGGATGCCGCCTGCACAGTAAAACACAGAGCGGCTGCTTCAAAGCTGCTCCATATTTCACTTGAATGCGCTAACCCCAGGGCATCACAAGTTCATGGCTGCCCTGAGAGCAGTGCATTCAACATATTAGGGCATACTAGCCCTGTTTGCACACAGCGCACCTGTTTGAAGGTGTGTAGTGCGCCCTATAAGTAATAGGGCCCCTGGTGGAAATGTGAGTCTGCTAGCCTGTGAGAGATGTAAAAGCGATTCTATAGTATATGGCTGCTACTCTGAGAGAGTTCCAGTAGTGTGTGACTGTTCATCTATTAGGTGTATGTGAATTCTTCCAGTAGTGTGCAATTGCTATTGATGGAGCAGGGGAAACAAAATATTTTTTGTACCCCTTGAAAATTAATGATTTCATAATGATTAATGATACTAACCGTTTGAAATGCATGAACTAATCAACAAATGCACCTTTTTATTAAACAGTACATGTGGGCAACTTGCTGATTTTGCAAAATCTAATTTATTTACAAATGTGAAGCAAAATAATATTAGTATTGTGATTTGCGTAGTAAATAGAGTAAATTGCATGATTTTTGTTGCGTAGTAAAATTGCACTGTGGCAAAGAATGCAGATGGTAAGTAAAATGTTGCTTCTGCTAGGTAATACCTAACACAGGTCTCTAGAATGGCGGGTGGTAAACAGAAAGGCTTATTTTCTATGTTTTAATTTTCGTTGTGTTTGTTCTTATATTAGTTTCGTTCGGGCCTGCTAGGCCGTGCTTCCAAAATGGCCACTGGAAAGGACGAGATCGCGTGCGCTGAATAAAATGGCCCCCGCGCAGGCTCAGTGTGAATGCTCCAGTCACGTGTATGCGGCCTGTGCCCGGAGTGAGAGATGTCAAGGCCAATCTGACCTGTAACAAGGATCGTGCCAAGAATTCAGCATATATGCCTGGGAACGGACATGGCTCGAGTTGGGGTACCACGCAGGTGGACGGCGTCCCCCCACTTATTTTACCGGGAGCTCGATAACTGGAGCAAATGGAGCCACACATTCACTCTTTGGCCTCTCTGGGGCGAGATCGGAGCTCATTCAGAACGCTGCTCACGCGCTGGCTTCTCTGATGCAATCGCATCTAAGGGGTGAGCGAGGGGAGGCAATTAGTCTGATGGTGCAAGCCACCTTTCGTGATGTCACTTCCTGTCGTGACGTCAGCGTCCCCCCACTTCTTTTTTTAGGACTTGTGCCCTGGGAACGGATGAGAAAAACGAGCGAAAGGGGATGAACTAATGTGTGACCATCAAAGTTTGTTACAAAATGGATTAACAAAATGGACTACTTTTGGACAGCGTGATCATGAGACTTAATGTGTGCGTTATTGTCCCCCAAACCGGTTCGAACAAGGAGGGCGTTGAGGTGACCATCACCACCCCTCCAATGGACCAATTAGCGTGATCCTTGCCCCTAAAGATTGCAACTTTAAGTGTAGAGAGCCAGAGAATAGGCTATAAGAGAGTATGCTCTTACGTTGTCCAGGGTTAGCTGCTGATGCTGGTGCTGCTGCTCTTGCTCTATTTGCTTCTACTATCCTGATGCTGCGAGAGACTTTGTCATTTTTGGACTAACGAACTTTGACGGGGAAAGGAACGAGACTGTTGCGGGAGTTTCCCGGGAGGAGATTGCGTCCGAGGAGGTTAGCGGGACAGTCAGTTAGTTTTGGGAGTCCATCCTGTGATCTGCGGTTCATCTTCTCTCCTGATGAACCATTCTTGTCATCGCCCTATGGCGGAGGGAAATGAATATTTCTCATCCTTATTTTAACCTTTACTTAAATGCTTACTGATATAATAAATGTTTTTGCTTAATAACGAGCTTTACTTTTGCTTAAAGAATTGCGATAAAACTATATGCTAACTTTAAAAGAGTTTGTGGTTCATTAATAAAATTGTGATTTATAAATGTCAAAGGTTTTAATTGTGATTGAGCTGGTCTTAATCGCCATCAACTAATTCTACTAGTTGGTCCATCGACCGAATAGCAGAGTGCCTTGATGTTTAGAACCGACAGGATTCGAAGTTTATGTATATAACGTATAGGTTATAATTCTGTCAATTTAATAAGGTAACCCGCTTGTCCAGCAACTCATTTTTCCTTAGCGTTTGATCCAGAATATTTGAATGAATGTATGTATGCGGTGTCATGGGCCCCACCGACATGAGTACCAAGTGATCAAGGTGTGTAGGTGTTTTTCTGGATTAGGGTCATAAGGAAAAATTTATATTAGCCGCGCTGGATCACTATTCTCGGAGGGGTGTAAGAATGTTGTCCCTAATGCAGGACTGCAAGTCTATGAGTAGTGTGACAGTGCTTCCGGTAGTGCGTGACTGCTACTCTGAAGTGTGTGGGAGAGCAGTCCATAAAGCTAGACTGATAGTCTGTTAGGGGTGTAAAAGTGCTTTCGATTGTGTGTGAAACTACTAGCGTTTTGGGGATGCAAGAGTGCTGCAGCAGTGGGAAACTGTTCATCTGTAAATGTGACAATCATTTTGAAGTGTGAGACAGCTAATATGTGATGGGTGTGAAAGTACTGTTGCTGCTAGTCTTGAGGGGGGGTGAGAGTGAGGAAAGTAGCCTGGCTGTATTTCCTGAAACTGTCCATTTTATTCTGTAGGAGGGCTGAAGGGAGATTTATAACAGCAAAGGTACAAAAAAAAAATCTGTAACTGTCTGTCAGAGCACCAAAGTAGGAAAAGAGACACTGTCCCTGGGCCTCTGCTGTTCCACAGAGACTCGCATGTACCAGCAGGCATCTGTGGAGCTCTTTCAGTATTGACATTGTTTTTCTATATCTTTCGTAATCACACTCCTCCAACAGTATGAACACGCGCACTGACTTCCTTCGAGCACGTGCAGAAGCTCAAGAAGCCTCTGCGCTCTTCCCGGCCGAGCACGTGCAGAAGCGTAAGGAGCCTCTTCCCGGCAGAACACCGGAATCCGGAAGGTTTGAGGTGAACTGGAATCTATCTATCTGTACGGATCTGAGAACTGGAATGGCACGAAGAGTTGTAGGGCTAGATTGAGGGACACTGATAAAGCTTTATAGGAGACCCAGTAAAGGAATAGTAACAGGTAATGCACTTCGGTTTGAAGGAAAAGAGTCAGGGCTTCTTTACCTCGTAGTAGTGAAGTAGCAGGGGCAATGTAGGATTAAACTTCACTGGCAGAGCTTTGTCTTTTGGGGGGCCTGGGCCAAACCTATTTTGGGGCCCTGTTCCCAGCAACTTTGGATTAATGATCCATTTCAAGCAAAAACACACCTATTGATCATACTTTAAAAGTTAAGCAATAGTAAAAGAAAAAAGACAAATGATAGGCAATTGCTTACTTAAAATCAGCATCCGTACCCTTTGACCTGTTATGTTATCAGGGTTTTATAGCGCGCACAGATACTCGAGAGTGTCCCGGCGCGAGCCCAAGAGCCAAACAGGAAAGGGGAGAGAAGAAAGGAAAAGCAAGAACACAAAACCAATTCAGTTAAAAAGGAAGGTTTTTAATTTCTTCCTAAATTGGGTAGAGTTCTGTAAACTGCACAAGTCAAAAGGGTGGGAGTTCCATGCCATAGTTGCTAGATAGGCCAAAGAGCTGCCTCCCTTTCTTTTCAAGCAAAATCTAGGAATCGTGGCCATGAGCATGTTAGAGGAACGCAAGTGTCTACTGGGGGTGTAGAATTGGAAGCGTTTCCTAAGATAGCGGGGGCCATACTAATGGAGCGCAGCATGAGCCGTTAC
The DNA here is from genome assembly GCA_963921515.1 of Calotriton arnoldi. Classification (NCBI taxonomy): domain Eukaryota; kingdom Metazoa; phylum Chordata; class Amphibia; order Caudata; family Salamandridae; genus Calotriton; species Calotriton arnoldi. Next base: position 1,315,033 of record CAWUFW010003995.1, on the reverse strand, counting down.
CAGGGCCTTAAAAGTGACCCTTGCCTTCACCGGTAACCAATGCAGATTACGCAGATGTTGCCTGACACTGGTGCGTTTGGGAAGGTCAAGCAGCAGACAAGCAGCGGCATTTTGTACCACCTGAAGTCTGTCCATTAGATAACCGGGAAGGCCCACATAAAGCGCGTTAGCGTAATCAATGCGGGAGGTAACGAGAGCTCGAACAACCGTTTCTTTTGCTGCTATGGGCAAGAGGGGCAGACATTTTTTGAGAAACTTCAGGATACCAAAACAGGTACCTGACAGTTTATTGATTTGGTTGCAGAAACTAAGCTTCTCATCGAACCAAATCCCCAGATTTTTTACTGGGCTCCCAGTAGCCTGGGAGACTCATCTGGCCAAAAAGTATGCCAGACCAGAGGGGGGAATTCCCCAAAGAATAAAATCTCGGTCTTAACCTCATTACATTTCAGCTGAGCGCACGTAAGCCAATTAAACACTGCAGCCAGACAAGTTTTAATGCGGGCAGTGGATGACTCTTGCTTTTTCCAGGTGAACAGGAGCTGAGTGTTGTTGGCGTAAGCAACAACTTTAGCTCCTAGTTCCTCTGCCAGCTGAATGAGAGGAGTCAAGTGCACATTAAACAGCAATGGACTCAGTACAGACCCTTGTGGGACACCTGTCAGAAGGGCTTGGGATGTAGACGTAAAAGGGGGAATCCATACTTGTTGGGTTCTACCTTCTAAAAAGGATTTCAGCCACTCACCAACGGTACCCGTAATACCCAATTTCTGCAGGCGGGCTAAGAGAAGTGAGTTGGGGACAGTATCAAAAGCGGCAGAAAGGTCCAACAGGACCAAAACTGCCCTGCCCCCAGCATCCACAGTCTCACGGATAGCTTCAGTGATTTCCACCAAAGCAGACTCCATGCTGTACGAGGCCCTGAAGCCAGATTGAGCCGGATGCAGAAGGCCATGCTGTTCAATGAAAGCGGTCAACTGCTTATTAACCATTTTCTCACATACTTTAGCAATAGCAGGGAGCAGAGAGATAGGACGATAGCTGGCCAGAAGGTTAGGGTCCAGAGTCGTCTTTTTGATAAGAGGGATAAGCAGTGCCTGTTTCCACTCAGTGGGAACAGAGGCCAATGTCAGCGAGGTATTAATCAGCTGATTAAGGAGAGGATTGATAACAGCAGCCACGCTAGCCATCAGTTTGGCGGTACAGGGATCTTTGGGGGAGCCTGATTTAAGAGAGGATAGAGCGCCCAAGGAGTCCGTCAGTGATATAGCATCAAAAGTAGAAAAGATGACTTTAGCAGGAGAAGTAATTAGTTGGACTGGAGGCACCGCAGTAGCTTGGGCATCCTGGCTGCCGAACGCCGATTGAAGTTCCTTTTCTCGAGTCGCCCTTGTACTGTCTTGATCCACATACAGCACACAGATTGGCATGGAAGTGGAGCAAGAGGTGGCCATGTATGAGGCTGTGGTATACTTGCAAACATTCAATGAACAAAAGAGTTGCAGGTAGTCTTTACACCTTGACTATTTGGATTAATTAATGAGGGGCCCTGTCATTACCAAATAACAAGGTTGGGCCCTGGGCCAGAGCCCACTTTGCCCATGCCTTAAAACGTCTCTGTGTCCGGGTTCTAAAGTGACGTACAGGGGGTGCTGTCTCATTGAGATGCACTGGCAGATCGATAAGAGGGTTAGAAATGGGTGAGCCAACAAACTAACAGGAAGAGCCAGAGCTGAGCCCAGGGGCTGGCTCGGATCTTAGAGCCCAAGCACTGAAAACATGTACTATGTAAATCATAGAACATCACGCAAAATATAACAAAGCCTCATTGAAATTCAAAATAGTCTATTAAATCAAACATAATAGGTTTTTGTACAGCTGGTATTCTGAACTTACATATTTTAAAGTGCTTTCATATGAAATAATGAAGCACACCGAGTTTTGGTGAAATAAAATATTTTCCTAAAATCAATTTAAGCACGGATGCTGCACATTATCCGGGTGTTCTGGTTTCACTTTGTACAAATCAGTCAGTAAATGGCTATTTGTCTTTCTTTATCAATGCTTTGTTTTCACATGTTTTTGCATTTTTCTGTAATTTCTAAATAGCGCGAAATTCACCCGAAGATATTGGAGCCCTAGTTACATAACACAAGGCCACATTAATTGTTTAAGTTTTATTATGTGTTGTTTAAGTGATTTACCCCAAATTACAGGATGTTGAGCCGACACCGAGGCTCGAACCTAGTTCCCGAGTACCGAAGTCAACAGCTCTGGCGATAATGCCACATCCTGGGTAGAGGGAGGGAGGCAGGCCGAAGCCACAGCAAAGCTTGGCTCGTTGTGGACTTGAGGTTCCAACATGACCTTGACAGAGCCAGGGTCAGGCTTCAGGCTTGAGCCTGTCTCAAGCTTTCAGTGGCTCGCTCACCTCTAAAGAGGGTCATAGTTACGGGATAGCACGGAGTGCTCCACGACTGAGATTCATTGGTAGCACTATGTGAGGGTCATACTCAGAGTACATAGAGGGTGCTTTAGAACAGAGGTGCAATAAATGAGCTGAATGAGTTTCTATTCATTGCATAGCTGAGGGCTCTAGGACTGAAGTGCACTGATAGAGTTGTGTGAGAGCTCACTGCGGTGGAAGCAATTGAGATGCTTCCGTGATGACTGAGTTACATTAGCGGAACTTGGCTGCATTAAGGTTCACAGATTCCCTTTCGGTCAATCACTCATACTGAGAGGGGGGGCTTACAGGAGATGACTTATTTTTTAAGGAGCTGACTCACCAGGCACATAAATAGTTCCAATTAACTAGAGAAGCTGTGAGACATGCAGAATAGGGTTATAGCACAGACTGGCTTGGAGGGAGGGTGGAGAGGCTACTAGGGTGACTTCTTCGCCTACAAAAACTGCATGACATCAATGGGTGGGGAGTCAGGAGTGTGAATCAGAATATGCTCATAATTTCGTTGTGCAATCAACATACTGTTTAATGCAATCTCTGACTCCTAGAGATACTTGACTACCTCTTCCCAGAAAAGTCAGAATTATATTTTCGTTTCTTAGCACTTACACCTTGCCCTGATGATCTTTGATAGATGTCCTGCAGTGAATGAACAAAGCAAGCAGACAAAGTGAGGTTTGTGGTATTTCTCCCCCAGAAAATCTGGGAAATATAGTGTCAAATAGCATTTTGTACAGCACATTTTTCACAGACAGTAAGGCATAGTCTCTGACAAGACACTCATAGAATATCCCAAAACCTAAGTATGACCCTCCCAAGGAGTAAGTAATAGTGGGCTGAAGTGATGTATGTAAACCTGCGCATTCAATGCAAACTAAATGTGTGATAAATTGGCCATTATCATACAATATATAATTAAGGAAATGTTTAGGATGCACTCATGTTATTATAGAGACAATTCACAGTATTGTAGACACACTTGTTCTGTATTCGCATGGTCAAACCTGTGCAAAACACCTTGAGAGTTGTCTTTAATTAGACGATTGAAACACGTTTCGATGGTTCACTTCAACTCTTCATTAGGGCAATAGAGCCATGCTATTATTTTCCAAGATAGATAAGGCACTAAAGATTTACAAAAAATAAGAAACTGGTAAAATGAAATATGTACACACCATAACATACACTTCAGCATATATCCATGGAACAGAATATGTAACTTGTGTGTGCATTATTTGCACAGTTAAAACATGATAGTGTCATATATTGGTTAAATTCACCAATGGCAAACAATCATAATCTCTATAGTCAATAAACTGTTCTTACATCTGTTCAAAGTACAATCAAATAGTTTCATTATTATATTTGTACTGTCTACACAAACAATATGTAATTTATTAGTGATTCTATTTCTAAACACTTTTGCACATATAATTATATTAATCTTCAGAACGCATACTTACATACTGTGTGATATTCACATTAAGTTGACCGTAGTTAATGTAGTCCTCAATTTAAAATGTCTCACCCATAGATTTTCTTCTCTTTGCCTGCCCTGTATTTTTCATCTTTCTCGTTTCAGGAGTCAAGCTGTACCAGCCAATGTTAATTAAAATGTATTTTCTTGTTTAGTTTTGGTGTGAATGTTCATTTGTGAATTTCCAAGTTGAGTGAAATAATGAGGCCCGCTCCAGCAAGAGGCCTGATTGAATTGTTTAATCCAGCTGCAGATATCCAGCTGTAGGTCATGCAGCATAGAATCCATTGTGTGGTAGCTGGGAAAAAAGATTGAAACCTTTATCACTGCAACATGTTTGATCCTGATTAGTTCTCTTCATGTGAATCATAGGTAGTTGAGTCTCTCGTAGAAAACATGTTTTAACTATGCATTGCAAAGTTAGTTAGAAAGGTTAGCTGCCCTTTCCACTCTCCTTATAGGAGATGTTTCCATGATCTTGCCTGAAAGAGTTGGACTCCTTTTGATTTACTTGATTTTGCCTTTAGAGGCTTCTCATGCCGCGACCTTCTGCCTGACCGTTCCCCAATTTACCCGACTTCTCTAGTTTAGCAAATTAGGGAACTCTCCTTCATAGGAAATGGTGCCTGCTTTGATTAATTATTGACAACTTTAAACAGTCTATCTTTGTAGTTGTGATTTTGAATTGCTTTAAATTATATTGACTAATGGATTATTGCAGTGGTTCCCAAACTTTTTCGACCCGCGGCTCCCTTGACCTAATTGGCAGTTGGCCGCGGCTCCCCATCATGTCATTTGTACCTCGGGAGTACTTCCAGTTTTCTCCCTGAAATGAATTGGGATGAATCCGATGATTGTCATTTTGTGCAAGAGTATAAAACAACCACATTGGCAGTGGTATGGTACGACTGCCTTTTAATGGGAAAAGAGACAAAATCAAAATGTGCCCATGTAAAACATGGAAGACTTTAATAAAGTGGAAAAATCAATTTGGGAGCCACATTTTATGTTTGGGTGCAATACAGGAGTTCTTAAACACCGCCTTCTTCATGGAAAAAAGCACATTCCCAAGATAGCCCATGTTAACTACAAGAGACTTCGACAGCGTGGATGAGTCGAACAAATTGAGTTCCTAAACTGAGCTGGTATGCTCATTGTGTAAGAGTAGATAATTTCATTTTGGCTGACATACAGCTGTCTTTTTCATGTGAATAAACAACTCTAAATGTGTCCCCTTAATTATAGGAGTCTTCCACAATGTTAACATAAACATATTTGAGGAGTCCAAATGTTATATGTTGGTGTATGTTGGGCATACAACTAGGCTTCCTCAAAGGGGCTATTGAATCCTTTGTTCTGCAACAGAGAAAGGCAAGCGGACGTTTTTGTGGGAAATTAAACCAGAAAATGTGGCCCTGTTAAAGATAGGAGTCCTTCACTAAACTGAAATGAAAATAGTCCAGACCGGTTTCACTCTTGTTATGGGCTCATCAGATACTAAACCATATCATGGTTTTTCCCTCTGAATCATATGTTTTTGATTTAAAAAATTATCCAGTGCTTAAGAGCATTCTTCACTAACTTGGGCAACTATCCCATAAATGTACTGGCTGCTCCGTGCTGGGGTGTGTGGTGGGTGATGGGATGAGGGCAGAGTGGTGTGTTTGTGTGCTTGAGTGATACACCAGTACCTAGAATAATGGTGGTAATTCATGCGTATTGTAGGAAGCCATGCTAGCCATTGCAGAATATAGGTAATGTTTGTTATTCTGTGGGAATCTGTTTTGCTACTAAACAAAAGGGGCAACAGGGGTTTACAACAAGCCATGAACCAAGAGATACATTGGAGCACCCAGAGGGTATATACCACTTGCAACAAACCATGAGTTGGCACTTTCCATCTTCTGATACCTCAGGTGATGGAGGGATGGGTGTTTAAGAACCAGAAGACTTCTTTACCAACTCTTCAGAAATAGCAAGAGGGGTCCATAACCTCCTACAAAGCTGAAGGAAGGGCCTTCGCCTTTGCCATGCAACAGTAGTGTGAATAACCTAACAACTATGAGGAGCAGCCTCTGATTTCCCATCTGCTGTGAACAAAGAAAGTGAGATTTAGAGCCTGCTATAAAATAAAACATGGGATTCAGAGCAGTAATTAATTTGGAGCAGGTTTTCTTACCACCTGCAATTAATGAAAACGGAACAGGGATCCAGCAGACAGGAACAACGCCACTCTTTTTTGTTGATGGTGTGCAGGGTTTTTGCCTGTGCTGCCTGTGACAGGCCTCTCTCACAGGTGCCGCTCTAACACTCTGGGATGATGCCTCAGGATTTGGCACAGGTGACTGGGATTGTAGAGTGGTGCCTGTGGAGGACTGGCAGGGGCTAGGCTGGGTCAAGTCATCAGTCCACTTGTGTTATCTTAGCCCAAGCCAAGTTGGCATATTGGGTGGGACAAAGTTACTCAAAATGGATAACAACCCAAAAAATTGCAATATGCAAAATGTGTGAATCCTATATTTGGTAATTAACATAGATTAGGCTTGCATAACATTTGCCCAAAATCACATATGCTCCCTTTAAACAGCAGAGAGGTGCACTGGTGCATAAACGTTTAATGACCAAACTGTACCCCAAAACACAAGTCATAAAGAGTGCACTCAAAAAACATATGAACACCTCTGAAGTTTAAAGATCTGTAAGTGCAGCAAACCAAAAGTTCTAAAAATAAATCATGGCCTATTCCATCTTGCTGTGTGTAGCCTCCCATGATTTCCTGAATGTTGCGCCGTAAAGGCCGAATTTTTCATTCCTCTCTATCGTGAGGCCTGTGAGGAGAATGTGGACAATTTGGTGGAGGCTGTGTTGCTTACTGTAAAGCGCATCATACATTGTAAGCCCATCTCCTCCTCTCCAAAAGGTTGGTTAAACTGTTCAAAGCAGAGCCAGTGGATGCTTTCGAGGTCATTACGAATGCACTGAGTCAGTTCAGAGAACATGTTTTGGATAATGTGAAGTGCGTCTAGTGTGCTGTGTCATTGAGCTTACTACTCTACCTTATGCGTGTGATGTAGCTGCTCTTATAAAGTGTCCCTGATCACAGGGAGTGCAGATGTGCTTTTAACTTGTCTACCAAAGGTAGCTAAGAGTGTTATTTGGTCAGCTCCTGCATTCAGTTAGCAGGTTATTGTGCCTCGTCCTGAGAAGTGGCAGCTTTATGGTCCTCTGCTGTGATGTGTTGTGACCTCCAGTTTTCCTGAGCATCTGAAAACCCCACTGCCTCAACACTCTCCTCCACCTCCTCCATACATTCAGGTAGAAACGGAATTTTATGCCCATGATGAATCTGAACTTCAACCTCTCCAGATGTTTCAATGGACATTGTATTGGTTGTTGTAGAGAGGCTGCTACCAGCATCAGCAAAGGCAGTGCTCTGAACAGTGGCTTAGGCTGTGTGGTTTCTGTTGGTACAAATTCGTAGGTGTAGCTGAGTGGACTATGGTGGATGTCATGGAGGTGGTGGACTGATGGCCTCTAAGGCATGAGTGATGGTAGGTACAGAGGCAACAGTGGTGCTTGCCATAGGTGTGGTCCTGGTGGTTAGCACTGATGGAGCAGTTGTAATTGACACAGTAGTTTGAACAAACAGCATGGCCCCCTCACAGAGTTCAATGGCTGCTGTTTTTCCACTTAGATTTGCAAAGTAAGTGCACTCAGTCCAGTGCAATCAGCCCTCCCACAGCAAATGAGACACAAAGAATAGAAACAAAGATGCTAATTTTTACCTTGCAGTCACTAATGCTGTCAATAACCAAAAATTCTAAATGTGGCAAACTGCCTATGCAGTTAACAATCACTGGGTAAAATGTATTTTTAATTCTCTTATTTTCACGAATTAGGACTAGTATCAAATTCTGTAACATGCGGATACACATGAGCATGCACCAAAGCGTGCTGACTTTTAAAAAGTGCAACAGTTTTGAAAGTACAGAAGTGCTGTCCGTTATTAAATGGATAATGGACAATAACATTAGATGGCAATTCTCGGGGGGAAAAAAGATGCCTTAAATGTTGTTTCCCCCGTTTTCCTGTCTCGCTGTTAAATTACCACGAGCCGGTTATTTACTGAATTTACAAACTGCAAAAATGTGGCATGAAGCTCCCTATAAAAATACTAGTACTGCAAGGTCACGCTGAAAGCAGAGGCACTGCTATGCAGTTGTTTACAAAATAAAGGAAATGCAAACCCCCACTCTTTTCAGGCAGGGAGGAATCCCTGTATTTACAACTCAAAGCTTTCTAGGCCGTGCACTTGAAGGTGTTAATGTATGCAGATTGCGTTCTTTGTGTTTTAAATCCCCGGCTAGGTTAAAGTCAAGAAACTGAGCCTCGGAGCACCTCCCCCATATCCTGCTGTCCCACATACATTCTGGAGCAATTGGAAACCTCCAAGGAGGAAACAGCATGGCTAGTCTGTAAGAAATGAATGGGGTAAAAGGCAAACAGTATTTACAAAAGGTTAATAAATGTTCTGTTTTTTGTAATTGTGAAAATACCGAAAGAGAACTGATTATCCAAATCGTTCTATTACTCTTCAAAAGACTCACTATTTTTTAATTGCTCTCATTGCAAAGAAGTCCGCGGCGCCCCTTGCTAATCCTAATGGCGCACCGGGGTGCCGCGGCGCACAGTTTGGGAACCACGGGATTATTGTATTGATCACTGATTTACCACTAATTTGAATGATTTCAGTTTGTAAATTGCTAATATGTTAAAAAACCTTCATGGTTTGCAAATCTGCCACTCACTGTCATTTTTGTTGAGAAAAATATGCTTCACATTATTTAAATGTATTTTATTTGTTGTGTCATGCCGGAGTTCAGTACCAAAGGTCAATCCACTTGAGTACAGCTGGTACTTGAATTTGCACTAGAAATCTGCACGGTGAAAATCAGCTGCATCAATGAGAAACAAGAAAACTAGAAAGTGGGAAAAATAATATACCCAGTGTGGTAATTATATATTATCTACGATCAGACCCCCCCAAGGAAATTGTGGCATGGATTCGTAAATTTTGTGGCACAAAATTGGAAAATCTGCAGCACACAGTAGTGTGTTTTGCAGCATTTTTGCACAGCTTTATTTTGATCACATTTATTAGGTTTGCATATTTCCCAGTCCAAAAAGATGCAAGCTGTTCCATTAGAATAATGCACATTCAATGAAGCATTAGTAAAGTAACTTGGAAGGATTTAGCTATCTATCCCTTCAATAGAGGTTCAGCTGTAGCTACTCGGATTTGGTTACCAAGGTTTGGCACCAAGGAATCCATATTTCCCATTGCTAAGAATTCTATATTGAAGTTCCCGGTATTTATTCCATCTGCATAAACCTCAGAAACCTCTGTGGCAGGGTGTCATCTGCACATTTGCCACATTCCGGTGCTATCAAACAGTTCTTCACAACACTGGGCAAAGGAGAGCCCCGGAATGCTTCTCACTCAGAAAAGTGACAGGGAAGGAAGTCAGGTAGATGAAATGGACTTCCAGTGCTAGCTGAAGTGATTCGCAAAGAAAACAAGATCATGAATGGAATGCTTAAATTAGTCTCAGCAACTGGCAATCGCTCAGGCCGCATACCAATACATCTTTTTTCACCCACCATACCCAGCCATATGCAAATCAGTCTTGATGCCAGTGGCTGAGATTAATTTAATCATTCCATCCTTAACCTTGTTTTTGCATTTGCTGCCCTACGTGCCCCGGGTATGCCCAGAACTGGGTCGCAGGCTCACTGTGTCACTGAAACCAAGCTATACCTGGCTGAAGAGCCCTAACTAGGGTGCACCTGGTCCTGGGTTACATGGGTTCCGGGTTCAGGGAGGACTTGGCCTGGCAGTTCGGGCTGGACTGTTCACACGAGGAACAGGGTCAGGGCTGATTTGCATATTGCTAGGTCCAAACTGATGTGGCATGGTGGGCAATAAATGATGGATTGAGATGTGGCCCGACCGATTGACAGTGGCTAAAATTAATTCAATCATTCCATACATTACCTTTTTATTTTTGCATTGGCTGAAGTGGTTCAGTGCATGAGGCAAACTCCGAAGGTAAAAGCAATGGGGCCAAAGTCTTCGATCAGCTGGGGGGGACAACGGAGACAGGAATGCTGATGGACGTGAGAGAAAAGCCAAGCTGCAATTACAGGCCATGCAGATGCAGCACCAAAGATATCAAAGGGAGAGGAGAGAAACTGCTTTAGGCAAAAGCCATCCTAAACAATATCATGAAAGGGTCCAGCCACGAGGGAGAGATGGTGTTATAATTGTAATTGGGGTCCTAGTCTTTAGCTTTGTTTATGTTAACATAGTGTGTACTCATATCCGTTCAAAATATCATGTTTATATTTTTACTCAATGACCTTCTGGAAGCACCTTCAGTGCATGTTAGACCTGGCACCCTTGGCGTGGTTTCCCCTGTCTTTTTGCCTCTCCCTCCTGTATTTTGTATGTTATGCTGGGCTTCATTTTTGCTGGTTTATGTACTTTGAGCACTTCACCACTGCTGATCAATGCTAAAGTGCAAGTGCTCCCTGTGTAAGTTGTAATGCTGATTTGTTCTCCATGATTAGTATTTTTGTTTTAGTGGTAAATCCCTGGTAAAGTGCACTATGTGTGCCCAGGGCCTGTAAATCAATGCTACTAGTGGGCCTGCAGTACTAGTTGTTCCACCTACATGAGTAGCCCTATAAACTTGTCTCAGGTTGCCATTGCAGTGTCTGTGAGTGCAGTTTTAAAATGCCATGTCGACCTGGCAAGTGCACATACTTGCCAGGCCCTAACCTTTCCTTTTACTATATGTAAGGCACCCCTAAGGTAGGCGCAAGGTACCCCCATGGACAGGGTGCAGTGTATGTGAAAGGTAGAGCAGGTGCTGGTGTGTTTTGCATGACCTGATAGTGAACTACTGCCAATTTTGTTTTTTCTCTATTTCAAGAAACTCTCCCATAGGCCGTCATTGGAGCTGCCTTGTAACATTTTACAAGTGTAACTTTCAATTGGCAACAGCTAGAGATTGGAGTTTGGGCTCTTTGAGCTCAGAATTTAAAAACACACCTTTTAGTAAAGGTGTTTTTAAATTGTGTGTTTAAAAATGCCACTTTTGGAAAGTGGGCATTTTCTTCTTTTACCTTCATGTGCCTCTGCCTGCCTGTGGAGTCAACATCTGGTTTAAACTGACAGGGACAGGTTTGTGAATTTACTTTAGACAGTCACACACAGGGAGTTGAGGTGTGCCTTACATATCCTGTTGGCCCATTACCAGGCTGATGAGCATTCCTGAGCTAGCTAGAGTGGTGGGAGGAGTTGTCACTGACACCTGAAAAGGGCTGTGCCTGACCTCTCACAATGCTGTATCCACCCCTCTGGAGTGTGTCTGGAGCCAAGACCAGGCAGGACAAGAACTTGTGCACTACAAAGACAATCCTTTGAAGAATGCCTACTTCTAAGGTACCAAAAGGGGTATAAGTATTGGACCTACAACCCCAGACTTTTAGAACACTTCTAGATCAAGAGGAGGCTCTGCCAAGGAGAAGAGCTGAAGAGCTGTAAAGAGGAGTACTGCCCCTTTGCTGTGTGTTGCTTTGTTGGGGTGGCCTGCAGTTGCAGCTTCTGCTTTGTAGAGGAAAAGGACTTGACTTTGCAGTGTAGCCTGCTTGTAAAGTTTCTCCAAGGGATTGTGTGTGTCTGCCTCTTGTTAAGAAGTCTCAAAGCCATCAAAGACTTTACCTGCAGAATCCCTGAACTCCATTACTGGAGTTCTGACCTGCCAAGTGATGCCAATTCCAATTGTAGGTCCTTGGAGGAGGTTCCTCCTACACAAATCTGCAAAAGACCTAAAAATTGATGCATTGATATCCAGCGCCTGTTTTTTCGACTTAGCACCGCCATGCAGGAGAGGTTTCCACGCACTGCCGCCATGTGGGTGAAGAAATCGATGCAGCGCCTGCCTATGGCCAAAGAAACCGCTGCAGACTGAATTCAGCGCACCGTGTCTCCGAAGTCAGTGACCACCACACTGACTCCAACACAGTACCTGCTGTGCGGTTGAAAGAATTGACTCATCCTTGGAGCACAGCTGAAGAAACCAACGCAGCGCCTGTTTGCCTCCGCCGCATCGATCTCTAGCACATCCTGTTTTCCACACATCGCACCTGCGTGCCAAGTTTTCCAACTTATCACTCGCAGGCCAAAACTATTTGGATTTTGACGTATCACTTCTCCTTATAGTACGGTTTCGACAGCAACACTTCTCATGCATGCAGCCGAAAAGACGCACCGCCTCCCCAGGGGCTCAGAAATCGATCACTTCACTGTGTTTTTCAAAGCTTCCCTCCTCTGTGGCTGGTTTTCTTTGTGGGTTTCGACGCATCTAAGGTACTTTGGGGCATATTCTCAAGAACGTGTGATAACCATCACACATTTAGCTTAACGCAACTTTGCATATCGCAGTCCATCGCGAGAAAATAACACCGTCTTAACGTCCAATTCCCAACCCGGCGGCACCATGCGATAGCAGCATGATAACGCGCCAAATGACCGCGTAAAAACCAACGCGACAAACAAAAAATGCGAAACACGAACGCCCAAAAAGTTGCGATGCCACAAAGCGCGATACCAAAATCAGCGAAAACCAGCGACAGTCCTGCAATACCCACACGTCATGCGTGAAAATGCACTATAAAAGCAACAAAAAAAAAAAGACAAAACCAATCCAAACTGCGTAGCACCATGGATGCACCCGGACCGAGTGCAGAGGACAAGCCGAACTCCACAAGCCCCATGGAGGACCAGCATGGAACCCCGTGTTCGGGGAAGGGCAAGGAGAAGAGGAAGAGGAAGACGGGGTTCAGTCCGCAGGAAGACCGGATCATCGTCACGGAGGTGATAGAACACCATCAACAACTGTTCGTCACCTCCACTGCGGCACTGGCAACCCAAACGGAAATATGGCAGTCCATCGTCACCAACGTCAATGCAGTCAGAGTGTCGAGGAGGCCAATGGAAGATGTCAAGAGGTGCTGGCATGAAGTGCACAGCCAAACCAATGAGAAACTCGCCGCCAACAGGAAGGCAGCAATGGCGACTTTAGGTGGGAGTCCTGCGCCACAGGAGGAGCAGGATGAGCTGGAGGAAATGGTGGCCACAGTCATCAGTGTGGAGACGGTGGCAGGAGTTGGGGGCCTGGACCCAGCTCGAAATTACCTGACCCAACAGCAACAGGGTGAGTAACCACCAGGGACAAGGGGACGGGGGAGATGGGCACAACGGCACACATGCACAATCATGTGTAGCACACTGCACACGCACAATGACTGTGGGACATGTCCCTGATACCCTTGCAACACTGCAGCACACATACAAACACCAAGTAGGCCCCCGTCCACCATGTGCACATATGGGCCCCCTCCAAATCACCAACGACACAACCGAGCCATGCACATGTGATGAATCCAGAAAAGCAGCGGCTGTGTGAGCCACACTGACCATGCAAGTGACACTGCATGCCCGATAGCATGGCAGCAGCCAAAAAACATGACATGGTGCACGAATCGACATGGAGGTGGCCCAGTGCGGATCACATCCATAAAGGAGCAGGTCACACTCTGACATATCCACGTGCACCCACAACCCATGCCGTCCAATACACGCAGCAGACGAACAATGCACAAGGCCACAAAATCTGTCCAAGAGCACATATGACCCAAGTCGCAAACATTTCAGCCCCCGAAAAGCACACAATTCAAAGGCACACCGCCTCAAAGGGATAAGGGTACACGAAATCAGAGCTGCAGGGGCAACTTCCCCACAATGCAGCACACACACATAGCAATCACAGAACATCAGCAATGACGGCAATGTGGCACAAAATGCAACACCTACACCACAGGACAGAGGACACAACAGGTTCCGCTTGTGCGTAGTAACGGTCCACTCACATCTGGCATTGCCTGACACTGTGTGATGATAAAGTACGGGTACTACCACACATCCGTCATGTAGTCGAAAATCCCAACGTCTGCCATCAAATAGCCAGCTCCACCAAAACAGTCACTCTGTACATTGGCATGCAGTCTGAATGTAAACATCTGCAAAGCGTCAACATACATGGGAAACTCTGTTAACCTGCATCTCCCATTTACATTGCAGAGGGACAATCAACACCTCCTGCAGAGCAGACCACACATCTCATCAGTGATGATGAAGAGGACAACCTGCACATTAGTCAAGACACCCTCCAACGGCTAATGGACAGCCTCTGCACCCCATCCCCAGGAGCAGGGCAGGCCAGCTGCCTCGAGGTGACCCCACCACCTGCACAGACCATACAGCAGGGAACACACACCCCCACGGCTGTCTCCCAGGACCCCCACGAACAATACATGGAATTTCAACTTCGTGTGTTGGGTTGCCAGGTGGAGTTGGCTGATCAGCTGCAGGTGGGTTTCGAGCTCGTGGCAGCCAAACTGGATGCCATACGTGGGTGTCTGAGTCCCATCATTGACCACATACAGTCCCTAACGGACACCCCGTGTCCGCACCATGCTCCACGACAATCCTTGGCTGACCTCGCTGGGGCCATTAATAGGATACAAGAACTGTCTAGTCAGACAGGCACCAGCGATGACAGCACAGAGTTGGCACAGATGCGGAGGACAATGGAGACCATGGAGCAGATGCAGGCTGGAAGTATGGCTGCCACGGCTGAACACCAGCGAGATGTAGCTGGGATCTTCCATGCCCTGCAGTTCATTATCTTGCCATTGCTGCCACTGAGCCAGTCCCAGATAAATGCAGCGGGAACTTCGACACACACATCTCCGACCCCTGATGTGTCAGTGGCACACAGTGATGCAGCCCCATCACCTTTGCACCCTGATGTGTCAGTGGCACACAGTGATGCAGCCATTACACCGCCACACACACCGGACACACCCGACACAGAAGAAGTATCAGAGGAGTAAGATGTGGATGGTAATTACTGTGTGAGGAAGGAGGCAGTAGCATCCATCACCTCCATAAGGGCTGTCCCTGCCTGGCTCTGCCCTATGCATCATGCCCTGGGACAACACCTTCCACTGACCCCCGGAACACTCTGCGACATTCACCCGGACCCCGACACGGACTGCCATATCTCCACTGCTTGACAATTACACAGCAATCCTGCTGCAGACTGCACTCCCCCTCTTCCAAATCACTTTTCAATCCCCAAAGGACTCTGGTTGGCCCACCACTGGGCTTCCATGTTATGTGGGCTTGGATGGCCATGTACAGCTACCTCTCCGTCATTCACCAGAATGTGAATAAAACATTCGAAATCATACAGATGTGTCATGACTATGTACACTCACGTATGGAAGTATGGCTGGATGTAGGGACAATGATTGCACAAGAAGGTACACCCTGGTAAATGACATCAATGCGCATGTTTATCCCCGAGACACATGGCCAATTGGATAACTGTGAAGGTGAGTACTAGCTGTGTCCCCATTGCACATTAACAACAATCTCACAACCCCCCAACGTAGGAAAAAGTCCATGTATTGAATAGGGCTGTGAGTAGGAATTACCAAATCGGTAGCAGGCCAGAAGTGGTGTCCTACATCACATGTGACAACAGAACCTCACGTCGCATACCTACTCACACACATCTGTGTGGACACATTCTGTTATGATTTATAACATTGCTCAACATGGTCAGAGGTTGGACACCATACTCACATTGCTGAAGACACGTAAGTGCACAGGTCGGCCAGCAACTATCCCAAAACAATGTCTGGCTCACAGAGGTGGAGCTGTCAAAAGGGACCCACCCCCATTGTACATGCGTCAGTCAGTTCCTCCCTGTGTAGGGACGATGCTCATTGTGGCACACGAGTGGTCAATCTAATCAACACTCATCACAGTTAGACACCAGTGGAGTTGCGTAGACTTTATTGGCATGTGCGTGTCAGTACGGATAAGGCAACGGCCACAACAGGCAGCGACATGCTTAAGACACTTACACGCAGCATGGGAACATGTCGAGGTGCAGGAAATGGGGAGGCAAAAATGAACACCAATCATCACGGATGGCAACGGTCTCAGCCCACCTTGCCTTGCTGGATGAGTCATGTGTTCTTTGGCGTCTGCCCATTGCCCCACGTGAGAGGGCACGACTCACAGCCCATGGGGTCTGCATAGTGCTCTGCCACCCGACTGCGCCGACTGTCTGCTCTGCTGACAGTGATCAGGTGAAAGGGTCCGACAAGTTCACATGTCGTGCTACATTGCCATGTGTTTACTCTCCCCCCAGCAGTGTGTCCGAATTGGTAACGTTGCCAAACGACGGTGTGCTGCTCCGACCATGGAATTGCATCACCTTGCACAGGTGTGTGTACACACGCGTAGTTCCACGCACATGCATTCAGAGTCCAGACGAAGGCAGACATGTCCTCTGTTGTGGTGGGATATGTGAGCATTCCCCACGATGCAACAGGGTGTTGGGACCTGTGCTGTGTGTGACAATCCGATGTGGCTGCAGGAACGTAGTTACTCGTCTATGAATGCCAGCGCAGCTTCATGTGCAATGTGTTCCAATAGTACGTCGTTGTCGGGTTCAAGGAACACCAGGGTGAGCCAATCCATTAACTGGTCCGGGCAGATGTGCTCAGTCCACGCCGTTTCCCCAATCCGCAACACAGCCCAATAGGGGAGCCCCTCGATGTGGTCACTGCACACGAGGAGTTGTGCAATCTCCCATGCACAACTGCCAGCACATACGCCAAGGATCAGTGCATCCCATGCACGGCTATCCAGGTGACACTTCTGTTCGTGGGCCAACAGGGGGCGCACTGTCAGGTCATAATCCAATTCAGCTACCGTTGCGTTGGATAGGCAGACCTCCATGGGCCACTCGAATGTGCATGATCGACAGTGGAACCAGGGCTGGACGCAGGTGACGTAGGCAAGACGGAAACTCAGACGGAAACTGATTCGCAACACTGCCATTGGCAGGGATCCCAACAGATGCAGCATTCATGCACGGTACAGTTCCACGTGACAGGGGTTGTGCATGTGCCCGGGAATGCCTGCCATTGCGTTTGTTGGTCTTGTGGCACTGGCACTCCTCAGACCGGCAAAAGTTCGGTGGACGATATGCCACAGCTCTGGGCAATGAGTCGTATGTGTGTGCAACGTTTGGACGTATGGGTAGTTTTTAAACAATGTGTCAAGGGCATCCCTTGCAGGTGTAGGTCATGCAGGGACAAGTGTGTGTGGGGTGTGGGCACGTTGGTGTTTCATTAGTGCAGTTCGTGGTGTGGGAGTCGTCGGAAGCTGGTATGGTATCTCACGCAGGGTGTGCCAGCCGCATTCAGACCAAGGCCGGGGGTTTGGTTGGCCTTCGGCCTTGTGTGTTGAGACAAAGGAGCTTTCATTCCTGAGTTTAGTCTGACTACTGCTTGCATGTCTTAATTGTGATGTGGACTTCGGGCTGACTTTGATGCCAGGCCTGTGATTTGGGGTGCACAGATTTCGAGACACACGCAGCTGTTGGCATGTTTGCATGAGCCAAGGGCCCGATTGGCCTTGCGCTCCTTGTTCAGTCTCTCTCTTTCTCTCTCTTTCTTTCTCTCTCTCTCTCTCTCTTTCGCTCTCTCCCTGTCCTTTGATGAGTGCCTGAAACACCTTCTTTTCTTGGATATTGTCTTGCAGGCTGTGAGTCACAGATTGTCCAGGGATGCCCCGCCATGACTCTTCAAAATAGTTGTTTGGTGACAAATTAGAATGTGACATTTTGTTTGGTCTTTCAATGGTGTATGTATGAATCAGGATTTCAGTGCTCACATGTATGTTGATTGTTGCAATTGTGCGACATCAGGTGGGTGCTTTTGTTCATGTTTTCGTGCAGTTGATGTGCTGTGTCTTGGTCCGAGGGAGGTGGGGGGTGCCCGGGGTGGGGCCCGCGGGGGGTGTGGTCCTGGGGGTGGTGGCAGTGGGTGTTGTGGCCCTCTTGGGTGTCCAGCACGCATGTTCAGTGGCTCCATGGCATCTGTTGTTCTTCAGGTGTGGCTCTGGGCTGGGCTCTCTTTTGTGGTGCAGGCTGTCATCCGACTTTGCACCAGGTCGGAGCAGGTGTTAGTTTCCTGCTGCTAACGCGCCTTATGGCATGTTTTGTGATCTTATTGCGGATCTGGCTGGTCGTTGAGAATGTTGAGGAGTGGTGTTGTCGCTGCTTATTGCACGAGAATGCCTACTCTGCATCTCATTAGCGATAGTTGCCGGGGTCATCTGTGGCGATGTTTTTTGCGGCTGCTATCGCGGGTAAACTGGTGTTATGGGCTGTTAACACCAGCTTGTGAATGGGGCAATGAATTTATCGCAACTTTGGCTGTGATAAAGTGCCGTTAACTCGGCGAAAGCTCCTTGAGAATATGCCCCTTTGTGTAAAATCACCGCATCCGTAGAGTTCTATGGATAGAATTGCTTGAAACCTTTAAAAAGTCATATTTTGAGTTCTGTATGTTGGATGTTTGTCATTTTGGTCTTATTTGATTCAGATAAATATACTTTGTTTTTCTAAACTGGTGTAGTGTCCATTTGTAGTGTTTTCACTGTGTTCCTGTGTATGTTATGTACAAATGCTTTACACATTGCCTCTGAGATAGGCCTGACTGCTCGTGCCAAGCTACCAACGGGGTGAGCAGGGGTTATCTTAGCTTTGTGATCCCCTTACCCTGACTAGAAGTAAGGGTCCCTACTTGGGCAGGGTGTATACCACTGCCAACTAGAGACCCCCATTTCTAACATTGGTGGTCAGCGGTGACGATAGGACTTGAGTTTGTCCTTTATATACAGAGATGGGTGTACACTACTACTGAGTGCAGACCCTTATGCAACCACATACTGCCTTTTGATTTTTCCTGTTTTTGTGATAACCCTTGAAGTATCCACAAAACATGTCTCAGCATGGTGAGCCAGCAAGTGAGGTTTCAGATTTGGTGTTTGAGATTGAGAGGTTGAAATCCTACACTGTGTCTCAACTTAAGCAGTTCTGCAAAGATTTTGGATGCCCAATTAGAAGCTCCGATAGGAAGTAGGAGCTGCATAAGGTGCTGAGGGCCTGGAGGACAGGTGACAGGCCAGAGACCAAGATAGAGAGCTTGAGAAGCTCAGGTTGGAGTTTCAAAAGATTGAGAGGGAGAAGTCACTTGCTCTGGAGGAGAGGAGATTTCTTTTAGCTCATGAGTTGAGTATGAGGAAGCTGGACATCAAGGCCAAGCAGGCGGAGTCCAGTTCAAATGGTGGCAGTGTGGCAGTCAGTGCAGTCTGGGTAGAATGTACACATTCCTAAGGATTTGGTAAAAGATTACAGGAGGGAGGGTGACATACATGCTTGGTTCTTGGCATATGAGGCAGCACTCCACATGAATCAGGTCCCTGACACACAGTGGGGGGGGTCTGTGGAAGCACTTTCAGATAGAGGGGAGGGACACTTCGACAGCACAGAATCTCACCTGCTCTGTCATGAAGGATGCCTTGATCACCTGGTATGGTCTCACCCCAGAGCAGTATGAAAAGTTTACATCTTTTAAGAAAACTGATCCTCATACTTGGTTGGAAAGTGTGATCATTTTTGCTGAGCACTGGATGGTTGGATAAAGGGCAGTCAGGTAACTGACTATCAGGGGTTGTATAGTTTGATTGCATGGGAGCGCTTGTATAGTCTTTGTTTTCCAGAGCTGCACCAGCATCTGATTGACATCAAGCTGACTGACCCCAGAAAGCTTGCTCAGGAGACGGAATGCTGGATGAGTGCCAGGGTCCACAAGGGGTATGTGGGAGACTCCTCCAAGGGTAGGCAGGGTCCCAAGCAGACGAGTGGGGGGGACAAGGGTAAACAGAGGGAGTTCTCTGAAGGGCCCCAATCTAATTCCCAGAGTAAAGATTCCCGTCCCCCAGGTGAGAAGAAGCCCTGGATCTCTACAAGGAAGCCTGCAGAGAGGGGTCCCCACAAGTGTTATGCATGTGGTCAGGAGGGTCACATGAGGGGGGACCCCAAGTGTCCCAAGTGGACACTGGCATCCACTGTTGAGCAGTCATGAGGGTTGGCCAGTGTAGGGCTTGGGAGGAGTTGGTTCCAGGTGAAGGGTGAGACTCAGCTGAGATTACCCTTGTCTCATGAGGGGACAGTGAGATGGTCCAGAGGACCCTTGTGCCTGAAAACACTAAGAAATACAGGCTGCAGGAGTCCATCAATGGACAGATGGTGGAGGCTCTGAGAGTCACAGGAGCCTGTGTGACTTTGGTAAAGTGTCACCTGGTGCCTGAAGAGCAGGTAGTTCCCAATGTGCACCACCAAGTACTTGCAGTGGACAACTCTGAGTGTACGTACAAGGTGGCACATTGTCCTTTTGAGTGGGGGGATCTCAGGTTCTTTGAGAGTAGCTTTGAGCCTATCCATGCCTGTTGATTGTCTGCTGGGAAATGACCTGGAGGATTCCCCTTGGGATGAGGTGGAACGCTGCTCTCACTTGGAGATGGTGGGCATGCATGACCACTCGGTCTATGGCAGCCAGTAGGGGTGATCGGAAGGACCTAGAGCCTGAAAGAGTGGCCCAGGTCCCTGCCAGAAAGAGAAGGGGCAGGAGGCAGGGAGCAGGGGATGCGGGGATGCAGGAAACCAGCCCCAGAAGTTCCTAAGGTCAGGGAGGAGGCTGACGCTGAGGGGGACGCCCCGGAACCTACACGGCAAGTGGACAAACTGGAAGACTTGCCTGAGCTGGCCCATTAGCAGAAAGAAGGGGGTCCCACCAGAGAAGAATTCTGCAGGGAGCAGAAGGAATGCCCTTCTCTTGTGGGTCTGCGGCAGATGGCTGCAGACCAGGCAGGTGGCAAGGAGTCTGAATCACACTGGATTTACTGGGAGAATGGTCTCCTGTGTAGTGAACCTAAGGTTGCTGAGCGTGGGGCAGCCTGTGTGATGGTGGTATCCCAGTGCTTACTTCAGAGCCTTCCTATGGGGGCTGGCTTATGATGTGCCTTTGGCAGGACATTTGGAGCAAGACAAGACCTTTGAAAGCCTTGTCACTGACTTCTTTTGGCCCCAAATGCGCAAGAGTTCTGATACTCATTGTAGGACTTGCCAGACCTGCCAGGCAATGGGCAAGAGTAGAGGGAGATGTAAGGCTCCGCTACAGCCTTTCCCTTTCGTGAGCACCCCTTTTGAGAGGGTGGGCATCGAACATGTGGGGCCTCTGGATCCCAAGATAGCCATGGGCAACAGGTTTATCCTGGTCTTGGAAGACCATGCCACCCGGTACCCGAGGCAATCGCTCTCAGGACAGTGATGGCACCTGTGGTAAGCCAGGCACTGATGGGGAATTTTTCCTGCATGGGTTTCCCCAAGGAAGTGGTGTCCAACCGGGGTACCAATTATATGTCCAAGTACATTACTGCCATGTGGGAAGTGCATGCAGTGAACTACAAATTTACCACACCTTACAACCACCAAGGTAATGGGTTGGTTGAAAGGTTCAACCAAACCATGAAGGGCATGATTAGAGGTCTGACAGACCTCATGAGGCGTAAGTGGGACATCCTCTTGCCATGTCTTCTCTTCGCTTACAGGGAGGTATCGCAGAAGGGGGTCGGCTTTTGCCCATTTGAGCTGCTGTATGGGCTCCCTGTGAGGGGACCTCTTAGTCTGGTGAAAGAATGCTGGGACAAAGCTCCCACTAGGCCCCTCAGGATGTATTTAGCTACATGCTGGCCTTCAGAAACCAGACTGTGAGCTTCAAGAAACTCGCTCAGGCGAACTTAGAAGCCAGCCACGAAGATATGAAATGGTGGTATGACCAGAATGCCACTCTGGTTGAGTTTCAGCCTGGCCAGAAAGTGTGGGGCATGGCCCCAGTGGAGCAGCATGCTCTCCAGGAGAAGTGGACTTGGCCTTTGGAGGTGGGGGAATGCAAGAGTGATGTCACCTATCTGTGAACTTGGAGGCTCCAAGGAACCCTTTGGGAGTCCTACAAGTGAACTGCCTCAAACCTCACTTTGAGAGGTCTGAAGTGGCTATGCTCCTTACTACAGATGATGGCATGGAGGAGGAGAGTGAGTCTCTCCCTGACCTCTTGTCTGCCAGGGAGGAAGATGGGTCTGTGGAGGGTGTGAACCTCTCCCCAACACTGACCCTAGAACAGCAGAGTGACTGTCGACAGCTACTGGGACAGTTTGCCTCTCTGTTTTCCTTGACCCCAGGCGTCACCCACTGGTGTACCCACGATGTGGGTCCTGGGGATAGTTCAGCTATAAAGCACAACATTTACTGGTTGACTGACAAGGTCAAAGCCAGCATCAAGGAAGAGGTTTCCAAGTTGCTAGTGTTAGGGGTGATAGAGCCCAATAACAGTCCTTGGGCCAGCCCAGTGGTCTTGGTCCCAAAGGCTGCTGCACCCGGTGCCACACCTGACCTATGGTTCTGTGTGGACTACCAGGGGCTCAGTGTCCTCACTAAGACTGACCTGCACCCCATCCCCAGAGCTGATGAGCTCCTAGATCGGCTAGGAGCTGCCAAGTACCTCAGTACATTTGACTTAACATCTGGGTACAGGCAGAATGCCTTGACCAATGGAACTAAAGAGAGGTCAGCGTTCTCAATGCCAGAGGGGCACTTCCAGTTCCATGTGATGCCCTTTGGGTTGAAGAACGCCCCTGCCATCTTTCAGAGGTTGGTCAACCAGGTTTTGGCTGGGCTGGAGGATTTCAGTGCCTCTTACCTGGATGATATTGTAGTGTTCAGCTCCAGTTGGGAGGATCACTTTTTTTTGTTGAGTTTTATATAGCGCGAACTAGACCCGAAGGTATCAGAGCGCTTTACATGAGCACCAGTTGCATTACAGATGGACACATACTTTTTTGTTAGGCATGGAGAGATTAAGTGATTTGCTCAGAATCACAGGATGAGGAGCGTCCCTGCAGAGACTCGAACCCGGTTCCCCAGCTTCTAGGTCGAATGCCCCAGCTGTTAGGCCACATCCTCTCCCCTAGCTTGCATCACCTCTGGGAAGTGTTGAAGGCTCTGAAAAAGGCAGGCCTCACTATCAAGGCCAGTAAGTGCCAGATAGGGCAGGGGACTGTGGAGTACTTGGGGCACCAGATAGGAAGCGGCCAGGTGGCGCCCCTACAACCCAAGACTGACACCATTCTGGCTTGGGAGCCCCTCAAGACACAGACTGAGGTGATAGCCTTTCTAGGTCTCACCGGTTACTACAGCAGATTTGTCAAGGGGTATTGCACCATTGTTGCTCCATTGACTGAGCTGACTTCTAGGAAGCAGCCCATGAAAGTGATCTGGACTGAGGCTTGTCAGACCACTTTTGATGCCCTGAAGGCTGCCATGTGCATGGTACCCCTGCTAAGGCGCCCAACTTCTCCATGGAATTTGTTGTGCAGAAAGGCGCTGCAGAGCATTGTGTGGGGGCAGTCCTAGCGCAGCTAAATGTAGTAGACCAACCTGTAGCATGAGGTTACCCCCATGGGACAGAGCTGGAGTACAATTGAGAGAGCAACTTGTGCTGTGGTCTGGGCACTGAAGAAGCTAAAACCATACTTGTTTGGAACTCACTTCCAGGTTCAGACATACCACAGGACCCTCAGGTGGTTAATGCAGATGAGGGGTGAGAACTCAAAGCTGTTGAGGTGGGTCATCTCCCTACAGGGAATGGACTTTACGGTGGAATACCGCACTTGTACAGAACATGCCAATGCTGATGTCTGTCGAGATTCTTCCACCTTAGGGATGAGAACTCCCTGTAGGTTGGGTAGTTCTCCCTACTTTTAGCTGGAGGGGACGTGTGTTGTACATGGCATCCTTAGCATGGTTTTGTCTGTCTTTTTGCCTCTACCTCCTGTATTTCTATGTTAGGCTGGACTTTGTGTTTGCTGGTTTATGTACTCTGGGCACTTCACCACTGCTGATCAGTGCTAAAGTGCAAGTGCTCCCTGTGTAAATTGTAAGTCTGATTGATTCTCCATGATTGGCATATTTTATTTACTAATAGGTCCCTAGTAAAGTGCACTATGTGTGCCCAGGGCCTATAAATTAAATTAAATGCTACTAGTGAACCTGCAGCACTGGTTGTGTCACCCACATGAGTAGCCCTGTAAACTTGTCTCAGTCCTGCCATTCCAGTGGTTCACTGACAAAGTATCGATGTAAAAAATATAGAAGTAAAAAATATCGATGAAAAAATATAGAATGCAAAAATATCGACTCCCTATATTTAAACAGGTAAGTATAAAAATATTGAAAAAAATATATCGATGTAAAAAATATAGTTGTACAAAATATCGAATTTTTTATATATATATATATTCACTGAAAAAACCATAGGTTTTAGGGACAGTTATAGTTACTTGGACATTGCACTCGTACAAAACCCGTGAAATTCCCCCGTTATAGTTAGTTCAGCTAACTATAACTCGCGCCCCGCAATGCACTGCTGATGACGTCACATATTACATCACTCATGACATGGTCAGTGACATCACTGATGACATCACTGATGACATCTCAAATGACATCACTGATGACATCACTGATGACATCATCCAGTGACTGTGTGTTTCTGTAAAGTTTAAATATGTTTAATATATATAGGGAAAGGCGTATTGAAGAGTGAGTGGGTGTATAAGTGTCTGAATGGATGATTTAGTAGGTGCGTGACTAACTGTATAAGTGAGTGATTAAACGTATCTTACTGAATGCATGGGTTAGTGACTAAACTGGGTGAATGTCTGTATCCGTCTGTCTGTTGCTGTGTAAGTGGCTGCATGGGTTTGTGAATAGCTACATGAGTGTCTATATGAGTTATTGATTGGTTGTCTGAGTATCTGTATGGGTGCCTGAGTGTTTGTGTGGGTGGGGTGTGTGCGACTCTGTACATAGATGTGTGAGTGGGTGATTCACTGGGTGCATGATTTGAAGAGTGCGTCTGTGATGGACTGCTTGGGTGGGTGAGTGTGTGTATGGGTGTGTTAGTGAGTGAATGTATATCTCAGTGGTACATGTGCGAGTAACTACATATGTAAAAGGAAGTATATATGTGTGTTAGAGTATTTAAAAGGCTATACGTGAGAGTGTGTGATTGTGAGAGTGGCTGTATGGATGCGTGTGTGCTTGTATCAGTTATTGTATAAGAGCGTATGAATGTGCCAGTATTTGTATGAGTTATTGAGCTGGTGTGTGTATAACTCTATAGGTGAGTAAATGGGTGTGTGATTAATTTTTTGCATGACTGACTAGGTGTGTGAGTACCTCTATGGATGAGTGGCGGTGTGTCAGTGTTTATATAGGTGTATGAGTGCATATGATAGTCCTGTACTGAGTGACTGTACGGGTGAGTGAGTAGATGTGTGTGTTTAGACCTAAGAATCAGTGAGTTGGTATGTAGTTATTGGTATTGGAGTGTCTATGGTTTTGAGAATGGCAGTCTGTAATTTAGAGTGGGTGTATCAAAAGTTATATTAGGGTGTGAGAAGATGCATGAAATTATCACATGGATGATGTCATCAGTGATGTCATTTGAGATGTCATCAGTGATGTCATCAGTGATGTCACTGACCATGTCATGAGTGATGTAATATGTGACGTCATCAGCAGTGCATTGCGGGGGCGCGAGTTATAGTTAGCTGAACTAACTATAACGGGGAATTTCACGGGTTTTGTACGAGTGCAATGTCCAACTAACTATAACTTTCCCTAAAACCTATGGTTTTTTCAGTGAATTTCAAAGGTTTTTTAAATGCTAAACCCTAACTATAACAGGCCTGAAACCTATGGTTTTTCAGTGAATTTCAAAGGTTTTTTAAATGCTAATTTCTAACTATAACATGTCTGAAACCTATGGTTTTTTCAGTGAATTTCAAAGGTTTTTAAATGCTAATTCCTAACTATAACATGTCTGAAACCTATGGTTTTTTTCAGTGAATTTCAAAGGTTTTGTAAATGACAATTTTTAAATGTATTAATTGTTATATTTATTTTTTTGATACTGATTTACTACATTTTTTTAAACTATTTATTTTTAGATATTTTATTTTTTAAATTACATTGTAATTACATTATACATTACATTACAAAATATACTTTCTCAGAATGAATTACTTTAGTTTAAATACTTTGCAAATAGGCAATAGACTTTTAAGTACAGTAGTTACAGTTGTTGCAATGGGCAACACAATTTCAAACACAATGCAACATTGAGCTCAATGTGAATTTCTAGCTAAATGCAATTAGTTACTTTATGGATTACTTTTCTAACCACAGGACTGGATCCTAGATTCAGTCCTGGGACATCTCCTGTAAACAGTTGAGTAAAAGCGTTTTGGTTACAGTAGTGATTTTTAAGGAATATTATTGTATTTTAAAAGTTGACACTTAGAAACTTTTTCACATAGAATCACCAATGTTATCCTATGGGAGGAAATTCACTTAGCAGGTAAGTAGTGTTATCGTTACTTTTTCTTACTCAGTGGTGGATCCTGGATCCAGCACTGGTGCATCTCCTGTAAACAGTTGAAAGAATGCGTTTAAGTCATACAGGCGATTTTTAAGGAATATTTGTAGTTTGTGAAAATCAACACTTTGAAACTTTTCTGCTGAAAACCAGACAATGGATTCCTACGGAAGGAAATATAAGTTACTGGTAAGTACGGTTAAAATTACTTTTCAGGATCAGTACTGGGCTGAAAGATGCAGCACTGAGGTCTCTCCTGATAACAGGTGAGTAAATCGGAATTCGTATTTTGGCTGATTTTAGAGGAATATTTGTATGTTTCAAAAATCGACACAGAAACTTTTTCAGCAAAAAGCAGGCAATGATATCCTATGTAAGGAAATTCAAGTTACTGGTAAGTACGGTTAAAATTACTTTTCAGGATCAGTACTGGGCTGAAAGATGCAGCACTGTGGTCTCTCCTGATAACAGGTGAGTAAATCGGAATTCGTATTTCGGCTGATTTTAGAGGAATATTATAAAGTTCCAAAACTCCACACTTAGAAGAATTTCCAAGTGAAACCAGTCAATGATATCCTAGGAAGGAAATTCAAGTTACTGGTAAGTACGGTTAAAATTACTTTTCAGGATCAGTACTGGGCTCAAAGATGCAGCACTGAGGTCTCTCCTGATAACAGGTGAGTAAATCGGAATTCGTAATTCGGCTGATTTTAGAGGAATATTTGTATGTTTCAAAAATCGACACTTAGAAACTTTTTCAGCAAAAAGCAGGCAATGATATCCTATGGAAGGAAATTCAAGTTACTGGTAAGTACGGTTAAAATTACTTTTCAGGATCAGTACTGGGCTGAAAGATGCAGCACTGTGGTCTCTCCTGATAACAGGTGAGTAAATCGGAATTCGTATTTCGGCTGATTTTAGAGGAATATTATAAAGTTCCAAAACTCCACACTTAGAAGAATTTCCAAGTGAAACCAGTCAATGATATCCTATGGAAGGAAATTCAAGTTACTGGTAAGTACGGTTAAAATTACTTTTCAGGATCAGTACTGGGCTGAAAGATGCAGCACTGAGGTCTCTCCTGATAACAGGTGAGTAAATCGGAATTCGGAGTTCGGCTGATTTTAGAGGAATATTTGTATGTTTCAAAAATCGACACTTAGAAACTTTTTCAGCAAAAAGCAGACAATGATATCCTATGGAAGGAAATTCAAGTTACTGGTAAGTACGGTTAAAATTACTTTTCAGGATCAGTACTGGGCTGAAAGATGCAGCACTGAGGTCTCTCCTGATAACAGGTGAGTAAATCGGAATTCGTATTTCGGCTGATTTTAGAGGAATATTATAAAGTTCCAAAACTCCACACTTAGAAGAATTTCCAAGTGAAACCAGTCAATGATATCCTATGGAAGGAAATTCAAGTTACTGGTAAGTACGGTTAAAATTACTTTTCGGGATCAGTACTGGGCTGAAAGATGCAGGACTGAGGTCTCTCCTGATAACAGGTGAGTAAATCGGAATTCGTAGTTCGGCTGATTTTAGAGGAATATTTGCACAATGGTGAAGGGAGTGGGCGGGGCCTGAGGTGACATCTGTGCAAACGCGCCCCGTGGCGCGTTTTAAGTTGGGGGATTAAGTCCCCTTGAATCATGAGGGTCCCTGGGGTCCAACAAGCCCACCCTGTACCTCCAGTATGCGCCAGGGAGCTGCATTGCAGAGAGGTGTTCAGAGGCCACGCCCCTTTTTGCACCTCTCTGCAACGCAGCTCTGTGGCGCTTTCTGGACGTACCTGGTGGGCTAGTTGCCCCCAGGGACCCTCAGGATTGAAGGGGATTTCATTCCCCATCTTAAAATGTGCCACGGGGCCTGTTTGCACACATGTCACCTGAAGCCCCGCCCCCTCCCTTCACCACTGTGCAAACGTGCCCCGTGGCGCGTTTTAAGTTGGGGGATTAAGTCCCCTTGAATACTGAGGGTCCCTGGAGTCCAACTAGCCCACCATGTACCTCCAAACAGCGCCACAGAGCTGCGTTGCAGAGAGGTGTAAAAAGGGGCGTGGCCTCTGTACACCTCTCTGCAACGCAGCCCCTGGCGCATACCGGAGGTTCCTGGTGGGCTAGTTGGCCCCCAGGGACCCCCAGTATTCAAGGGGAATTACTTCCCCTTCTTAAAACGCACCAGGGGGCGCGTTTGCAGACTGCTGCAGGGAGGGGGCGGGGCCTCGGATGTCGGTCTTTTTTTTTTTTTTTTTTTTCTGCTTTTTTTTGCCCAGGGGGTCCTTGTGGGACCCCCTGAGCAGACCTAGGGGGTCAGGGTGTTTCTACCCTGCCCCCTTTGTGCGTTTTGCGCACTTGTTTCATGTGTTTTTTTTTTTTTTAGTCAGTGGGATCCGCGCACCCTAAGCGCATTCCGCCGATTTTGAAAAAAAAAATGCTTTTCTGCCCAGGGGTCCTTGTGGGACCCCTGAGCAGACCTAGGGGTCAGGGTGTTTCTACCCTGCCCCCTTTGTGCGTTTTGCGCACTTGTTTCTTGTGCTTTTTTTTTTTTAATCGGCGGGATCCGCGCACCCTAAGCGCATCCCGCCGTTTAAAATAAAAAAAAATGCTTTTTTCTGCTTAGGGGGTCCTTGTGGGACCCCTGAGCAGACCTAGGGGTCAGGGTGTTTCTACCCTGCCCCCTTTGCGCTTTGCGCACTTGTTTCTGTCCCTCGGTTCTACCGAGGACAAAATGGCTGCCAACACTTCCTGATTTAGAGTGTTGACAGCCACTTGACAGCCAATTAGCATGCAGCTCGTGATCGGGACGGTGCACGCAGGGTGCGCTCAGGATACGCGGACCCTACTCGCCCATAGATATATATGTGACTTTACTTTTGATTTTCTCAGGAACTACTGAACGGATTTACACCATTTAAGCAAAAGGCACGACACTGAACCAAGGGCTACCTCTTTGCCAAATTTGGTGTAATTCCGTTCAGCAGTTCGGGCTGTAGCTGCGACTAAAGGTTCCTATGGAAAAATGAATGGGGAAAACGCGTTTTGGGATCCCCCTTTTTTCTCGGCTCCCGCTTCACGAATCAACCCAAGACTTTCAGGGTAGGAGCGGAGAGGAGCGCCCCAACAAGTTGGAAGCTTTCGCGAAGATTCGTCAACCGGCGCAAGAGTTATTTCAAATAGAATGTCGCGGATTTCCTATGGATAATAGGTCCTAACTATAACTATCTACTGGCGACCGCCAGTAGATAATATATATACATTCATATATATATATATATATATATATATATATATATATATATATATATATATGTGTGTGTTTGTGTGTGTGTGTGTGTGTGCCAATGACATCAAATCTAATTAAAAAAATCATTCATTCTATTATAAATCAAAACATTAAACTATTTAAAAATCTTCAAACTTAAATTTCACACTCCAGTGAGTGCAACAGTAGGGAAAGTGTTGGATAGCGGAGGGGTAAAAATTAATATTCCCACTCCAGTGAGTGTAACAGTAGGGAAAGTGTTGGATAGCGGAGGGGTAAAAATTACTATTCCCACCCCAGTGAGTGCAACAGTAGAGAAAGTGTTGGATAGTGGCGGGATCAAATTTACTATTCCCACTCCAATAATTGTAAAAGTACGGAAAGTGTTGGATAGCGGAGGGGTAAAAATTACTATTCCCACTCCAGTGAGTGCAACAGTAGGGAAAGTGTTGGATTAACAATTAATATTCTCACTCCAGTCAGTTCAAAATTAAAAACAAACAACATTTTAACAAAAAATATTTAAAAAACAAAATACATTAAAAAATATATAAATATGTTAAAAATTAAAATACAAATATATTTAATATTAAATGAAATTAAAAAACGTATTATAATGTTAAATACATATGACAAATACCTACAAATATTATATTAAATAAAATAAAAAAGAATTTCTAAACAAATAAATATTTTAATTAGAAGTTATTTAGAAACAAAAACATTAAATATTACATACATTTACTTTTTTATTTCCCACCCTATAACACCACACAATTCACAACCCACATCTAAAAAAATTTTAAATGTACTTCCTTATTTGACATAATTAATGACCAATTAAAGTCATATTATTAATTTAAAACTAATTTAAAACTCATAAAAATTATTTAACTTCCCAAACTTTACCCCTATAATCCCCACAACCCACAGCTAAAATTAAACTGTAAAAAATTAATGACACAATTAAAACTTATTTTCAATTAAAAAACTAATAGTGTTTAACAACTAATTATAAAGTAAGTAAAATTAATTTACTCCCACACTGTACCCCTAAAACAATAAAACCCACACACAAAAAAATATAAACAAATACCCTAATTAAATATAAATAAATTAATCAATATTAATGATCAACTAATTTTTAAATAATTAAACATAAATTACTTCCCACCCTTTACCCCTATAAACCCCACAACCCACACCTAAAATTAATTACACAAATTCCATATTTAATTTTCAATTAATTAATTAATATTAATTAACAACCAATTATTATTTAATTGAACATAAATTACTTCCCACCCTACAACCATAACCTAAAAATAATCACACAATCGCCATAATTAATTAGTTAAAATAAATTAACAACTAATTATTAATTAATTCAAAATAAATTACTTCCCACCCTTTACAGCTATAGACCCCACAACCCGCACCTAAAATGAATTACACAATTTCCATAATTAATTTTTAAACACTTAATTAATAATAATTAAGAGCTAATTATTAATTAATTAAAACTAAATTACTTCCGACCCTTTACCCCATAAACCCCACAACCCACACATTAAAGCAAATCACAGAATTACCATAATTATCAATTAATTAGTTAAAATAAATTAACAACTAATTATTAATTAATTAAACATAGATTACTTCCCACCGTTTACACCTATAAACCCCACAACCCTAACCTAAAAATAATCACACTATCGTCATAATTAATTATCAATTAATTAGTTAATATAAATTAACAACTAATTATTAATTATTCAAAAATAAATTACTTTCAACCCTTTACCCCATAAACCCCACACATAAACAAAAATTACACAATTACCATAATTAATTTTCAATCACTTAATTAACATTAAGAACTAATTATTAATTAATTAAAAATAAATTACTTCCCACCCTTCACCCCATAAACCCCACAACCCTAACCTAAAAATAATCACACAATCGCCATAATTAATTATCAATTAATTAGTTAATATAAATTAACAACAAATTATTAATTAACTAAACATAAATCAATTCCCACCCTTTATCCCTATAGACCCCACAACCCACACCTAAATTTAAGTACACAATTTCCATAATTAATTTTCAATCAATTAATTCATATAAATTAATAACTAATTATTAATTATTCAAAAATGAATGACTTCTCACCCTTTACCCCTATAAACCCCACAACCCGCACCTAAAAAAATTACACAATTACCATAATTAATTATCAATTAATTAATTAATATTAGTTAACAACCAATTAATAATTAATTACAACTAAATTACTCCCCACAATTAACACTATAAAATCTAAATTAAATAAATAAAAAAATAATCATTAATTTTTTATAATTAAATTACTTCCCACCCTATTCCCCTATAAACCCACAACCCGCTACGGAACTAAAGAATGCAAAATTTATTAAAATAAAATTCATAACTACTAAAAATTTAAAACATATATTAAAAAACATAAACAATACTTATGTCAGGAAAAAATCGTTTAAGCAGTGCAAATCATTTAATCACCACATCTGCAACAAAAGGGAGTACAAACAGGTTTTTTGGATATGCCAGGCTAGTACAGCTGGGAGAGCGACCCGTGACTATGAGAGAAGCACAAGTCAGTCTCAAATTACACTTGCTGCAAGTCTAGTCCTATAATACTAATTTTGGCTAACTTCCATAACTCTAATACAATATGAACAATAGAAAAAGCTTCCTGCTTTTCAGTGTTGTCCCACCCAGAATACATCTTTTCCTGCAGCTTTTTCCTGTATTCATGACTTCTCACGCCACACTTACAGACTACAATTAGAACATTCTTGCTGCTCCGAATTCCTGTTACATATTCAAGACAGGACGTTTCTCAGCCAGAATACAATGAGAAGAAAAAACACTTAATTCAGACCGCATTTAGACCTTTTTTGAAAGCAGGCTGTAGGATATTTCCAGATACAAATGTGCAACTTAACATGCACGTTTAACCACACATTTAAACCTCATTATACTGTTTTTCTTTCTTTATATGAAAATAATTCTCAGTTTGTGGGCAAGTGATAGGTAAAACAGAATAATGAACACAAAAATTAGGGCCTAAATCTAAATTAGGGTTTTGATTCCTTTCATTCCCCTCTCTAGTCGATTCTTCGACTACTTCCTCACTACCCCTGTACATTTCTTCCAATTTTGTATTTTGCATCTCTTTATTTCTTATAGGAAACATACCTCCCACTTTAGCTGTAACCCTCTTGCAACATGCTAAGATAACCGGAAATACTAGGCACATCAATAGCAACAGAACTATTATAGGCAACAAGGCCTTAGACAACCCCGACATCCAGGGCGGCACCCAATCAAACCAGCCAGTGAACCACTCATCTGGAGCACCCCCTTCTTTCTTCATCTGTGTATGCAAATTATGCAAAGTTAATATGGCCTGATTTAGATTTCCTTCGTCTTCATCATTTGCCGGTATTAAAGTACAGCATACCAAATTAATTTTTCTACATATTCCTCCTTCGATTGCTGTCATTAAATCCAAAACATATCTGTTATCCATCACCATAAGTCTGATTGAACGCAGCTCTTCTTTAATTGCATTAAAGCCATCTTCAGTAGCATTTATTGCTTTCATTAATTCCCACCGGGTGATCTGAACCCAGCGAGCAGTTGCTTTTGCTTGAAACATAGGTAAAAGACTCCCAAAAAATGTTTGGGCATCATTGAACAACCTATACTCTTTGGGCACATCCTGCCACACTGAAGTTCCAAAGTATCAGCCATCCTTTTTCTTCTGCGATGATGCAGCAAAGTTGATGCTTTACTCATGTTATGCAAATGCAATTCTTTTATTTCTTTTGCTGGTATTACCATAGATGGGGTATGCAAAGTTACCAGAGAGCAGATTCCGCTCCAGTCGGGGGCTAATTGAGTGTATATTCGAGCTCCACACTGCCAGAAAAAATCCATAAGGCTGGAGGTACCGCCCTGCATATCGGCATTGTAAATAGTTGAGCTGCAATTGAGATTCCGTCCCACTTTAACAATCTCATTTCCCTGAAAGCAAAGAGAAAATCTCATTCGTTTCAGAGCCAGTTTAGGATGACCTTTAGTTCCAGTCCATGTATATCTCTGTATGTTTTCATCCCATACTTGCTGACATGATGCTTTTATATCATCAAATCTCAAATGATTTTTTGTTTCTGTGCCATTCCATAAAGATATGGCCCTACATGAAAACCTAGCTCCAGTAAACCATTTATTATTGGCTGATGCTTCAATACTTAATACTGGCCTGGCTGCGCAATCTGGGGGCAGTGATTTGGCAGAATAATAATAACAGGTGGATGGCGCATTAGATCTCCCTAGAATACCTTGTTCCAATACTGCTTCCTCCCAATTTACATAACTATATTCTGCCCTGCTCCCTTCATTCTAGATATCTCTTTCATTATCTCTGTTTTATCTGTCAAAATTTGCAAAATTTCACGGGTTGTATCAAATCTAGTTGTATTAACTCTGGCAGTCATAGGACTAACATGAGTTGGCTGTAACTGTGCTTTTATCCTACACAAGAAAAGGTGCAATAAACACTTTGTTATATTAACAGGCACTTCTTTAGGATACACTAAAGGTGGTGTTTCTATGGCATGGGGAATAAGAGAACATACATAACAACTATCATTTTGTGTTTTGGTACCTATATCATGCATGATTTTGTACCACAAATTATCAAGTAAAGAATCATGCAAAGGATGTATATCTGTTTCATTGAAAACAGCTCTACGAAAGCGTAATACTTCTTCCCTATGGGTGGGATCTTTTGCATCTACATAACACATAATACAATAGCAAATTATCAGAGTAATAATCATAACCACTGAACTCATTATTATACTATGAAAAATATCATTTAACTGTCTCTTCATAGTATCCTTTATTCTTGGACCATTCCCTCCTCCCCTCTCTGCCGGAGTGAGGCCAAAAATGGAATAAGGTCCGTTACGTGCACCCAGTTCCGCATCCCCTCCACTTTTACAGCTGTTGGTGTGCTCTGTGTTACTTGGTAGGGGCCTAGAAACTTGGGGTCTTTCCATGTTCTCACGAAGTTGCGCACAAAGACCCAGGAACCGATGCTGATGGATGTAGACAATGGCAGGGGTGGTGCAGTACTGTCGGCCTGTTGCAGCTGAACCTGTTTAGAATAAACCTGTACAGCTTTTGTTAAGGCAGACATGTATGCATTCATTTCTTGCCAAACACTTTCTGATGCAGACTTAGGGGCCGATTCCGATTTGGGCCGGAAAACATACCGACGGACTCGGTACGGGAATTTAGTCCGACCGAATCGGACCAGCGCCGTACGACCCGGTAGTACGATGAAATGCATGTGAAATCCGACAGACTCGGACGGAATACAAAACGACTGACCGAGCCGGACGGAAACAAGCCATCCGGCCGGGAAATCACGCGAAACGAACCGACCGACACGCACCCGGATTGAACCCGAACGAAACGTACCTGCGAACTCCGACCCGCGTAGTACGATGCTGTGCGTGCAAAACACGACCGACTCGCCCGGAGCACAAGCCGTACGACCGACACGCATACAAAACCCAGCCGAAGCAACCCAATACTCCGCGACCGACTCGTACGCCGCATATGAAACCTAGCTGACACACAGCGGGAACGAGTCGGACAAGATCGCACCAGACAACTGCAGCGTCCTACTCGGACACAAGAACGACTCCTACATGCACCAAAAACACCAAGGAAATTTTTTTTTTTAAAGGGTCAAACAAGCAACCACAAAGCCAATAAATACAGGGAGGGAAAAAAATGGAACAAGGACACACCTCCAACTCCACCTACATAAAGGCCACAAATCCCTACCATGATCCTTTGCAAATTCCACTGACCTGCCAGCACAGAATACCATCACACAGCAACCACAGACACACTCACAGCTCATACATCACACAAGCCACACACCATTACCACACCTACAAATAGCACCCTCACACACACCCAGCTAAACCTACACTCACACCCCCCACTTGCACACACACACACATCAATCACCACCACCACCCATCACCATGCCCCCAAAGAAGAATCATAAGTTCCTAGACAGTGAATTGGAAGTCATGGTAGATGAGATCCTCAGGGTAGAGCCACAGTTGTTTGGTACATTGGTACAACAGACCCCCATGTCGCAGAAAACCAAGATGTGGGCGAGGATTGTCGACAGGGTGAACGCACAATCACCATGTTTGCGCACAAAGGAAGACATCCAGAACAGGTGGTATGATGTGCGCAGGAGGGTCCGGGACCTACTCAAAAAGGACTACCTCCTCAGCCAGCACACCGGCAGTGGCCCTCCTGCAAAACCAGTATACCTCAGGCCCTGGGAGGAGAAGGTGCGGGCCATCCTACCACCAGTGAGCGTATACGGACTAACAGACATCCCAGAGCCTGGTGAGTACACAACTAATATACACAATATGGTGTGACAACACACACACATCACAGTCAAGGGGATAGGCAAACCATGCACCCTTAGCAAATACACAGCAACCAAAAGATATTCATCCCAAGATGTGAATGCTAGTCAGACAAACACAATACCTGCCATCTCATAGTGATATGTAACTGTGTCATGACATGTACAAACCTAACAACAAATACAGCAAGGCAGTGGCACAAATAGAACCAACAAACACTCCCAGATATTTACCCACCACTAGAACATCACCTCACAGGAAGCTCACTGAAAGGAAGGAATTCTGTGTATGCTGGTGAAGTCAGTGTAGCCAATAGCATGATGGGAGTGGTAGTCACAGATATTGGTCACACCCACAATTGGCCCATCAACACCACTCTGAACCATGCTCACATCACAGGGAGTGGAAAACAACTGACAAGATGGCTGACACTGGGTACTGCTGTGGGGAGCACAAGGCCCTGATGGGAACTGGGCACCAACAAACAACAGGACCACACTTTCAGCCATCTTGCCATTGCTGTCACACTCACACACAGTGAAGTCCACTCAAAAGGAAGGAAGTATGGGCATGCTGGGAAGGGGGTGTAGGCAATAGCATGATGGGAGTTGTAGGCACAGATATTGGTCAGCCTCACAATTGGCCCATCAACACCACTCTGAACCATGCTCACATCACAGGGAGTGGAAAACAACTGACAAGATAGCTGACACTGGGTACTGCTGGGGGAGCACAAGGCCCTGATGGGAACTGGGCACCAACAAACAACAGGACCACACTGTCAGCCATCTTG
This sequence comes from Calotriton arnoldi, assembly GCA_963921515.1. Lineage (NCBI taxonomy): Eukaryota > Metazoa > Chordata > Amphibia > Caudata > Salamandridae > Calotriton > Calotriton arnoldi. The sequence continues at coordinate 1,277,957 of CAWUFW010003995.1, read as the reverse complement.
CCATTGCTGTCACACTCACACACAGTGAAGTCCACTCAAAAGGAAGGAAGTATGGGCATGCTGGGAAGGGGGTGTAGGCAGTAGCATGATGGGAGTTGTAGGCACAGATATTGGTCAGCCTCACAATTGGCCCATCAACACCACTCTGAACCATGCTCACATCACAGGGAGTGGAAAACAACTGACAAGATGGCTGACACTGGGTACTGCTGGGGGAGCACAAGGCCCTGATGGGAACTGGGCACCAACAAACAACAGGACCACACTGTCAGCCATCTTGCCATTGCTGTCACACTCACACACAGTGAAGTCCACTCAAAAGGAAGGAAGTATGGGCATGCTGGGAAGGGGTGTAGGCAATAGCATGATGGGAGTTGTAGGCACAGATATTGGTCAGCCTCACAATTGGCCCATCAACACCACCCTGAACCATGCTCACATCACAGGGAGTGGAAAAGGACTCACAAGATGGCTGACACTGGGTACTACTGGGGGGAGCACAAGGCCCTGCTGGGAACTGTGCAACAACCAACAGCAGGACACCACTGACTGACATCCTGAAAGACAACTTGCACTCCCTGCAATGGAAGCACGTTCCATGGTGGGATATCTGGCTGGGTGGGAAGGAGGACTCACAGCACTGACCATAGTCACAAGCACCTCCCCTCACACACCCCCTCAACACTAACTCCACATAACCCACCTGGGAGAATGCAATGCCTCACATCCTAACTGAAGATCCCACAAAGAACCACCACCCTGGGTTATGCTGTGTGAAGCACAGGGACATTCTTGGGACTTGTAGCCAAACAACTGCCAGGACAACACTCCCAGCCATCCTGTCAGCACAGGCACCCCACCCCACAGGGAAGCAGAGTCAAAAGGAAGGAAGGATGGGCATGCTGGGAAGGGGGGTGGAGGCAATAGCATGATGGGAGTGGTAGTCACAGATATTGGTCAGCCTCACAATTGGCCCATCAACACCACCCTGAACCATGCTCACATCACAGGGAGTGGAAAAGGACTCACAAGATGGCTGACACTGGGTACTGCTGGGGGAAGCACAAGGCCCTGCTGGGAACTGTGCAACAACCAACAGCAGGACACCACTGACTGACATCCTGAAAGACAACTTGCACTCCCTGCAATGGAAGCACGTTCCATGGTGGGATATCTGGCTGGGTGGGAAGGAGGACTCACAGCACTGACCATAGTTACAAGCACCTCCCTCACACACCCCCTCAACACTAACTCCACATAACCCACCTGGGAGAATGCAATGCCTCACATCCTAACTGAAGATCCCACAAAGAACCACCACCCTGGGTTATGCTGTGTGAAGCACAGGGACACTCTTGGGACTTGTAGCCAAACAACTGCCAGGACAACACTCCCAGCCATCCTGTCAGCACAGGTACCCCACTCCACAGGGAAGCAGAGTCAAAAGGAAGGAAGGATGGGCATGCTGGGAAGGGGTGTGGAGGCAATAGCATGATGGGAGTGGTAGTCACAGATATTGGTCAGCCTCACAATTGGCCCATCAACACCACCCTGAACCATGCTCACATCACAGGGAGTGGAAAAGGACTCATAAGATGGCTGACACTGGGTACTGCTGGGGGGAGCACAAGGCCCTGCTGGGAACTGTGCAACAACCAACAGCAGGACACCACTGACTGACATCCTGAAAGACAACTTGCACTCCCTGCAATGGAAGCACGTTCCATGGTGGGATAACTGGGCTGGGGGGAGAAGGAGGCCCGGATGGCAAGCAAATACCACCAATTCTGGTCATGCACACACCTCAACATTCACATTGACATGCCACAGGTTGGCAGGACAATGTGCTACACCAATATCACTCTCTGACTGTCACAATTTAGGAGAATGCAATGTCCAGGCCCACATCCAGAGGTACAGTCACAACTGTCAGGTGTTTGAACAATTGATGCCAGTAGAAACATAACATACAATCTGTGTCTCTCCCCAAAACAGGTGATGATGGGGACACAGCAGCAGACGAGGAGGAGTCCCTGTCCCAGGCTCCGGTGAACACTGAGCTCACTGGTGTGGATCAGCCTCTGCACTCCTCGGATGGCGAAGAACCAGCTGGACCCTCCGGTGTGAGTCATCATGCAGCACCAGCAGGACCAACATCTGCACCCCCTGCACCCACCCCTCCAACAACTGCCAACACACAGGCCACCCCTGCCAACACGGACAGACCAAGGACCACAGATGACAACAGCGCAGGGACCCAGACCCAAACTGGAGCTGGTGACAACGAGCCCAGGAACAACACCCAAGTGGGCCCACGGTCACCTGTGCGTGCCACCGCAGGTCCTGCACGTGTCGCCATGTGGAGTGGTAGACATAGGTCGCTCTTTGCAGAGGGGTCTGGACTGCATGATGACCCACAACTGGCACGCATCGCGGATGCGTACCAGACTAGCACCGTAGAGGTCAGCAAGGTAGTGGGGATCCTCAAGGACATACAACAGCAGCAGGCTGCCCATCATGCCCGCTTGGACTCCCACATGTCCCGTGTCGAGACACACATGTCGAGACACACATGTCACATGTCGAGACACACATGTCTGGCATGGAGTCCAAGTGGGACACATTGGAACAACTGACAGCGGTGCATAGGGACATACTGACATGCCTCCGCCAGATCAGCACCAACATGGCCTCACCTCCCTGTGTGCCCACAACATCTGCTCCTGAAACAACTGCAAATGCCACAGGGAGGGAGGAGGACTCTGGCAGAGAGTCCCCTGCACCGCCGCAGCCTGCACCTGAGGGTCCCCCCCCAAGAAGAGGGGCCATCCGAGGAAGCCAAACTGAGAGGCCGATGGCATCTACACCCCAGGAAGCCAACACCTGTTCTGGAACTTTTCCTCTGTGTGCAAACTGCACGCCCTGTCGAAGCCAACCCAACTCTCCCACATGACATGGGGAGCTATAGTTGGCCAAATTTATCAGATGACTGTGGACTTTACTCTGGACATTTCAGCTACCAAGACTTCCGAATCACATGGGAACTTTGGATTCCAATTTTTATGTACAGCACCCACCATCCTGTGCACCATCCTCACACCTGTATGTATATAAACTCACCAATACACCATATCTGCCTCTGTTGTGATTCCAACGTGCTCTCTGTCATGGAGATGGTGATCAGAAAAATGACACTGTGCATGCTAACTGCTACAGCAAGTCCAAAACCGTCATGTCAGTCATGGCGACGTGACACATATGAGGGAGACACACCACTAGGGCCACACAACACATACACACCAGGGCCATCAGACTCATCACCTATACTGATGTTGCAACTAAATACAGTGGAATGCACAGACGCGCCACCTATTCACAGTCTGTGTCAACTAGACTACAGGTGCAGTAAGCAAATGTCAGTCAGATGTGTGACTACAGACAACGCACATCCCAAAGTGAAGCACAGGTTTATTACACATTTGCAACATGTTGTATCCACTACAAATGCTAGCTAATCCAACCTGGCTGTGACCACAAAGTCAAAAAGTGCAGAAGATAGAAAGTCCAGGGGTGTGTGGCACATCACCTGTAGGGAAACGACTGCTTCCACCTTGGAAGTTGAATCATGGATTCGTGGGATCCAAGTTGATCAAACAACTCCGGCAGCACCCTGTGAAGGACAGACATGACACACAGTCAAAACCACTGAAGAACAGCACAGAACGGCAATACTCATGTCTAATACATGTCACGAGATAACTACACAAAACCAAGTTAGCATGTCAACACTGTTAGCCAGTACAGACCACCTGCAAGGACACATCGCTGCACGCATCCAGTCAAGTAGCACATGGCCACACTCAAACAGCACCAGAGCACCACACACACATATCATGCAAACTCAAATCATTGACATTACAACCCTCTGGAGACTCACATTCAGCTGAAGAAGTTGGTGATGAGCTGTGTGCGGACATCACCATCATCATCATCATCATCTTCACTGGCATCGTGACCAAGGCCAGGATCTTCCACAGGTGGCGGACGTTGGTCATCGTCATCCAGGATGAGAGGCAACTCCTTCCGCACTGCCAGGTTGTGTAGCATGCAGCAGACAATGACAATCTTGCACACCTTTGCTGGGGCATATGGGAGGGCCCCTCCTGTCTTGTCCAGGCAGCGGAAGCGGCTCTTCAGGAGACCAAAGGTCCGCTCAATCACCCTCCTCGTCCGACCATGTGCCTCATTGTAGCGCATCTGGGCTGGTGTCACAGGGTTCCTGAGGGGTGTCAGCAACCACGGCATGTTGGGGTATCCCGAGTCACCTACAGACAGACAATTGCACATTAGCCGATTTGAAAATGTGTGCGGAAAACAACATAGCAGAACACACACAATGGTACAAAGTCAGTACACACCAACAACCCAGGCACGCTGGTTCGGCATCTGTGACATCATCCTCGGGATGCGACTACTCCTCATCACGTAGGCATCGTGTGCCGAACCGGGGAAACGGGCACACACATGTGTGATGGTCATATCTGCAAGACATACCACCAGAGCATTGATCGAATGGTAATGTTTACGGTTCCGGTATGCCTGCTCATGTGCCTGTGGTGGTATCAAAGCCACATGTGTCCCATCAATGGAGCCAATTACATGTGGCATCCTCCCCAGGGCATAGAAGTCACTCTTGACGTCAGTGAGTCGTTGACGTGTTGGGAAATAGATGAACTGGTTCAGGTATCTCAACATTGCCCCCAAAACATCGCGTAGCACACGGCTGAACATAGTCTGTGACATCCCACCGGCAGTCGCCACAGTGTGTTGAAAGGTACCGGTGGCAAAGAAGTGTAGGGCTGCCATCACCTTCACCTTGGGTGTCAACGCTGTAGGATACGGACGGCCAGGCTGCAAATGTGGGTCCAACCGCACTGCCAAATCCTCAATCAGCTGCCTGGTGAAGCGGTACCGTCGGATGCTGTCACATTCCACCATCGTTGCCAGGTCTGGGAATGGTCGATGGACAGCAGGAGCCCTGCAGTGCATAGGTGAAGAAAGCAAGATTGTCATTCACCCCAACTATGTGCCGTTCACCATACTCAATTTCACATGATACATCATTAACAAACACAAGTACTTGATGTGTGTGTCGTTCTGTTTGGACATATATGGCACCTACATGGACATCATCTAACATCTCTGTTCAACAAGTGTTGACAACAGGTTCCAGGGTGTGCTATGGGAAACCATTAGGCTGTGTCACAGTACCCATTTACTGCTCTCACGTTCCACACACATACCACAGTGACATGTCTGGACAGATGCTCCACAGGCATCACAGCTCATTGACAGGTAGATTCCCAGGGACCCTGTCTTGCCACATGGACACTGGCATGACATTGCGTATCATGTACACGTCAGAAAAACTAACATGACACCCACAGGTAGTGGCCCCTGTAGCCTCTGCAGGACAGACATGGACGTCTGTGACACACACACACACAACATCAAAGTTCATGCACAAACCACGTGGATGTGGAGACTGTCTCCCATTGTGAACATGGAGTCAGAGACATGTGAAACACAACATGCACACAGACTGCGGAGGGACATCACTATTGTGGCAATGGGCCACCCTGTGACGTACATGCCTTCCCACATGTGAGCCTGGGGGTATGTGACATGTCATACACATACACAACCTGGAAATGTGACCATGACACATGCTCCAAAATGAAAAGTTGCACACCACAGTGGTCAGGTGCACAACACACAAAGGACCCTGTCCCCATGAACATGTGCACAGCCTGGGTGTGTCTGCCCCCAAATGCCACCCCAAAAACCACATGTTCACCCCCATACACAGATAAGGTTATGCTGCCACACATGCCTTAGATACACTGGGTGTGGTGTTGTAGGTGTGCCCCTGAGTCCCTGGAAAGTATATGTGGCTGGCATAGGTTCACCAGTGACCAGCATGGTGACATATGCGTGTGACCTGTCCAGGGACGCGTTGTAGAGCAATGGACCGATCGGTGTGCCCACATGGCCCATTGCATTGGATGTGAGCGGGTACGCGTTGTATCCCGGGTACGCGTTGTACAGCAATGGACCGATCGGTGTGCCCGGCCGGCCCATTGCATCTGTTGTATCCCGAAATACGCGTTGTACAGCACTGGACCGATCGGTGTGCCTGGCCGGCCCATTGCATTGTATGTGAGCGGGTACGCGTTGTAGAGCAATGGACCGATCGGTGTGCCCGGCGGCCCATTGCATTGTATGTGAGTGGGTACGCGTTGTAGAGCAATGGACCGATCGGTGTGCCCGGCCGGCCCATTGCATTGTATGTGAGCGGGTACGCGTTGTAGAGCAATGGACCGATCGGTGTGCCTGCACGGCCCATTGCATTGTATGTGAGCGGGTACGCGTTGTAGAGCAATGGACCGATCGGTGTGCCCGCACGGCCCATTGCATTGTATGTGAGTGGGTACGCGTTGTATCCCGGGTACGCGTTGTACAGCAATGGACCGATCGGTATGCCCGGCCGGCCCATTGCATCTGTTGTGAGCGGGTACGTGTTGAACAGCAATGGACCGATCGGTGTGCCCGCACGGCCCATTGCATTGTATGTGAGCGGGTACGCGCTGTATCCCGGGTACGCGTTGTACAGCAATGGACCGATCGGTGTGCCCGGCCGGCCCATTGCATCTGTTGTGAGCGGGTACGCGTTGTACAGCAATGGACCGATCGGTGTGCCCGGCCGGCCCATTGCATATGATGTGTGCGGGTACGTGTTGTATCCCAATATACGCGTTGTATAGCAATGGACCGATCGGTGCGCACACATTGGCTGGGGCCTGGCATGGCAACGGACGCGTTTTCGAGGCTCCAACGAGTCTGATGCAGTGAATTCAGTTGGCCAGCCACAACAATGTTGCAAAATCATGGGTGTCATGAAGTTGAAGATTTGAAGGATGCTGTGGGCGTGTATTAGTGCTGCTATTCCATGGATTGGTCAGATTCAGAAGATGCAAATGACTTGGACCTATCACTTTGGACACATGGGACAGTATCTGCCTCTGCAGCACACATATAATGCTGGCTGTTCCCCTGAGAGCTCACTTGCCTGCACTACATGCTCCAGGACGACATCTGCCACCAACACTGCTGCTGTTTATGCATCCTCTGGCTCCTGCAATGGCACGTACTGTGGAGAGAGCCCCAGCCTTCAGCCTTGAGGAGAACCAGGCCCTGCTGGACAGCCTTCTTCCACAGTACAGCAAGCTGTATGGGAAACCAGGGGAGCAGGTGAGTGTGCTGTCCACTGCCTCACTAATTGTGCATGTTGTCTGACTAGCAGGACTTTCAGTGTGCACACCACTGGCTAGCATGCCCACTGAGTAGTTGTCACACCCCAAAGTGTGTAGTTACATGCACTGAACTGGTACAGTGCAGTAACAGTGCATTCCAACTAGATTTACTTCCCATGCAATGATACCATGTAGTGACTGCTGGCAAACTGTTCATAGCCATTGTTGCACTGCCTGTGTACATCATATGCCCCTGTGATTGAGACATGTAAATCCAACTGTGTGATGCACGTATATGTTGCATGTGTAGTAATGGCCTTTTCACTTTGTCATCCTCACAGGTTGATGCCCACCAGAAGCAGAAAATCTGGCTGACCATCGCCCGGAAAGTAAGATCCGTGGGGGTCTACAGGCGCAGGATCCGCAACTGCCAGAAGAGGTGGCAGGACCTTCGTGGCTGGACCCGGAGGATCGCAAGGGTCCAGCTGAAGCTGTCGCCTCCTCGCAGGAGGGGCGGACACCGGACCCTGACCCCCACATGCTCCAGATCCTGGCGGTGGTCTTCCCTGACCTGGATGGGCAGCTGAAGGACAGACAGCAGCAAGGAGGGGGTGAGTCCATGACTGCACTGTGCACTTTGTCTGACATGCTATGTGCCCTCCTCTGGCCTGGTTAAACTTCCACAGTACATCAGTCATGTGGTCCAGGACCCATGTCCCTCATTTGTGACATGCCCACTTCTCCTCTGATACGCATATGTGTGGCCCTTATAGTCAGGAAATTGTGTCATTTGGGGACTGTGTCATTGCATTTAGCTTTGCTCAAGGTGGGGGACAGCATTTGTTCCTGTGACTATGTTGTGCGATTCATGGGTGGGTCAATTGCTTACACAATGCCTAAGTTCTGACATGTAATCTGGGTGTAACTTTGATATGTGGTCCGCTTGCTGCTCTGACTCACCACATGTCCCTGGGGAATTTGGCACACACCCATGCTGCTGGTGGGAACAATGTTTGGGCCTCAGGAGTATGTGTATCCAGTGTGTCACACATGCTTAGCCACCTGCCTACTGTCCAGGACTCATCCCTCTTACAGGTGGAGCTGGACAGTCATGCCTACTCCAGGGCATACAATACACTCTGTACTCCCACTCCCGTGTATCATCTGGCATGTTGTGATCAGTGAAATGTACCCTCAGGTGTCTGCCTCTGTCTCATTGTGCTGTGTCTTCGTTGTCAGGACTACTGGTATGTTTATCGGTTAGGGCTCAGCATGCCATCTGAGATGTGACCATGATAGACGATACTTCTGTGACTTATAGGTGTCTGATCACTTGACTGTGCACACAGGTGTTTGCGACTGTGACTTTCAGGCAGCTGTATTTTCATTCACAGCACACTGTGAGGTGCTCATGTTCAGAGAGTTGTGTTTCATGTCCTCCATATGTCCAGTTGGTATGACGTGGACAAATAGTAGTACAGATGATGTGGTTTTTGGGGGATGGACATGTGCACTTGTCAGTCACATAACTTGCATTCCCCATGCCCTCGGATTGTGACACAGTGCAGACTGTTGTTGGCTGGCTGCCATGGCCATGTGACTTGAGACAGTAATGTATGACTTTGCACGCATTCCTGTGTCATGGCATTAAATTTCCTGAGACTGATCCTGCAGGGGAGTGACATGTGCAACATGCACCCCATTGTGGCATTGACTATCCGGACATGGGTGCATCATGGTGTCTGGTGCTGGTATGCATCACATGCATTTCTATTTAGACTCTGGCCATCCGTTTATCCGGACATCTGCACTGACTCAGTGGCAAGAGATGTGATGTGTGCATGTTCACATACTTCACCGTGTTCCCTGCAATGTCCAACAACTGTGTAGGTGGTGCATGTGTCCACACTGGGGTCTTACCATCAGACAGGCACCAGACAGATGGGTGCAAGGGCAGGAGGGGTGTGAGTCCCATGGTTGACCATCAGTCTGACAATTGGCTTCCCTGAATCTGTGTGAGGACTTTAGGCAATGTTCAACTAAGGATGCCAGGGCTTGCTCTGTAATGTGCTGTACTTACTGTGGTGTGTGCGGTCAGTGCAGGTGACTGATGTTTGTCTGTTTCCCTAATTGTTTGCAGATACATCCACGGCCACAGGAGGGGACAGCTCCACGGACCAGGAGGAGCAGCGGAGCCAGACTGGGTCAGCATCGGACGAGTGGTCAGAGGGACCCAGTGGCACGGAGGGCGAGGGGAGCCACACCGAGGAGTCCTCAGCACCATCCACCTCAGCTGAGGACCACAGCAGCTTGGAGGATGACTCCCTTGTGGAGGCGGGTCTCAGCAGCCACCAAAGGCCAGCTAGTCTGTCTGGCCCTGCCACCACCACCACCGCCCTCCCATTGGCTCCCATTCCTGAGGTCCGTGGAGGCTCCCGTACTCAGGAGCGTGTCTCCTTCGTGCCAGGCACCGCACCCCCTGCCCCTGTGTCCCCTGCTGCCCTGAGTGAGGAGTTTGTGTACCTCCTTCGGCAGCTCCATGTAGGGCAGACAGCAATGCTGAGTGTCCTCCATGCACACACCACTCTGTTGACACAGCTGGTGTCGTTCATGGAGGGCATCTCGACGGGTATGTCTGCCCTACAGAGGAGCAATAAGTCCATGGACTCCTCCCTGACGGCAGCAGTGTCCCTCCTCCAACAGTCCCTCACCCCTCCCACCTCTGCCCCATCCACACTTCCTGCCCCCTACCTGTCCAAAGCACATGCACACCTGCACAGTCACCCAAACACACAGACACGAGCAGCACAGACACACCCAAGAGAAAGGCAAGACGTGCACACAAGCATCCTCAGGGGACTGATACCACAAACACAGGGGACGGGGAACACACACACACAGGCATCCACATTAACTCCGCAGTCTTCCAAATCCTCTCCCTCCAAGACCCCTTCCCTTGCCTCGCCTGCTACCACACCTACACAGCAGATCTTCCTGTGTGACCTCTGCCTCTTCCCCTCCAATCCTGCTGATCCAGCATACCGGGGGAAGAGGACGTCCACCCACACAGAGGGGAGTGCCCCTCGCCCCCAAACACCCTCCCCCAGGCGCAGGCAGCCACAGGACCCCAGTAGGGAGTCCCCCGGACCAGGAAGAGCAAGACCCCACCACCACCACCACGCAGCTCCACCGCCCAGTCTCTCTCCTCCATCCCCCAGTCCACCACTGCACAGGTTCCCCCGCCACACCCTGCCCCAGGTTCCCCCACACACCGATACCGCATCCCCAGACTGCTTAGGCCCTCCCCCCCTGCCACTTGCTCATCCACCCCCAACCCAAACGCTCTGCCTGTTAGTGGCACTGTTGTGGAGACCGGGTCCCCCCCCTCTGTCCTGCCCACCTCATCTGCCCACCCTTCCACTCCCTTGGAGTCATGCACTGCAGTGGAGTCCACAACCACCACGTCTGACTCGGGCACTGCAGTGGGTACCCAGTCCACTACATCAGTCCAGCCCACTGCAGTGGTTGCAGCACCCACACCAACTGACTTGTGTACCACAGTGGTGCCGGCCCCCCTGAGTCAGACACGTCCACTGCAGTTGCCGGTGACACTCCTGCACCCACCTCCCCTTCACTGCCTCCTTCTGGCATCCCCTGATCCTGTCCCTGCGGTGCCTGGACTGCCCCTCGTATGCCCCACCAAGGGGGATGTCCCCTATCCGTACCTGTGCAGGCAAGCAATTGTTGACAAGTTGTCACACATCACCCTGTTGGGATTGTATATTTGGACTGGCCATTGGCCTTAGTTTATTTTGGACTTTTGATTTGAGTTGCACACTTGCTGAATAAAGCCTCTTTTTGTTTACTTGTGGTTAATCTTTGGAGGTACATGATGTAGATGTGTAGAATCATGCATTTGCTGTTGTAATAGTGTTCAGATTAGGTAAATGAAGTTTTGCTGTGATGGGCTCCATGTGGTCCATGGGATATGTGTCCTAATCTAGTCTGGATCTATGGCATCCTTTGCTGCAGTCTGAGGGTGTAATGTTCAGCATTTGAAACAGGGATGTACGTTTAGCATTTGTAGATTACCATCTTTGCCCTACACTGATGCACATCTGGTGGGCTTACCACTGTCCAATGTTCCTAGTACCCTGACTGTGTGCCCGTCTCCAATGGACATGCAGTTTAGCACATCAAATTTGGAGGACTCATCTGTGTACACAGTGCAAGTTGCTTGACACGTGTCTTGGGTGTATGCAGATGACTGACGTGACACTCCCGTGCCCAGGCTGATATGAGCAGAGCCTTCAGTGTGTTGTAGTTGTTGACTCACTGACCGAGTGTTCTGCTGACATGTTTGAGTCGTGCACAGACAAGGTTTGGCACAGCTGACCTTCCACAGGAGTGGAGTGCCCTCATGGCAGTGCGTGATTCCGTGATATAGGCTGTGCCCGTGTTGTGTGTTGTGTAGGCATGTCTGTGCGTGTTCTCTTCTCCTTTTCCTACACAGGCTGTGTCCCTACGGATGTTCCTGTTTGTGATGCTTGCTGAGTTGTTCTGTGTTCATCCAGCATCTTGGACCTGGTTTCTCCGGGATGTGGGTGCATGGCAAACTAATGTTCATGAGGTTGTCATCCCTAGTTGTCTTTGTTGTCAGGGCTGGGGATGTGGGCAAACGCAGATGGGACACAGTCAGGATTCCTCTTGGCACTTGTTGGTTACACGAGTAATGTGATTTTCTGTTTGTGTATGCTTTCAGTGTTTGTGACACGTTGTGTGTGTGACTGCTGCCACTCCTCAGGGTCAGAGCTGCGATGTTGGAAGTTGTCTATGTGTGTCCTTTGTGGGTCAGCTTGGCTTCTTCATTGGTGTGTGACTATGGCCAGGATCCCATTGTTTGGGGTGGATTTCACGTCATGCCCATGTACGGCATACTGTGCAGTGTGTCAGACATTCACAAGTACTGTTGACTGGCCATGTGTGATGGGTTTCTGCACCTTATTTCCCCCCACCACCCCTGGGATTGTCAATGGTGCATGTGCAATGTCAGCAGTCCATGTGAGCTTCACTGCTGTACATTGGTGGAGTTCAAGGTGTGTGGTGTTGAGTGTGTGCAAATGTGAGTTGTTGCACGGCTGGGGCACTACCTCCATATTGTCCTTGGCTGGCAGGCCATGCTGAGTGCTTTGTGCTTGTATAGGTGTGATGGTAGTTTGTTGCTCAGGACACATGGCTGTGGTTCACAGTGTGGATGACATCTACCTTTGTCATCACAGTGTGATTGTCATGCAGGCTAGTGTCACCACAATGCGGGGTCCCTGGGGGAGTGCTGTGGTGGTTCTGTCTCTTGCTGTGTTTGTTGCTGTTCCTACAAGCTTGTGTGACATGTGTAATTTGGGCTCCCTCTCATCTCACAACGCCTGTTTGCCCACATAGGGGAATCCAATCCATGAGTTACTTTTGTATGTGACTGTGTTGACATCTGTCTATTAGTGAATCTGGCCTCCTCATGTGTTGTGTGTTTGCCTGGGGACACTGGCACACAACCCCCTCACCTGTTGTGTATGATATGCAGTGTGAGTCTGCCTGTTTGTGTTTGTGCATTTGCACCACTGCATTGGCATATCTTTAGTTTGCCATTGGCTGTATGTTGTTTGTTGGCTTTCCCCTGCTGGCCCTGGGACTGCTAGGTCATCAGTCAGCACATTGATCATGGTTAGTATGTCCCATTGCTGCCATGGTATGGTATTTGTTCACCTGACATCTACAGTCTCCACAGGATATCTACATTTGTGTGTCCATTGGTGCAGATATGTGGGTCTGCATTATGATGCTCACTTCTGTCATTGTGTTATTTGTGAATGTAGACAATGTGGGCCCCCATGGCTGATGTTTGTGTGCACATGGCCAGAACGATGTGTCATTGGCACTGCACTGCTTGCCTCACACAATCTATGTTGCTATGGGACACAAGCACTACAATGCCACTGTAGTGTTTGGTGTTGTGTGGCCAGGAATAATCCCTGCAGTTTTGTTTTTGCAGCTTTTACCAGGACTACACTTACCTTTTGGGCACTGTGGTGATGGGGCTTTGGGCCCCATTGCCACACTGTTCAAAATGTGCTTCAGCTATGGAGCACACACTTACCTTTTGGGCACTGTGGTGATGGGGCTTTGGGCCCCATTGCCACATTGTTCAAAATGTGCTTCAGCTATGGAGCACACACTTACCTTTTGGGCACTGTGGTGATGGGGCTTTGGGCCCCATTGCCACACTGTTCAAAATGTGCTTCAGCTATGGAGCACACACTTACCTTTTGGGCACTGTGGTGATGGGGCTGTGGGCCCCATTGCCACACTGTTCAATATGTGCTTCAGCTATGGAGCACACACTTACCTTTTGGGCACTGTGGTGATGGGGCTTTGGGCCCCATTGCCACACTGTTCAATATGTGCTTCAGCTATGGAGCACACACTTACCTTTTGTGCACTGTGGTGATGGGGCTTTGGGCCCCATTGCCACACTGTTCAAAATGTGCTTCAGCTATGGAGCACACACTTACCTTTTGGGCACTGTGGTGATGGGGCTTTGGGCCACATTGCCACAGTGGTCATGGTCTGCTTGCATTGTGTAGGCCACACACACAATTATGTGTGACACATGGGTTAGGGGGTCACATTGTATGTTCAATGTCATGTTCAGTGTTGTATGCATTTGACACAGACCACACACGCTTGTCATGGTGTTGGGGGTGGGATGTAATTTACAGACAGTCCTTATGTGGGAGTATGCTAGTTGTGTCATGCATTACCCGTCCTATGAGTAGGGGTGGTTGTAGTGACAGGCATCCAGCCCACCCTGAGTGGGGGTGGTGTTAGTGGTAGGCATCCATCCCCCTATGGGTGGGGATGGCAGTAGTGGTAGGCATCCAGCCCCCCATGAGTGGGGATGGTAGTAGTGGTAGGCATCCAGCCCCCCATGAGTGGGGATGGTAGTAGTGGTAGGCATCCAGCCCCCCATGAGTGGGGATGGTAGTAGTGGTAGGCATCCAGCCCCCCATGAGTGGGGATGGTAGTAGTGACAGCCATCCATCTCCCTATGGGTGGGGATGGCAGTAGTGACAGGCATCCAGCCCACCCTGAGTAGGGGTGGTGTTAGTGGTAGGCATCCATCCCCCCATGAGTGGGGATGGTAGTAGTGGTAGGCATCCAGCCCACCCTGAGTGGGGGTAGTGTTAGTGGTAGGCATCCATCCCCCTATGGGTGGGGATGGCAGTAGTGACAGGCATCCAGCCCACCCTGAGTAGGGGTGGTGTTAGTGGTAGGCATCCAGCCCCCTATGGGTGGGGATGGCAGTAGTGACAGGCATCCAGCCCACCCTGAGTGGGGATGGTAGTAGTGACAGCCATCCAGCCCCCTATGGGTGGGGATGGCAGTAGTGGCAGGCATCAAGCCCCCCATGAGTGGGGATGGTAGTAGTGGTAGGCATCCAGCCCCCCATGAGTGGGGTTGGTAGTAGTGGTAGGCATCCAGCCCCCCATGAGTGGGGATGGTAGTAGTGGTAGGCATCCAGCCCCCCATGAGTGGGGATGGTAGTAGTGGTAGGCATCCAGACCCCCATGAGTGGGGATGGTAGTAGAGACAGCCATCCATCCCCCTATGGGTGGGGATGACAGTAGTGACAGGCATCCAGCCCACCCTGAGTAGGGGTGGTGTTAGTGGTAGGCATCCAGCCCCCCATGAGTGGGGATGGTAGTAGTGGTAGGCATCCAGCCCACCCTGAGTGGGGGTGGTGTTAGTGGTAGGCATCCATCCCCCTATGGGTGGGGATGGCAGTAGTGACAGGCATCCAGCCCACCCTGAGTAGGGGTGGTGTTACTGGTAGGCATCCAGCCCCCTATGGGTGGGGATGGCAGTAGTGACAGGCATCCAGCCCACCCTGAGTGGGGATGGTAGTAGTGACAGCCATCCAGCCCCCTATGGGTGGGGATGGTAGTAGTGGTAGGCATCCAGCCCCCCATGGTGGGGATGGTAGTAGTGGTAGGCATCCAGACCCCCATGAGTGGGGATGGTAGTAGTGGTAGGCATCCAGACCCCCATGAGTGGGGATGGTAGTAGTGGTAGGCATCCAGCCCACCCTGAGTGGGGGTGGTGTTAGTGGTAGGCATCCATCCCCCTATGGGTGGGGATGGCAGTAGTGGCAGGCATCAAGCCCCCCATGAGTGGGGATGGTAGTAGTGGTAGGCATCCAGCCCCCCATGAGTGGGGTTGATAGTAGTGGTAGGCATCCAGCCCCCCATGAGTAGGGATGGTAGTAGTGGTAGGCATCCAGCCCCACATGAGTGGGGATGGTAGTAGTGGTAGGCATCCAGACCCCCATGAGTGGGGATGGTAGTAGTGACAGCCATCCATCCCTCTATGGGTGGGGATGGCAGTAGTGACAGGCATCCAGCCCACCCTGAGTAGGGGTGGTGTTAGTGGTAGGCATCCAGCCCCCTATGGGTGGGGATGGCAGTAGTGACAGGCATCCAGCCCCCTATGGGTAGGGATGGTAGTAGTGACAGCCATCCATCCCCCTATGGGTGGGGATGGCAGTAGTGACAGGCATCCAGCCCACCCTGAGTAGGGGTGGTGTTAGTGGTAGGCATCCAGCCCCCTATGGGTGGGGATGGTAGTAGTGGTAGGCATCCAGCCCCCCATGATTGAGGATGGTAGTGGTGGTAGGCATCCAGCCCACTCGGAGTAGGGGTGGTGTTAGTGGTAGGCATCCAGCCCCCTATGGGTGGGGATGGTAGTAGTGGCAGGCATCCATCCCCCTATGGGTGTGTATGGCATTGGTGATGGCCATCCCGCCCCTATGGTTCTGCTGTTGCTAGTGTACGTCATTTGTGCATCCCTATGTGTGTGTGACATATTTCGGGTACGTGTCGTTTGTTTGTGTTGTGGGTGTTTGACTTACCGTCTGCGCCGTACGCGTCCGTACCGGTCCCGGTAATAGATGTAGAGTATTGGTAGGACCTGCGCGATGGGATTCATGGTTGGGTTGTCTCGTTCGGGTTTCTCGTGGCTTCGACTCGTACTCGTCGCTGGCTTGTTCGTCTCGTCGCCGTGGATCGTCTTGTGGCGCGAATCGGAGCTTATGTGCAGCTCTCCCGGATGTTCATATGTGCCGGACGTAGCGACGAGTTCGGCGCGTACGGAAGACGCATCGTACTAGTCCGGCCGGAAGGGGCTGTGTATTTGGTTCCGTGCGACTCGATTCGGCGTTTACGGATCCGGCTCGGGCGGGGAACAGGAGCTGGAATGGGTAAGTACGGCTCGCTCGGAATCTGGGCTGTTATGCGCATCGTACTTGTTCGTTCGGTAGAGTGTTCGAGTCGGTCGGAAAACACGAGTTCGGCTGGTATTTTTTCCGGACGAATACTGTTAGGTGCGCTTCCGGCCGACATCGGAATCGACCCCTAAGTATCAGAACGAATCATTTGATTTTGTTTAAAGGAAAAATTAGAATGCCTACCTGTTACGACTTGGTGAGGAGTCAAATGATGATCCTTTGAAGGGGCATTTCTCAATGCATACAGAACAAGGGGAAGGCAGTAAAGCCAATTCTTTTTCAATGTCTCACAAATTTTTGACATTTTGCTTTTCAATAAGCCATTCATCCTCTCAACAATTCCATTACACTCTGGGTGGTAAACTGAGGTAAACTGGTGTTCCACTACTAATAGTTTAGTAATTTGCTGAAATGCTGTGTTAGCAAAGTGTTTGCCATTATCACTGCGTATTGCCGCCGGAACCCCCCACCTCGGTATGACCTCTCTCACCAGGAATTTGGCTGCCTGGTCAGCATCACACATGGAGCAGGGTCCCGCTTCAATCCATCCTGAAAATGGACACACCACTACTAACAAATACCTATATCCGTTACATTTTTGTATCATATCTACAAAGTCTATGTGTAACTCTATGAAAGGATCTATTGGTCTTGGAATGGAGGATGAAGGCATTTTTGGTGACCTCTTATTAGAGTACTGATAACACACATGATATGAAGCTAGGAATACATCAACTAATGGTCCTAGATTAGGGATAAACCAGCTTTTATTTAATTCATCCATCATTACTCTTTTAGAATTGTGTGTTGGTAAATGAAGTTGTTGAAGGGCTGTTATAAGTAGTGACTGAGGCATTATAACTTTACCTGAAGTTGCTGATCAATAAAGGAGATCTGGAAATCCAGTCACTCCCCCCCTTGGTTTCCAGAGATCTTTCTCATGTTGTTGTGCTGCATTTTGAATGTCTAATAATGCCTCTGTAGAAATATTCTCATAGTGTTGTATCTCAACCTCATCGTCTGCATCTAAAGTATGCATACTGCATGTTTTCATTGCATATTTGCTGCTGTATCAGGAGCTTCATTTCCCTTAGATACCAAATCTGTTCCTTTTGTTTTTGCCTGGCACTTAACCACTGCTACTTGACATGGTATTTGCAATACAGCAATAAGGTCAGCTAAAAGATGTTGGTGCGCTACTGGTATCCCATCAGATTTAAGAAATCCTTGCCGTTCCCATCTCTTCAGCCCTGAGTGAACTGTGGAAGCTACATATGCTGAATCAGTGTATATTGTTACTGGCTGACCCTGACAAGCCTGTAGGGCCATATTCAATGCTTTTAATTCAGCCACTTGGGCTGAGCCTTGGGATGGCAAGGGTAAGAGATGCAATGTGTGTAAGGTATAATCAGTAGGTGTACCAATAGCCTCAACAACACCTGCACCTGTATGTCTTTTGCCTGTCTCCTGGACTATCCATGAGGAACCATCAATAAACAATTGTCGGCCATCAGACAAGGGGTCCTCATGTGCCAGGTGATCATCCTCCTCCAATGTTACACTACAGTCATGATCAGTGGGCTCTAGTGGGTGCACTAAAAAAGTTGCAGGATTGACTGAGTGTACTTGCTCAATGCAGATAGAAGGGTTTGACAGTATTACTTCATAACCTGTCGCTCTTTGAGTGGTCAATGTACTTTTACTTTTTTGCAGCACAGCGAATGGAGAGTGCTCAACATACAATGTTACAGGGCATCCTGCTGTAATAGTCTACTCTTTTCTAGTGCAAAAGCTGCTGCTGCAAGCGCTCGCTCACAAAGAAAGTGACCTTTCATTACTGGATCTAATAGTCCACTAAAATAGGTGACGGGTTTGTGACCCATCGGGTATTTTTGAGTAAGGACTGATATCATGGAATCCTCTGTGGCAGCAGAAAACAGAAAAAATCTCTTTGTATAGTCTGGATTTGCTAGCACTGGGGCTGAAGCAATTGCTTATTTCAATGTCTGAAATGCACTTACACTGTCATCACTCCACTGTATGCCTGTGTTGTCAGTTTTAGCTTTCTTCATTGCATATAATAGGGGTTGTATGATGGCAGCATAATCAAATACCCACTGATGTACAAAATTACAAAGGCCTAGACATTTCTGTATGTCTTTTACTGTCTTGGGCTGAGGCTGATCACGTATAGTTTGTATTCTAGAACCTGCTATCTTTTTGCCTTCTGCAGACAACACTTGGCCCAAATACAGCACTTCTTTTTGCACAAACTGTAATTTTTTCCTGTCCACTTTGTATCCCTTAGTAGCAAGTAGCGTAAGGAGATTGACAGTGTCCAAAACACATTCAGATTCTGTTTTACTACATATTAATAAATCATCTACATATTGCAAGACTGTGCTGTCTGACTGGAAATTTAACAAATCATCTCTCAATACTCCATTTAACACAGATGGAGACTCGCAATAGCCTTGTGGGAGTCTAGAGTAGACGATTTGTTCACCATCAAAACTGAAGGCTGTCAAATAATGACTGTCAGGATGTAAAGGCATGCTAAAAAAAAGCATTCTTTAGATCCACTACAGAAAACCATTTACTGTCACTTGGTATATTAGTCAATATCACAGATGGGTCTGGCACTATGGGGTACTCTGCTAATACTATAGCATTAAGGGGGCGAAAATCCTGAACCATCCTCCAAGTATTACCTGTAGATTTTTTTACAGGAGAAATTGCGGTGTTACAAGGTGATGGACAGGAATACAGGGCTCCCTGATCCTTCAGTCTTTGTATTGTCCCTCTAATACCTTCTTTTGCTTCTTTAGACGGTGGATACTGTTTTACACGTGGCAATTGTGCACCTGGCTTCAACTTTATCTTAAATGGTTCTGCAGATAGTATCAGTCCTACCTCATCTGGAGCTGATGTCCAGAGACAAGGCGGGACTGCTGCAAGTGCTTCAATATCATTGGAGGGGGATGGCACAACTGGTAATGTGGTCTGTGCACGGTAAACACGCACTAACAAGGGTGCAGTGTGTGTATAAACTATCTCAGTCCTGGTGGGATCGTCTGAAAAGAGTTCTGAATCAGAAATGTCCAGTGGTCTCAGACCAGGCATAAGAAAAATCAGGACCTTCCAAATTCCTCCATCATTATCTGATGCCACCAGAGCACCCCACCTACTGGATATTTCCATGCACTCAAGGTAACGCGTATTCACCTGTCCCAGTTCATCACCACCAGCTTGTCTCCTGAAAATTAGTCTAGGTGGCAATTCCATCCATCTCCCAAAAAGTATTTCCTCTGTCTTCAGAACCGTAAGTACTGCATCTGCTAGCAATTTATAATGCGCTGGCTCTGCCCTTCCAACCACATTTTCCTCTGGTATTCTTAGCAGATGTATCCCATATTTCGCTTGTCCTGGTATTTCACATGTCATGGACCCATCAGAGGAAAACCTTATTGTCATGTTTAATTTAGACATGATATCCCTTCCGAATACATTTTCTGGTGAATTTGGAGAATAAAGGAGACGCTCCAGCGTTCACACTCCTCCCACCTCTATGGGCACATGTTTTGTGTATGGAATGCGCTGTACTTCATCAGAGAAGCCCTGTGTATCCATGGTGGCAGAGGACAATGGAACATTTCCTTCTGAGAGGCAAGATTTTGTTTCCCCTGTATCAACCAAGAAAGCATACCTCCCTCCCATTATAATCATTTCTACCATTGGTTCTTCCTCTGGGTCTAGAGTCCTAGCTACCACAGAGCAATTGGGATTCCCTGGTGCGTCCCATCAGGCTGTATGATAAAAGGGGTTTCCGCCTTGAACAATCACTTCCCCTTGTCCTTGACTCCCTAAGCTCACCAATGCAGTAGTCTGCACCTGATGCTGGCCTCCTGTCTGTACAACAGGTGCTGGTGCCCCTTGAACAGGTACATTAGCAAATCTCTGTTGTGGCATATAAACCTGTGGTAGTGGAGTTATTTGTTGTTGAGGATAGGGGACAAACTGATAAGGACCATATTGAGGCGCTGGCCCTGACGGGTTCACATTTTGTCTCCCCCTTCCTCTCCCTATTCCTATCACTCCCTGCGCTTCATCACTCTTCTTAAAGCGGCATTCAGCAATAAAATGTCCAATATTGCTGCAGTAATGGCATTTAACATTTCTTCTTCCTTGCATCTGCTTCCTCCTCTTTGACCCCTTCCCTGTTCCCTGTTTGCAACATGAACCTGCACAGTCATTTATTTTCCTGTCTTTTCCTTCTAATGTTTCTGTATTTTTTGCGTCACCAGTTTGGCTTGGGCTCTGTCACTTTGGTCTTTATTCCTCCTCTCCTTTTCTTCATTTTTTCTACAAAAATATATAATATGTGCTTGTATTTCTGCTCGGGGTTTTACATCCAAGGCCACAACCTGATCTAAATGGTCTTGTATGTCTCCTGTTAGCCCCTGTTTTAAAACATTGTAGAATAATCTACAACTACCTCCCATGTCTACAGGTCCTACATCTGCTTCCCACTTTTTCTTCATCATTGTTATGTAGTCTGCACAGGACTGTCCTGGAGACATAGTTTGTGTCATCAATGCCCCAATGTCTGGTCGATCTGGGTACCTATTCCTTAATTCAGTCCACACCCTAGAGCGCACCACTCCAAAAGCAGACCCATCATGTTTTCCTTTAGTAATAGTTACTCCTTGTATCCCTGCACTTCTCATTATACTGTCCACCTCATTCCCTACTATGGAGCTCAACAGACTCTTTACATCCCCAAGAGCTAAAGGTATCCCAGCTGTTGCATTTTCAAATGCTTTTATCCATTTCCCTGCTCCTTCATACAATGGAGGCAGGCCTTTTTTTAGATTTTCTTTATCCATGTGTTGCCATGGAACATAGACAGGCTGTGCTCCCTGTGTTTTATACACCAGTGGCATCTGTATTACAGCGGTATTCCTGCCACCATGTCCCTCATAAGGTGTCTCAGACCTTAAAGCATATTTCTTCCACACACACAAACTTTGTTGCATGTAATCATAATCCCACTCTGGGTCCCCATAACCTTGAAAAATACATATTTCAGTCATATTTATCAATTCAGGGTCAAAGGATCCTGCTCTTGGCCACACTTTCATCTGTGGCACCATACCTTCTGTCCACCTTGCAAGGTGATTAGTAAATGGGACAACATTATACCAACTGTTTTCTACCTTTGCTACTATTTCATTGGGTGTCAAGTCACTGTTTCCTTTCCTTTCTTTTCTCTGTATAAAACGTGTCATTCCCTGCATATTTCGTACATGAAAGGATCTTACTTCATCCGGTGGGGAACTTTGTCCTAACTCTATCATACCCTCTGCTCGAAATGGATGCCCAGACCTTGTTATACTACTGGGAAACACCTGCTCTCCTCTTATTTGTTCTCTAAAGGCACTTTGTTCCTCTAATCTTCTTCTATTTATTTCAGAATTTCTGTTCTCAGCCTCTTGCCACAATTCCATGCGTTCCCGGTCAAGAACACTTCTAATTTCACTCCCCACTGAGTTTATTTCTTCCTCATCTATCTCATCCTTTCCTGTCACATTCTTGATTTCTAGATCATATCATATGTCCCTTACAACTGGCTTTTCATCTGGTTTAAATAATATGGAATTACATATATTTGAACAGTCATCAACAATAAGGCTTAATCTCTTAATTGTATTCTGTATTCCCTTTACACTGGTGGTTATGTCACGATAACCCTTATCCTCTTCCTGATGTATTTTTGATCGTGCCCCTAAATCAAACTTCACCTGTGGGGTGCTAGTATCATATCCATTTCCCTCACTTAAGTTTTGAGGAATCTTGCTAGCCCATTCTGATATGTCTTATGACTTTTGTTCCAGCAATTTTACATTATTGTCTTGTCTTAACTTTACTGAAATGTCTCCTGTTAAGGACACTGTCCCTCATATACTTTTTCAGGTTTAAGAGGATCTTTATTAATTGTTTGAGCAAGATCAACCTCCCCTATTTTTAATAAGTCATCAACCTTTGGTGTAACTTTGTTTATGCCAGTCAGGGGTATTAATATCTAAATAAAAAAAAAAAAATCTAAATCCGTATTTGTAAAGCGCAAACTACTCACCCTTACGGGTCTCAAGGCGCTGGGGGCCGTTGTGGAAATTAAGTGAGCTATTGCCCAGAGTCACAAGGTGCTGAGCTGAGCTGCCGCCGGAGCCGGGGATCGAACCATGACCCCTGTGCTCCGAAGTCAGCTGCCCTGGCCGCTGCACCACACCTCTCCACTTTCGGATCCAATATCGGATCTTTATAGCCTGACGGCATAAGGGCCCTTTAATTATCTCAGAATATGTTAGGGGTGGTGCTGAGGCTTCTACATGGGAATCCTGACTGAATTATCTTCCACATGTCTAATGATGCTAATCTCTTTGTTCTTTTATCTCCTTTATATGCTCCTACAATATATGATATTACATGGGCTATCACTGTATTATCAAAAGAGCCATCTGGTGGCCATGGAACCAGGGAAGTCTTTGTACCTTCTGCCCATTCCTGACAATGTTTTTTTATTCTATCAGAGTCTCCTGGAAATGTGGAAATCATATGGCCTAAAGGAGTCCCTTTCTCTCCCTGCCTCCCCTGGGAAGATTTCTTAAAGAAAGGCATGACCTCACAATTTTCCTTTTAATCTATCAAAAACTTTTACTATTCCTGTTCTTGGGGAAAAAACTCGTGGACTATAACACACACTACTCCCTTTCGTTTAACCTCGTCTTCAGTTATCCCTAAATAAGCAAGTTACTTACAAGAGTTTCACACAACACACCTACACTCAAATCAGATGGATCTATATTACACGGAATAAATCTGCCTGGTATCCTAGTAGACCCAACTTTTACTATTCTTAAAGGCTCCTGTCCTAATGGAGTTAACACTCTAAAAACAGTTGGTACCTCTGATAATGCAAGAGAACTCACGATCTATTACACATGATATAGCAATCACAAATCTACATTATATATATATATTGTTTAAAAAAGCAACTCACATAACATATTAATATAAAATGTCAACTTTTTCTCTCTTTTTCTGACGTTTTCCTAACTCAAACTGTCAGGATAAACTTCTTATATAATTCCTATTTCTCTAATAATTCCTCAAGGGAAAGAAAAACAGTCTGCCAAGTTTAACTAAATAAACATCTATTTCTCTGACGATTCCTAAACAAAGGTCTATCAGGATCACCAAAACACACTTAATTCTCTCCCTTCCTCTCTGACGATTCCTAAACAAAGGTCTGCCAAGATTAACTAAATACACTTCTCCGTTTGTAACAGTTGTGGATCAATACACAAGGATTCGACAATCGCCCTTTTTTCTACCTTATCTGGCCGCTGCAGACGTCCCCCAGACCGGTACCCCTGTCGTCCAAAAAACAGATCTTTCGTCTCAACGGACGTCTGTCATCCTCCTCAAATTGTGCACAACTAACTTAGTTGTCCGAAGGGGCCCCGAAGGGGCCCCGAAGGGGAACTTCCCCAGCGGCAGGCCGGAGCAAAGTGGATCTCTTGGCTGGCTCTGCCACGATGTCGGGAAAAAATCCTTTAAGCAGTGCAAATCATTTAATTACCACATCTGCAACAAAAGGGAGTACAAACAGGTTTATTGCATGTGCCAGGCTAGTACAGCTGGGAGAGCGACCCGTACTATGAGAGAAGCACAAGTCACTCTCAAATTACACACGTTGCAAGTCTAGTCTTATAATACTAATTTTGGCTAGCTTCCATAACTCTAATACAATATGAACAATAGAAAAAGCGTCCTGCTTTTCCGTTATGTCCCACCCAGATTACATCTTTTCCTGCAGCTTTTTCCTATGTTCGTGACTTCTCACGCCACACTTACAGACTACAATTAGAACATTCTTGCTGCTCTGAATTTCCTGTTACATATTCAAGACGAAGTTTCTCAGCCAGAATACAATGAGAAGAAAAAACACAATTTTATACCCCTTCAATATGTTCCTACGAACTATTCTGTTTTCGTACTTAATCTCATAATTACTCATTCTTCTATAATTCTGCACTTTTTTCCCCACTTTTACTCCCCTTACCCCTTCCTCCCTACCTCTCCCTCCCTCTTGCCTATCCCCCACCCTACCCTTCACCAAGCCCCCGTGCCTCTCCCCACCCCTGGCAGTTGGGGAATAGCCCACCATACCCGCTGCCTCCCCTCCCTGGAAACCCCCTAAGCTGGGTGCCATGTTATTGCACCCTAATGTGACCTACTAGCCTGCCCCCTTCATATAAAAAAAAACAAAATCATTTTATATTCAAAATCAAAAGAGAAGAGCAAGAGTCACTTCATTCTTTTCTGACTTTCTACTTCTCCGTA
Organism: Calotriton arnoldi; assembly: GCA_963921515.1. Taxonomy (NCBI): domain Eukaryota; kingdom Metazoa; phylum Chordata; class Amphibia; order Caudata; family Salamandridae; genus Calotriton; species Calotriton arnoldi. The sequence goes on along the minus strand of CAWUFW010003995.1, from coordinate 1,252,901 downwards.
GTGATTTTCTGCAATAATTCCTGTGCTTCATCGAGATTTTGCAAACATGTGGAATTTCATGTATAAAAATTGTATGGTTCTTTTTTTTTTACTGCATTTATGTTTGAAGAAATATGGATCTTAAAATAAGGATAATATCGATGAATGTCAATGGCGTGTCCAATAAGAAAAAATATGGTGAGCTGATTCGATGGCTAACCTCTTTTTCTCCTCAGGTTTTATATCTCCAGGAGACCCATTTAAAAACAAATTCACCTAAACTTTTTATTCCTAAATATTATTCAAAGGCTCTTTTTTGCCTCTGCTGGGCTAGCAGTTAGGGGAGTAGCTATTTATTTTGGGCAAGGGATTAATTGTGAGATTAATCAAGTTACGAGAGACCCCCAAGGGAGGTGGATTTGTATCATTGCCAGGGTAGATGGGAAACCTTTTAATTTTGTAAACTATTATGCCCCAATTGATGATGATCCTATAGCTCTCATAAAGATTAATGAGTTGGTTAGAGGCATAGAAGGACCTATAATATTAGGAGGTGATTTTAATTTCATTCAGGATTTAAAAAGGGACACCTCTAATAAAGCAAAAAAGCAACTAAAGCCTAGGACAAAAAAAATATTAAACTTCATGAAACAGGATTATCAACTCATAGATCCATGGCGCGAGGTGCACCAAGGAGATACACAATTTACTTGCTACTCCCAACGATTCCAGACAGCTTCGCGTATCGATTTCTTTCTTATTCCTCGCTATGTTAATTGTATAAGCGTGGAAATCAGGGCCAATTCTTTCTCAGATCGCTCACTAGTTATAATTGAGATCAAAGTAGAGGCTGAAAGGTGGGAGAGATCCAGGTGGCAGATGGATCGGCTCCTCCTTTCAAACCCTAAATGGGTAGAGGACATGAAAGTTTGGATTAAGACATTCTTCCAGGAGAATATGGGCACAGCAGCTCTCTTCTCGGTCTGGGGGCCTTTAAGGCAACATTGCGGGGTCAGATGTTGGCATTTACGGCAGCGCAAATAACTAAACTGCAATGCACCGTTGATACTGCTTTAATACAGAGGAATAGTGGTAGGGGGAGGCGCTCGGAAGTGGAGGAACAATTAACTAAAGCTAAACAGGAGCTAAGAGAATTTTTTATTTTGGAAGAAATAGCTAGCTCCCGAATGTATCAGCAGCGTGTATATGAGGAGAGTCAGATGGTGGGAAAAGTGCTCGCCTGGGCAAGCAGAGTTAAGCAGGAAGCTACATTAATTACAGAATCGGAAGAACCAGAGACAGGGGTATTGACTTCTGACAAGGCAAAAATTGCAAAAATCTTTGTGGACCATTATTACAATTTATATACAACTAAATATACGGTGTCAAAGGAGGCGATAAATCAATATTTCGATGGCATCAATCTCCCACAGCTTACTACTGACCAGGCAGAGGAAATAAGTGCAGAAATTACTTTAACTGAAATTAAGAGTGCTCTCGCCTCAATGCCGGGTGGAAAGGCCTCAGGAAATGATGGCCTACCAACTGAGTTTTATAAGGCATTCTCAGAGGAACTAGCACCGTTTCTGGTAGAGCTTTTAACTTTGTGAGAATAGGGGCGAAGCTCCTTCTACTTTTAAGGAGTCCACCATAGTTAGTTTTGTGAAAAAGGACAAGAGCCCTAAAAATGTCAACTAGTATAGACCAATTAGTCTGTTGAATGTTGAATATAAGTTATTAATGAAAATTTGGGCAAATCGATTTTCTCCAATAGCACAGCAGATAATACATAAAGATCAGACGGGGTTTGTCTCAGGAAGATACATGTCATCTAATACTGTTTTTTTAGTTCAAGCGATTGATTTTTTTAACACTAACAAACTGCCTGTTTTAATCATGACGGTCGATGCTGAAAAAGCTTTTGATCTAGTTAACTGAGACGCTCCCTTTGCTGTCCTTACAAAGTTGGGATTTCCAATACAGATAACACAAATGTTGGTAAACCTATATCAAGGGGCTCAGGCCCAAGTCTTTATTAACTCGCGGTTAGCAGAAAGTTTGGACATAAGGCGAGGGACTCGCCAGGGATGTCCTTTATCCCCCGCTCTGTTTGCGTTCTTTATAGAACCACTCGCTGTCAAGATTAGGGATAATCTGCAGATAAAAGCACCTCTGGCAGGTATGTCTAAATTGAAATTGTTTGCAGACGACATTATTCTTTACCTTAGGCCAGAGGAACAGAATATCAGGACAACATTGACAGAATTTATCCGGTTTGAAGCTATTGGGGGATATAAAATTAATCATAATAAAACTGAAATCCTGTTACTTAACGCAAATAGTCAAATTCTTCCAAGTTTTTTGCAACGGCAAGCCCAATCTCTTGACCCCATTCGATATTTAGAGATCTACGTTACTAACAACTATGAGGAACTTTTTTAATTGAATTACTTAGCGATGATTATAAAGATTAGAAATTTATTAGATAGATGGACCCTTCTTCCACTTACATTAATCGGTAGGGTAGCCCTTATAAAAATGTCCATTTTACCATTATTAATATTTTTATTTTCAAGTGTGCCGATTAAAATTAACATGTCTTACTTTAAGCAGTTGGAAGCTATACTTCGTCAATTTATTTGGAAGAAAAAGGCCTCACGAGTAAGACTTCCATTGCTTCAAGTCGACATAAGGCAAGGGGGGTTGGCACTTCCCCAGGTGGGAACCTATTATGAAGCTGCTTTTGTAGATATATTGGCTCGAATACTAGATTGCAAGGAATCACTGGATAGTTTTTTTGTGGATAAGATGGTGCAGGAAGCAGAATCTCAGACTTCAGTCTTTATCAAAACGGCAAAACTCTCAAAAAAGACTCGATATAAGACATTACAGGAATTTGGGGATAGAATACGGGTATTCTATCATACGAAGGCTCAAACAGCGGGATATGAGTTTTTGAAACTCGCGGAATGCAAAACGCTGGGCCTTCACATACAGAGTAGCCAGATACAATTTTGGGACAATAATGGGTTTAGGGAACTAGGCCACTTTATAGTAAGGGGGAGATGTTTAAAATGGCAGGAGATCCAGGCTAGGTGTGAAGCTAGTTGCAAGCCGTATCTTTGGGGGTTTTCTCAGATTACTCAATTTGTGAAAAGATTTTGCTCTCCATTAAGCAATCCCCCGGCGCCTTTATTGACAGCTCTTTATAGAACTAAACTAAGGGGAGTTGGAAACTGGTACAGAGTTTTACGGAATCAAAGGGATAGCTCTCTAGTAACAGGTTTTTTAGATAAGATTTCCCAAGAAACACAGTGTACTTTTACAGAACTAGAGTGGCAGGAGATTGCGAAATACGGCAATAAAGTACTAAGAGCCGCAAATGTCAAAAGAATGGCATTTTTATCACGCTGGATGCCTTATTATACACCAAGCGTTTTACATAAGATGTATTCAGAAGTAGAGGATAAGTGCTTTCGCTGCCAACAAATGGGTTTGGGGGGTTGGCTACATATTTTTTTCACCTGCCCGCTTTTAACCCAGTTCTGGGAGGAAGTGTTCTCCGCTTTCAACAAGGGCTTACAGAGAAAACTAAAACCAGAGCCAGAGATAGCATTGTTTGGGTTTGTAAGGCAGAACTCCAATGCCCCAATCTCCCAAGGGGGAAAATAATTTATAGCGATTTCCGCTTTAGTAGCACGGTCCTTTATCCTTCAGAATTGGAGGACAATTAAAGCTGCAACCTACCTAAATTGGCATACAAAAATGTTACGTATTAAAACCTTCGAGGAAGCCTATGCAAAGAGGGCAGGGGCTACTAAGAAATTCTGGGGAATTTGGAAATTTATGGATGAAACAAGAAAGTAAAATATATAGCATTTTAGACTGAGATAGGATGGTTAACTCTTGCTGGATAAGATATATCTATTATTTAATGAAGAAAGGATTTAAAATGTTATCTAAAGAAGTTTTATCTGTAATAATGAAATTATTGGGTTAATTATGTAAAAGCTGCTATGCATTGCACTTTAGCTTTAGTATTTAGGATAAGAAGGAGATTCGTGCTGTCTTGAAACTGGTTTAATCATGTAAAAGCTGCTATGCACCGAACTGTAGTTCTTGAATTTAGGACATGAGGGAGATTTGTCTTTTAATAACTTGATTGTAAAAGCTGCTATGCACAGCACTTTACTATTTGTAGAGGGAGACTTGCATTTTCAGTAAGTCGAGCTTAAACACCTGTTCAAATTGCTTTGCACCGCACATTATTATTTATTATCTTTATATGGGCTAGGTGCGGGAGTTGCGCCTGTCTGAGATGAAGATGTGGGAAAGGTATGATTTCAGTAATTAGTTAAGAAGAAGCATTTAATTAATACTTATATGTACTGTGAATGATTTCTTGCTCTGCTATAATTCTGCTCAATAAAATATATAAAAAAAAAAATAGAAGAAAAACACTTAAGTCAGACCTCATTTAGACCTTTTTTGAAAGCAGGCTGTAGGTTATTTCCAGATACAAATGTGCAACTTAACATGCACGTTTAACCACACATTTAAACCGCATTATACTGTTTCTCTTTCTTTATATGAAAATAATTCTCAGTTTCTGGGCAAGTGATAGGTAAAACAGAATGAACACAATAATTAGGGCCTAAATCTAAATTAGGGTTTTGATTCCTTTCACTTATACAAAAAAACATACATCACATACATTTAAAATATAAACTAAAATACATAACACTAATTAAAAAATCGATATTTTAAACAACTATGGGCCAGATGTAGGAAGCCAATTTGCGCTCGCAAACGCTGAAATTCACAGAATTTCAGCGTTTGCGATCGCAAATTAGCAGTGTGCAATGTAGCACACAATGAGCCCTCGCAAAATAAGGAATCGCATAATTTGCGATTCCCTATTTATGACATGCATTTAAGGAATCGCAAATTGCGATTCCTTAAATGCAATGTAAGTAGCACAAAAGAAAGTGCACTTTAGCTTTAAGGAATCGCTAATTGCCACCAACTTCAAGTTGGTGGTAATTAGCGATTTTCTTTAAAAAGCACTTTTTGCTTTTTAAAGTGCCATGTGGCACACATTCATGCCCTTAGGGTATGTATGTGCGCCACATGTGCACACATGCACATTTCAGGGTGCAACAGGGTGTCCCTCTGAAACCCATGCACTCTTGAAATTGCAAGCATGCAATTTGCGAGTACCTATTGGGTACTCGCAAATTGCGTGCTAGATTTCCATTCATTCCTATGGGCCTCTAGGCCCATAGGAATGAATGGGAAGGTATTCCTTGATTGCGAATCGCAATTTGCGATTCGCAATTAGGAATATTAAGGAATCGCAAACAATATTGCGATTCCTATCTAGATTGCATTTTGCGAGTCCCTAATAGCGATTCCCTAAAAATCGCTATTAAGGAATCGCAAAAATGCTTTTACCTACATCTGGCCCTATATTTTTGCAAACAATATTAATGACTTCTATATTTTTTTAAACGATATTTCTTACCTTAAATTCAATATTCTTGACCACGATATTCTTGCTGTCGATATTTCTGAATCACGATATTTCCAACTCGATATTTGTGTAAGTCGACATTTCCAACTCGATATTCTGTCTCAACACCCATTCCAGTGTCTGTGAATGCAGTTTTAAACTGCCATGTCGACCTGGCAAGTGCACCCACTTGTCAGGCCCTAACCTTCCTTTTTACTACAAGTAAGACACCCCAACAGTAGAAACCAAGGTACGCCCATGGGCAGGGTGCAGTGTATTTGAAAGGTAGGAGATGTACTGGTGTGTTTTGATTGTCCTGATAGTGAAATACTGCCTATTGTTTTTCACTATTGCAATGACTAGCTCTCCAATAGGCTATCATTGGAGCTGCCTTGTAACATTTTACAAGTGTAACCTTCAATTGGGGACAGCTATAGATCTGGAGTTTGGGCTGTCTGAGCTCAGAATTTACAAACACAACTTTTAATAAAGGTGTTTTTTAAATTGTCTGTTTGAAAATGCCACTTTTAGAATGGAGCAAACACAAGGAGATGATGGATGGAGTGCTGAAACTTTTCAGACACTCACAACCCGTCACAGATCTGGGTTAAATCCATCATCGTTCTTTAGCTCACTTTACCACCTCAGTTCAGACCCAGCCATATGCAAATCAGTCTTGACCCTGTGCCTCATGGGAACAGTCCAGCCAGAACTGCCAAGCCAGGTCTTCCATGAACTGAAAACAAGCATCCTGGGACCGGTTTCGAGGTAACACCCTTCATCAGCCAGGCTAGCTTGAATCCAGTGGCAAAGTGGACCTGGCTTGGCAGTTCGGGCTGGACTGTTCCCATTGGGCACAGGGTCAAGACTGATTTGCATATGGCTGGGTTCAAAGAATGGCATGGGGAGCAAAATAAACGATGGATTTAGGCCCAGATCTCTGTACTGGGGTGAATGTATGACATTGTTTTGCATTCTGTCCATCAATTGTTCTTTTTACTTTTAGAATGTAGGCGTTTTCTTGTTTTACCATCCTGCACCTCTGCCTGCCTGTGGAATCAACATCTGGTTTAGACTTACAGGGGCCGTTTAGTGCATTCATTCTATACAGTCACACAAAGGGAGTTGAGGTGTGCCCTGCATATCATGATGGCCTTCCTGAGCTAGAGTGGTGGGAGGAGTTGTCACAGACACCTGAATAGGACTGTGCCTGGCCTCTCACAATGCTGTCTCCACCCCTCTGGAGTGTGTCTGGAGCCAAGACCAGACAGGGCAAGAGCTTCTGCAGTACAACGACAATCCTTTGAAGAAGGCCTATTTCAAAGAACAAAAGGGGTATAAGTATTGGACCTAAAACCCGAGACTTTTAGAACAGTTTTGGATCAAGAGGAGACTCTGCCAAGGAGAAGAGCTGAAGAGCTGTTAGGAGGAGTACTGCTCCTTTGCTGTGTGTTGCTTTGTTGGGTTGGCCTGCAGTTGCTGCTTCTGCTTTGGAGAGGAAAAGGACTGGACTTTGCTGTGTATCCTGCTTTTGAAGTTTCTCCAAAGGCTTGTTTGTGCTTGCCACCTGTTAAGAAGTCTCAGGGTCATCAAAGACTTCACCTGCAGCATCCCTGAACTCCATTGCTAGCAGTTCTGACCTACCAAGTGGTGCCAAATCCAGTTCTGGGCCCTTGGAGGTTGTTCCTGCTACAGAAATCTGCGAAAGACTTAAAAATCAACAGATCGTCCTTCCAGCACCTGTTTTTCCGAAACAGCACCGCCGTGCAGGAGAATTTTCTATGCAGTGCTGCTGTGTGGCCGAGAAATTGACACAGCGCCTGACCTCTTTTGAAGAAACCGCGTAGCCCGAGCTCATCGCACTGTGTCTCCGAAGTCTGAGACCACCGCATTGACTCCGACGCAGGCCCTGCTGTGCTGCTGAAAGAATTGATGCATCGTTGGACCACGGCTAAAGAAATTGATACAACGGCTGTTTGCTGCTGCCACATCGACCTTCAGCGCGTCCGTATTTCCACGCATAGCACATGTGCTCCAAGTTTTCCACCATATCACCTGCTGACCAGGACATTCTCGGATTTCAACACATCGCTTCCCCTTATAGTCCAGATTCAACGCAACACTTCTTCTGGGTGCAGCCGAACTGACGCATCGCCTCCCCATGGACTCAGGAATCGATGCATGGCTGTGTTTTCCAACACTTTTCTAACCACAACTAGGTCTCGTAGGATTATGTTGGTAGGCTTTTTAAGGGCTTTGTAGACATTTGTGCATTATGAGTTAAACCATGTTTGAACAACACTACGAAGGAGTGAGAAGCAGTGCTAAGGTGAAACCCTCAGCTTCCCGAACTGTCTTAAGTAATTACACTATGTAGGGTTAACCTGTCTTTTTAGACTCCCGTTAAGTACAAGGCTAGTTGCATGGCCCTTAGGATATCTCACCAGAGTGTGGGAATTACGCCCAGGTGAATCAGTGGGATCAGCACATCTCTAGGGTTTTTTTGTTGGAGCCTCACCCACAGGTCCCACCTGTGGCCTACCTCATCCTCGGACCCACACCCATCATCTAGTGTGAGTGGGTGGGCTCAATGTGTTTGTAAGCAGAGGGCTTAAACATACAGCAGAGGGATTCAAAGTGAATAAAAATTGCCTGCCGGATCCAACTTTGTATTTACTCAAAAAGTCCTTTGGCAAGCTTAAAAGCAGTAGGATGTCACAAGGGTACGATGACCCCATGAGAGGAACTGTAAGTCCTTTGAACACTTCACTAGTGGGCTTGTCATTCTTGGCGTTGTTTCCTCCTGGGTAGGGCTAGGGGAGCCGGGGTGGAAATAAGGACTGGCATCACACCTGAGTCAATGGGGCCAAGAACACCTGCAGACGTCAACCATCAGTCGATATCAGAGAGAGTTTGTAAGGGTTCAACACAGCTACTACTAGCGACTGGAGCAATAACAGTGTGCTGGGTAATCTGACTAGGTATCTGCAGATAGTGGTCTGTATGTTCAGTTAAAGGTGGAGAGTAAAAGAAGCCTAGTTGACGGGCACGTATATCAGATTGATGTTGTGGAAAGTGGGCCAGACAGGACAACAGAAAATGAACCAGGTCTCAATCTTTAAGGTTTAACGCCACACAGTCCCCTCTTGAGCTTTTGTTAGTCTGACCGACCCATCTTACCCTTCGCGACATGATAATTTTACTTACTAAATCAAGCCAACACCCTGCCCTTTATTTGCACCAGTGAGCTGCATTACGAATGAGACTTTGGATGTCTTAAATGAATGTTCGCTTTCAATGGAAGGACTCCCTCTAAAATATCATGTAAGGTGTGCATTCCAGTGGAAGGTGCAGGTTGGCCAATTAGGCCAATGGTATAGTATCTTGCTGGGCTTGTAGACGGGGCTCAGTTGGTACTGGGGGAGATACATGATCCACATTGCGCAGATGAGACATGGATGAAGAGCTTCTCAAAGGTTGTTTTTCCATAGTAGTGGTTTGCCCTATGGGCTGATTGCCATTTCTGCAATGGACAGTTTGAGGGTATGCATTAACAGCACAGCTGGTCCCACTAGCACTATCTGAAACCTGATTAAGAGACCCAATCAGAGAATCAATCTATTCCATCAGAGCTTTAAATTGTCCTACCAACACATGCTTAAAAAGCTCCAGGAGAGCCTCCACTCCTGCTACAAGAGGCTGGCAAGACGCTTAAATGGCGGTGAGCATGTTAAATAAAGGTGCTAGGATCTCAGTAGTAGTCATAAATTGACAGGGTTGGTCAGAAGTTTAGAAAGTCTCATCTCTATCTAGATGAGGGCCAGGTAAAATAGGAAAAGCTGTGGGCTGTGGCTGATAGTTTTTCCCCTCTCCCCGCTGTCTTTTGGGGGTGGTGTATTATTATCTTTTGTGTTATTAGCGCTCTGGTCCATATCCTGAAAGGCTTGTGGTCTTTGTATCATCAGGCAAAATACAGGGGGGATATTCACAAAGAAGTGGCGGTGAGAGGCGTTAGCCACCTTGGCTTAACGCCTCTCACCGCCACTTCGGAAACGCCAGGCTGCACCCTATTTACAAGAATGTGGTGCAGCCTGGCGTTTCCCCCATCGACGGCGCTAAGTCTCATGACTTAACGCCAAAACAGGCACTCTTGCACCAGAGCGCAAGGGTGTGTGCGAGCAGGGTGGTTTGTTAATGCACAGGAAGGTGTCCCTTCCTGTACATTAACAAACCGAAAATGCCAGTTTGCTTTTTCCATGTGTGCTGCTACATGCAGCACACATAGAAAAAGCAAAAACGAGGAGAAATAAAGCTTTTCTCCTCGTTTAGCCACCTTAAGACCTGATTTTTCTAGGTCTTAAGTTTGGCGCTACCACCTATTATCGCTGTGAGAAGTTGGCCTGGCATATGCTGTCCACTAATTATAGTGGGCACCTTGCACCAGTCCAAACAACCCCTTATTGGAGATAGGTTAAAGACAACCTTATTGAAAGCTATCCTAGTGGTAGCTATGGAGAGCAGCCTTCAGGCTAAGTCTTGAAGGAATGTAAAGCAGCTTGTTTTACCAGTCTATAATCTCTTGAGTGACCAAATGAAAGAGCACCACACCAGGTATATATTCAAAATATATGTATTTATTGCTAAACACACCCCTCTAGTCTCTTTATGAGGCTAGAGTTCAAAGTACACAAGTTATAAGTTATTTAAACACAGTAATAGCACAAATACACGTTTGGGCCCTAGGGGCGTACCAAACCATATATCAATAAAGTGGTATAAGAACCACGACTGAACTAGACACTAGGCCTAGAGCCTCTAGAAGTGCTTGGACCACAAGGAACCACCCAAGGTAGTGACACAGGGGACCCACGGGGACGCGTGCAGTGTAAATACACAACCGCGATACGCCGTTAACTTCTATGGAGAAAGTCGCGATCAGGAAATTAAAGAAAAGGGACACTTAAAGGAGGACTTGGAGCAAACCCTTTGAGAACTAGGTTGTTCTAGAGTCTCTACCCACGAGAGCACCGGAGTACTCGTGTTACCTCACCCAGGGAAGCCGGGTGCATAGGTGCCTTTCGGGGTCGGGTTTCGTCGTCGATTTGAATGGCGATCTGCTGCAAAGTGCTGCTGGCGACCAAGTGGAAAGTGTCCGGGTGGATCCAAGAGTGGATCGGAGATCTGAAGAACCTGAAAGCAGAGGGGACAGAGTCTGGGTCACTAGCCAGTGACCAGGAAGGCGATGAGCAGATGCCCACCGATGTTGAGTGCTTCAGGTAGGTTGACAGTCGTCTTGACTCTTCAGCCACGAGGTCCAGGAGGTGTTGTCGGCGACCAAGAGCAGGATTCGGGCTGGTACACGATGTCTGTTGAGTGCTGAGGTGTCGGCGACCGGATTGGACCCAACAAGCCTTGGCAACAGCAAGTCTCGATGAAAGTGAAGAATGACGATGATGCAGACCAGCAAGGTCTGAGGAACTCACCCAGCAAGGGTAAGTGAGGGCAAGCCTGGAGCAACCAGGGAGCCCAAGAAGAAAAGGATTGGCCTTCGTGAAGGGCTACTAGCCAACGGGCTAGCGACCGTGAAGGAGCCTCAAGACGTTGCACGTGGAGCTGGCTCACAGGACACTCGTGGAGTGGAGGCCAGTGATCTTCGATGCAGTTCGTGCTGGAGGCTAGGGCTACTCGGAGCCTAAAGCACGACTTCGTGGGAGACCCAGAAGAGGATGCACTAGCAAATGCGTGCGGTGTCTAGGGGTCACGGTTCCACATTACCCACGACAGCTACGGGCCTCAGCTTTGCTGGGGACTCAGGGCAGCCTTGGGAAGTCTGGAAATCCACCTCTGGTGATGCAAAGACTTCGGCGTCCGACGGGAGCTTAGGTGATGCAGACCGGACAATTGCTTCTTTGGTGCCTGCCAAGCAGGGGAGTCACTCCTTGACCCCAAGGGAGATTCTTCTGTCCTCTAGTCTTGAGTAGAGCATCGAAGGTCCAGGATTCTGTTTCAGAGTTTCGTCCAGGGATAATCTAAAGTCCTAAGGACTGGGTTCCTATACTTATACCAAGTTTAGGGGTTGGACTACTCTGTGGCCCCACCTATGGGTGGGTCAGGGCAGAGGGGTGGCTACACCTCTTTCCCTTTGTCCAGTTCGCGCCAAAGCAGGGGCTGCAAGCCCCTGATCCGGTTTGAACTGGGGTATGCACAGGGACACCAAGTGTGCCCCCAGTGCAGGACTTCAAAGCACCCGAAAGTGCTCCCGCCCAGCCCCAATACACATTATCCTGTCTGGGGAGGTGGTCACACCTCCCTGGGACAGGAAACCTATTGTCCAGGCCTCCCCTGCCGGAGTTTCATCCAGCAGCAGGAGGCCAGACTTGTGTCTGTGGCAGCAGCATCCATTTTGTGATGCCAGGGCTTTAGAAAGAAGTTACCGGCCAGGCCAGGGTTAACATGTCTCTCCCTCTAGAAGGGTGGAATGCTACCCCCGCTGCCAGAATTGGCGGGGGTAGTATTCCAAGATGTTTGACACCAAACACGACATGTTTCGGTGCAGCCATTCCAAAGTTAGCATTTAACGCGAGGTTATAATGCGCTTAAGAGTATATGGTCAGGTTGCACTACAAACAGCATCAGAGAAGGGTCTCCGAATGCTGCAGAGGGGCCCTGCTCATGCAGGGGCACCCTCTCACATAGGAACCACGCACTCTGCCTTCAGGATTGATAAGGCCTGCCATAGGAGTGACTTATAGGTTTATATGTGTGTATGTATTTAGTGATATAGGTAACCTATATCACAGTAAGAGGTGCATGCACCACCTTACCCAGGCTGCAGTAGCAGACCTGTGGTGTCAGTTTGGATGGCCTTCCAGGGGTGGCATAATACATGCTGCAGCCCCTGGTAGGCCTCTGAGGTACCTATGCCCTTGGTACATAGTATACCATATACTAGGGACTTATAAGGGCACTCCAGATTCCAATCAGTGATGTGCCTAAGGCACATGGAAACCATTTTAGAGAGGAAGCAGCTAGGCTGGGGTTCTGATTAGCAGGGCCCCAGCCAGACTAAGGTCGAAAAACAGTGAAGCATCAGCAAAAAGTGGGGGTACCCATGTGAAGCAGATCCTACTCTCCTACACAACCCCCCAAACGTAGGGACATTAAACTAACCTTGCCCAGTTAAGTCTTCATGTTCTAAGTGGAAGTACCTAGAGAGTCCATCTGCATTGGCATGGTTACTCCCAGGTCTATGTTCCACTGTGAAGTCCATCCCCTGTAGGGAAATGGACCACCTAAGCAGTTTGGGGTTTTCACCCTTCATTTGTTTTAGCCATAAGAGGGGCTTATGGTCTGTTTGAACAAGGAAGTGAGTACCAAACAAGTATGGCCTCAACTTCTTCAGAGCCCAGACCACAGCAAAGGCCTCCTCTCAATGGCTGACCAACGTTTCTCTCTAGGGGTCAGCCTTCTGCTAATGAAAGCTACTGGCTGATCCTGACCTTCTTCATTCAATTGTGACAGTACAGCCCCTACCCCCAATTCAGATGCATCAGTTTGAACAATGAACTTCTTGGAGTAATCAGGACCCTGTAGAATGGGAGCAGTGCACATGGCCTGCTTCAGGTCATCAAATGCCTTTTGACAGCTAACTGTCCACTGAACCTTTTTGGGCATTTTCTTAGAAGTTAAGTCATTCAGGGGTGTCACTATTGATCCATACCCCTTGACAAATCTCCTATAGTACCCAGTCAGGCCTAAGAAGGCTCTCACCTGAGTCTGGGTAGTTGGAGCAGTCCAGTCCATGATAGTCTGGATCTTGCTCTGCAAAGGTTGAACCTGGCCTCCACCCACAAGGTGGCCCAGGTACACAACCTGACTCTGCCCTATCTGGCACTTAGTGGCCTTGATAGTCAGGCCTGCCTTTTGCAGGGCCTGTAAAACATTCCTGAGGTGGACCAGGTGATCCTCCCAGGTGGAGCTAAAGACAGCAATATCATCTAGATATGCTGCACTATAGGCTTCCAGACCTGTGAGAACTGTATTCACCAACCTCTGGAAAGTGGCAGGTGCATTCTTCAGACCAAAGGGCATCACCACAAATTGATAATGCCCACTAGGGGTTGAGAATGCTGTTTTGGGCTTTGCAGTATCAGCTAGTCTGATCTGCCAGTAGCCAGCTGTCAAGTCAAATGTGCTGAGATATTTGGCTGAGGCCAAAGTATCTATTAGCTCATCTGCCCTTGGTATTGGATGGGCATCAGTCCTAGTGACTGCATTGAGACCCCTGTAGTCCACACAAAACCTCATCTCTCTTTTTCCACCACTGGTGTGAGGTTTTGGCACAAGGACCACTGGACTAGCCCAAGGGCTATCTGAGGGTTCAATAACTCCCAACTCCAACATTTTCTGGACTTCAGTCCTGATACAGTCCCTGACATGGTCAGGTTGCCTATAAATCTTATTTTTAATAGGCAGACTGTCCCCAGTGTCCACTTCATGAGTGCACCAGGTGGTCTGACTGGGTGTCAGTGAAAACATGTGTCTAAACTGATTGAGCACCTGTCTACAATCAGTTTGTTGCTGGGTAGTGAGGCTGCCTGCCAAGGCTACACCATCTACTGACCCATCGTCAGGGTTCTGTGAGAGCAGGTCAGGGAGTGGGTCACTCTCTTCCTCCTGCCCTTCATCAGTAGCCATGAGCAAGCCCATGTCTGCCCTGTCCACATATGGTTTTAACCTGTTGACATGGAGAACCCTGTGGGGACTCCTGGGTGTTCCTAGGTCTACTAAGTAGGTAACCTCACCCTTCTGCTCAACAATAGTGTGGGGTCCACTCCATTTGTCTTGGAGAGCTGCTGGGGCCACTGGCTCCAACACCCACACCTTCTGTCCTGGCTGGTAAACAGTCAGAACAGCCTTTGGTCATGCCAGGCCTTTTGAAGTTCCTGGCTAGCCTCAAGGTTTTTAGTTGCCTTTTTCATATACTCAGCCATCCGGGAGCGGAGACCAAGTACATAGTCCACTATGTCTTGCTTTGGGGGCTTGAGAGGTAACTCCCATCCTTCCTTCACCAAGCACAGTGGACCCCTGACAGGGTGGCCAAACAAAAGTTCAAAAGGGCTGTAACCAAACCCCTTCTGAGGCACCTCCCTATATGCAAATAAAAGGCAGGGCAAGAGTATGTCCCATCTTCGCCTAAGCTTTTCTGGGAGCCCTTTAATCATGCCCTTCAAGGTTTTGTTGAATCTCTCAACTAAACCATTGCATTGTGGATGATAGGGTGTGGTGAACTTATAAGTCACTCCACACTCCTTCCACATTGCTTTTAAGTATCCAGACATAAAGTTTGCACCCCTGTCTGACACTACCTCCTTAGGAAAGCCCACTCTTGAGAAAATTCCCAGGGGGGCCCTTGCCATCACAGGTGCTGTAGTGGTCCTAAGGGGAATAGCCTCTGGGTACCTGGTGGCATGATCCACTACCACCAGGATAAACCTGTGCCCAGATGCTGTTTGGGATCCATGGAACCAACAATGTCAATCCCCACCCTTTCAAAGGGCACCCCCACCACAGGTAGTGGTATCAGGGGGCCTTTGTAGTGCCACCTGCCTTGCCACTGGCCTGGCAGGTTACACAGGAGCGACAAAACTCCTTGGTGTCTTCAGACATGTGGGGCCAGTGAAAGTGAGGGACAATTCTGTCCCAAGTCTTGTTCTGGCCCAGGTGACCTGCCAAGGGAATATCATGGGCTAGGGTCAATAGGAAGCCCCTGAACTTTAGAGGTATAACCAACCTCCTGGTAGCACCAGGCTTGGGGTCTCTACACTCTGAGTACAGGAGTCCATCATCCCAATACACTGTATGGGGACCACTAGCTTTCCCAGCAGCCTCAGCAGCAGCTTGCTGTCTGAGGGGTTCAAGAGAGGGGCAGCTCTGCTGCTCCTGGCTCAGATCTGCCCTGGAAGGTCCCCCTGTCCCCAAGAACTCAACCTGGTCAGGTTCAAGCTGCTCTGGGACAGTTCCTTCCTCAGGACTGAGATCATCCCCCTCAAGGGACTGATCTTCCTTCTGAGCCAAGGGGGAAGGCACTGCCTTTACCCTACTACTCCTCCTCTTGGAAGGCACTTGGTCCATTATTCCAGAATCCAAGGCCTGTTCAGTGCTAGACATTTTGGCTTGTGACCTGGTCACAGCAAACACATCTGCAGGGATCCCCAGCATTTCTGCATGGGTCCTGAGCTCCACTTCTGCCCAAGCTGAAGTTTCTAAGTCATTGCCAAGCAAGCATTCGACTGGTAGGTTTGCACTCACCACAACCTTCTTAAGGCCAGTTACCCTCCCCAGGAGAAGTTAACAACTGCCAGAGTATGGTCTGTCCTGACGTTGCTAGCATTAGTCACTTGGTACATCTCACCAAGTATAACTTGCCCAGGATTCACAAGGTCTTGTGTCACCATGGTGACACTTGCCCCTGTGTCCCTAAATGCCAAAGCCTCTCGTCCATTGATTAAAGGCTGTTGTCTGTACTTGCCCAGATTACTGGGACTCACAGAGGAGGTCACATCCATGCCTCCATCACAGACTAACACAGCCTGAGTGAGTTCTCTGACTAGGTCAGAGCCCAACTCAGTACCCAGGGTGAACCCTACTAAACCCTTGGCTGGAGCACTCCCACCAACTGTAACTGTACTAGGGGGAACAGGTGCCTTAGGGGCATTGGTGGGTGCTGGACTTGAGTCTTTGGGCTTGGTGCAATCACTGGTCCAGTGGGTCTTTTGCTTACAGACCTTGCACCATGGTTTTCTTTGGCCTTTCCCTTTTGTAGACTGTGAATCACCACCTGAAGAAGATTTTTGGGGGCCTTGTGAAGACTTTTGATCTTTACCCTTCTCCCCACCCTTTTCAGAGTTCTTAGCATCTTGCTTCTTAGGGTCACCACCTTGGTTCTGTACCTTCTGCCTCACCCTGGTTCTGACCCATTTGTCTACCTTCTTTCCCAATTCTTGGGGAGAGGTCAGATCAGAGTCCACCAGGTACTGATGCAACAGCTGATTTTGACAGTTATTAAGAATCTGCTCCCTCATTATCAGATTGTACAATCCTGAGAAGTCACACACCTTACTGCCCATCAACCAGCCTTCCAGGGCCTTAGCAGAACAATCCACATAGTCTACCCAGTCTTGAGTCTGTGCTTTTGGGTATCTCTGAACTTCAACCTGTATTGTTCAGTGGTTAGGCCAAACCCATCAATAAGAGCACTCTTCAAGACCTTGTAATTATCAGCATCCTCCTCTCTTACAGTGAGGAGCTTGTCTCTACCTTTGTCTGCAAAGGAGAGCCATACGATTGCTGCCCACTGCTCTTGAGGGACCTTCTGTACTTTACAGGCCCTCTCTAGAGCAGTTATCCATTTGTGGATGTCATCCCCACTCTGGTAGGGAGGGACAATCTTGCTCAGGTTCCTATGGTCATAGGACCTTTCCCTATCTCTAGGGACATGGCTGCCACCATGGGACTCTAGTCCCACTTTCTTCTCTCTTTGTAGAGATCTAGGGACTCCCTGTCTATAGCCAGTTGCTGTTTTCTGAGTTCAAGCTGAGCTTCCTCATATTGAACCAGCCTCTTTCTTCTCTCATGAGAGGATTTCCTCCTATGAGATGAGACAGAGGTCCCTATTGAGGTGCCAGAGTGGTTAGACTCCTGAGAAGGAGACCTAGACCTCTGGGCACACTCATAATACTTCCTGGGGGGACAAAGTGGGGATCATTCTGATCTTCCTCTTCATCTTCCACAGGAGGGATTGGGTTATCCAGGTCAGGGTCATTGTCACCCTCCTGGTCAGTTCCAGAGGGGGGCTGGGGGTACTGCTACCCCTGGCCCCATCCTCATCTTCTGCCCCACCCTCTGCTCCTACCCCTTCAGTCCCTAAGGGCCTGCTGAGATCATAAGCCTCCAACATCTCTCTAAGATGTTGGGTGGTGGGACTTTGTCCTGTCTTCAATTTCCTCAAGTTACATAATGCTCTCAATTCCAAGAATGGGAGTGTATCATACTTGGAGGGAGAAGCCCATGGGCTTCTGGCAAGGACTCACTGGGTCCTGGCTTTGAAGACATCACTAGTGAGGTGTGGTGTATGCACTACCTACTCTAGTGTGGCCTACTAAACTCTCTTGAGTTGTAGAAAGGGTGTGCTATCCCTTAACACACAACTCTAAGTTCAGTAGAACTTACTGTATTCTAAGCTTAAATTATATGTACCTTAGGTACCTTTAGTGGTTTTCAGTTGATCAATTCAATTGAGATTATCTGGTAAAACAATAGCAAGCTGGAATCCCACACGCTGCACACCAATGTGAGAAGTTGGCCTGGCATATGCTGTCCACTAATTATAGTGGGCACCTTGCACCAGTCCAAACAACCCCTTATTGGAGATAGGTTAAAGACAACCTTATTGAAAGCTATCCTAGTGGTAGCTATGGAGAGCAGCCTTCAGGCTAAGTCTTGAAGGAATGTAAAGCAGCTTGTTTTACCAGTCTATAATCTCTTGAGTGACCAAATGAAAGAGCACCACACCAGGTATATATTCAAAATATATGTATTTATTGCTAAACACACCCCTCTAGTCTCTTTATGAGGCTAGAGTTCGAAGTACACAAGTTATAAGTTATTTAAACACAGTAATAGCACAAATACTCGTTTGGGCCCTAGGGGCGTACCAAACCATATACCAATAAAGTGGTATAAGAACCACGACTGAACTAGACACAAGGCCTAGAGCCTCTAGAAGTGCTTGGACCACAAGGAACCACCCAAGGTAGTGACACAGGGGACCCACGGGGGACGCGTGCAGTGTAAATACACAACCGCGATACGCCGTTAACTTCTATGGAGAAAGTCGCGATCAGGAAATTAAAGAAAAGGGACACTTAAAGGAGGACTTGGAGCAAACCCTTTGAGAACTAGGTCATTCTAGAGTCTCTATCCACGGGAGCACCGGAGTACTCGTGTTACCTCACCCAGGGAAGCCGGGTGCATAGGTGCCTTTCGGGGTCGGGTTTCGTCGTCGATTTGAATGGCGATCTGCTGCAAAGTGCTGCTGGCGACAAAGTGGAAAGTGTCCGGGTGGATCCAAGAGTGGATCGGAGATCTGAAGAACCTGAAAGCAGAGGGGACAGAGTCTGGGTCACTAGCCAGTGACCAGGAAGGCGATGAGCAGATGCCCACCGATGTCGAGTGCTTCAGGTAGGTTGATGGTCGTCTTGACTCTTCAGCCACGAGGTCCAGGAGGCGTTGTTGGCAACCAGGAGCAGGATTCGGGCTGATACACAATGTTTGTCGAGTGCTGAGGTGTCGGCGACCGGATTGGACCCAACAAGCCTTGGCAACGGCAAGTCTCAATGAAAGTGAAGAATGACGATGATGCAGAGCAACAAGGTCTGAGGAACTCACCCAGCAAGGGTAAGTGAGGGCAAGCCTGGAGCAACCAGGGAGCCCAAGAAGAATAGGATTGGCCTTCGTGAAGGGCTACTAGCCAACGGGATAGCGACCGCGCAGGAGCCTCAAGACGTCGCACGTGGAGCTGGCTCACAGGACACTCGTGGAGTGGAGGCCAGTGATCTTTGGTGCAGTTGGTGCTGGAGGCTAGGGCTACTCGGAGCCCAAAGCATGACTTCGTGGGAGACCCAGAAGAGGATGCACTAGCAAATGCATGCGGTGTCCAGGGGTCACGGTTCCACGTTACCCACGACAGCTACGGGCCTCAGCTTTGCTGGGGACTCAGGGCAGCCTCGGGAAGTCTGAAAATCCACCTCTGGTGATGCAAAGACTTCGGCGTCCGACGGGAGCTTAGGCGATGCAGACCGGACAATTGCTTCTTTGGTGCCTGCCAAGCAGGGGAGTCACTCCTTGACCCCAAGGGAGATTCTTCTGTCCTCTAGTCTTGAGTAGAGCGTCGAAGGTCCAGGATTCTGTTTCAGAGTTTCGTCCAGGGATAATCTAAAGTCCTAAGGACTGGGTTCCTATACTTATACCAAGTTTAGGGGTTGGACTACTCTGTGGCCCCACCTATGGGTGGGTCAGGGCAGAGGGGTGGCTACACCCCTTTCCCTTTGTCCAGTTCACGCCAAAGCAGGGGCTCCAAGCCCCATATCCGGTTTGAACTGGGGTATGCACAGGGACACCAAGTGTGCCCCCAGTGCAGGACTTCAAAGCACCCGAAAGTGCTCCCGCCCAGCCCCAATACACATTATCCTGTCTGGGGAGGTGGTCACACCTCCCTGGGACAGGAAACCTATTGTCCAGGCCTCCCCTGCCGGAGTTTCGTCCAGCAGCAGGAGGCCAGACTCGTGTCTGTGGCAGCAGCATCCATTTTGTGATGCCAGGGCTTTAGAAAGAAGTTACCGGCCAGGCCAGGGTTAACATGTCTCTCCCTCTAGAAGGGTGGAATGCTACCCCCGCCGCCAGAATTGGCGGGGGGTAGTATTCCAAGATGTTTGACACCAAACACGACATGTTTCGGTGCAGCCATTCCAAAGTTAGCATTTAACGCGAGGTTATAATGCGCTTAAGAGTATATGGTCAGGCTGCACTACAAACAGCATCAGAGAAGGGTCTCCGAACGCTGCAGAGGGGCCCTGCTCATGCAGGGGCACCCTCTCACATAGGAACCACGCACTCTGCCTTCAGGATTGATAAGGCCTGCCATAGGAGTGACTTATAGGTTTATATGTGTGTATGTATTTAGTGATATAGGTAACCTATATCACAGTAAGGGGTTCATGCACCACCTTACCCAGGCTGCAGTAGCAGACCTGTGGTGTCAGTTTGGATGGCCTTCCAGGGGTGGCATAATACATGCTGCAGCCCCTGGTAGGCCTCTGAGGTACCTATGCCCTTGGTACATAGTATACCATATACTAGGGACTTATAAGGGCACTCCAGATTCCAATCAGTGATGTGCCTAAGGCACATGGAAACCATTTTAGAGAGGAAGCAGCTAGGCTGGGGTTCTGATTAGCAGGGCCCCAGCCAGACTAAGGTCGAAAAACAGTGAAGCATCAGCAAAAAGTGGGGGTACCCATGTGAAGCAGATCCTACTCTCCTACAATCGCCGCCCTTGATAATAGGCGGTAGCGTCAATCTCAATGGGTGTTGCGGTGGTACGCCCACCGCAACACCCACTGCGCGCCCCCTTTCAAGCTAAGTTTAGCGTTGAAGGGGCCCTATTCTCAAGGCAGCGTTAAGCCACTTAACGTGGCTTTAAGCCACGTTAAGTGGGTTAACGCTGCCTTGAGAATAGGGCTCTGGCCCTATCGCCACGGGAACGTCAAAGAAAGTGACGTTCCCGTGGCGATTGGGGCTTGTGAATATGCTCCAGGGATTTTTAAGTTTGCCCTGGTACTGCCTCTGTGCTATCACTGTTTTTTTAGCTTTACTTGTATTAATATCCAGATTAATGATGGAGTCTGTAGGGGTTACCATCATGGGTGAAGGGGGGTTGGTAATTAGCTTCTGTACCGCCTCAATGCGATTTTCAGCCATGTTAAGCCCAGAGGAGATTGCTTCCATTGCTGTTGTGAGATACGCCGTAATAGACCCAGAGGCCCGCACCCTTTCCCCCCTTATTAAGTGATAGGCTTTCCTTTCTCATTAGGCAGAATAAAGTGGCCACTTTCTTTTGCTCCTTCAAACAACACAGTAGTCAAAGCCAAAATAGGTAAAACAAGTGAAGGCTACATAAACCTTGCAGTTCCTGAAAGTCGAGCTCCTGCTCCTAAGATCTACAGTGGAGATAAAAAAGCACTCTGCAATCAAAAAAGAAGGGCCAAGAGCCATGGCCCTGACCAGCCTCGTCCAGATGCAGACAGGCCCGTCCTTGGCCCGGGCATGGCCCGCATAGTGAGGGAAGTGTGTGGTCTTTAAGCTCCAGGAGGGGAGCTGGAAATGTGAGCTTGCGGCTCCTGTTGCGAAGAACGATGGGGCCCGTAGTCCTGGGCCAGGGTAAGGAGTCCAGCGCAGCGGGGCAAGTGTGTGGCCTTTAAGCGCAGGAAGGCATACTGGAAATGCGGGATTGCGGCTCCTGCCACAAGGAGCGATAGGGCCCATAGTCCAGGGCCAGAGTAAGGCATCCTTACCTCCACTCACACCGAGCACATGAGGTAAGCAAACCCTCCCCTCCTTAGGAGAGTTTTCTTCCCCTTTAATCATCCATACATCCATATATGCATTCATATTTTCACACATCCACCCATCAATATATCCACATATCTATCTATCCATACTTTCAGCCAGTCATCTATTCACTTGTCCCATCTTTCCATTCCTCATCCTTCCATACTCTTACTTCCACTCTTACAGTTCCTAGAGAGAATGACGTGTTGGCTCATTTTCCTCCCTTGCAGGACTCCAAAGTAGAAGAGTTGTTAAAAGCAGTGAAATTAGGATCCCCCACAAATATTATGCAGGCCAAACAGTTTGCCTTACTGGCTCGGCATCTCACCTCTCCTATAGGCTCTTTATTCAACTACTCTTTGAGTGAGGGAACAGTGCCTTTGGCTTGGAAATCTGCACAAGTCCTTCCGATTTCTAAGGAAACCAACATACCTCCCACAGAGCTTTTTAATTATCCCCCAATCTCGCTCCTTCCCCTCATGAGCAAACTTTTGGAGGGATATATCAACTCGCAGCTCATGAAATATATGGAAGCTCAATCATGTCTTGACCCTTCACAATCTGGTTTTAGACCGAAACATTCTACCGAAACCACCTTGCTTGGCGTAGCGGACTTTATTAAACTTTCTCTGGATAATGATAAGGCAGTGTCTTTAGTGCTGCTGGACTTGTCCGCAGCCTTTGACACTGTAGCACATCACAGACTATTGCAAAGACTGACTGAAATTGGCGTAGTAGGACTGGCCTTTCAGTGGTTTTCCAGCTTTCTGGAGCAGCGCACCCAAACCGTTAATCTGGGCACCTTCCGTTCTGGAGCTAAATCTCTCAAAAAGGGGGTGCCTCAGGGCTCATGCCTCAGCCCCACGCTATTTAATATATACGTGGCCCCCCTTGCAAAGATCATCAGAGAACACTTCTTTGTCCCTTTTTCATATGCGGACGACACGCAACTCCTGTTTTTGTTTGATAATAACTCGGAGGCAACAAAACTGCTTTTTGCAGAAGGTATGCGTGCTATCTCCGACTGGATGATGAAAACTTTTCTCCAGTTGAATGCCAATAAAACCGAAGTCCTCCTGTTTGGCAAAGCACAAATTCTGTGGTCCCCGGATTGGTGGCTGGCAGAATTAGGCCTTGCCCCTATCCCCACTAGCAAGGCAAAAAATCTGGGAGTATACCTGAAGGACCATGTGGCTGTCGTCTCAGGCAGTTGTTTTGGAATGCTGAAGCTTCTCCGGAGAGTGTTTTATTTTCTCCCTTTATCGGTTCGCAGGACCCTGCTCCAAGCTCTAGTAGTCAGTCGTTTGGACTACTGTAATGCACTCCTGGGAGCGGCAAATGAGACGGTGCTAAATAGGTTGCAAGTGGTCCAGAATACAGCAGCATGGTTGGCTCTGAGTCAACCATCCAGGGCTCCCTCCCGGCCGTTACTGAAAGGCCTTCACTGGCTTCCCATCCGTGACCGAATCAAGTTTAAAATATGCTGTCTGATTCACAAAACCATAAATGATAGCGGGCCCAAGTATCTGGCGGAAAATATTGTCCCGTATCGACCCAGTAGATCCCTGCGTTCAGGTGGGAAGGCTCTGTTAGTAGTGCATCGGGTCAACAAACTTCAAACGGGGGGAAATCTTTTGCCTATGTTGCCCCGCGTCTCTGGAACTCACTCCCCTGTGCCTTACGTAAGTGCCCTAACTTGCTTAAATTCAGAAAACTATTAAAAACAGAACTTTTTAAAGATTGAGCGCCCTCACTACTTACTCGCCTCTATCCGCTATTAGCGCGGAGATACCCCTGCAGGGGTGATTCCAGTGCTTTATAAATTCCTCATTCATTCATTCACTCATTAACCATATCGATCCTTCTACTCTTATATATATCCTCTCACCCGTCCATCTATCAATCTTTTTACCCTTTCATCCTACTTACTTATTTGATTTCTGATTTTCCTTCCTTTCATCCTTCTTTTTGCCTCCCATCCTTTCTTTCCTTCTTCTATGTCCCCATCTTTCTATTTGTCCCTCAGTGTTTTCCTCTATTTTCCTAATGTCATTCTTTTTATTTCTGTTGTTCCTTTGCTTTGCATGTCTGCACACCTCCCACACCCCTAGTCATTTATTGTCTAACAGTATTGTTTGACTTGGCCCTCTCTGCAGGGTCATCCCCAAACCTTTTGCCTTAACTCTCCTGTTTCTTGAACCTGTTTTTGTTGTCCTTTAGGGATTTTGTACACTTTATCACTGCTAACCAGTGCTAAAATGCTTGTGCTCGCTCCCTTAAACATGGTACATTTTGCTAACCCTAATTGTCACATTTAATTCACTTGTAAGTCCCTACTAGAGTGATAGCACAGATGACCAAGGCTGGTAAATTAAATGCTACCAGTGGGTCTGCATCACTGATTGGGCCACCTACCAAGGTAGCCTTTTAAAACATGTCCAAGGCCAGCCATTGCAGCCAGTGTGTTCAGTATTAAACTGCCATTTCGACCTGACAAAAAAAACCTTTTGCCAGGCCTACACCTTCCTTTTTAATACATATAAGTCCCCCCTAGCAGAGACCCTAAAAGCCCGTAGGCCAGGGTGCCTTTTTTTAAAAGTTGGACATATGCTTTTACGTTTTTCATATCCTGAAAGTGAAAAACTCTCAAATTTGTTTTTAACTACTGTGAAGCCTACTTCTCCCATAGGATAACATTGGGTTACCTTATTATACTTATTAAATGACAACTTGTGTATGGGAGCAGGTCGGAATATCATGTGTTGTGTCTGTGGAATTGTAATTTAAAACTCTCTTTAATGGCAAATGTTAGAAATTGAGGTTTCTGGTTACACACTGTCCAAGCAGGAGCCATAATCCTAGTCAGGGTAAGTCAGATACACAGCCAAAATTAACCTGTGCTCATCCCTAGCTTGGCACAGAGCAGTCAGGCCTAACTTAAGAGGCAATGTGTAAAGTATTTGTGCAACACTTAAATTACAGTAACACAGTAAAAACACCATAAAAAGACCCCACACCAGATTAGAAAAATAGAGAATATTTAACTGAATAAAACAAGACCAAAACAAAAAACATCCAATCATTAGAAGTTGAGATATGCATTTTTAGAGATTAAATCAAAAAATAGTGCTTAGAAGTCAATAGCTCTGAAAGGTTACTTGAGGTAGCGCTAGACCGGGGTAAATTCAAAGTTCAGGCCGACCGCAATAGAGGGCAGGCCGGCTACAGGGCCCACTAAAAAAAGTACCTTTGTATGGAGAAAGAGTCGAAGTCGAAGATTTGATGCATCGGTTCCGATTCACGCAATTAGGTTGATGTGCCGAAGTCGAGCCTTGCAGTCAGTGTCTAAGGATCGGTGCTGTGTCAAAGTAGAGCCTCACAGAGATATCTTGCGATCAGCGCTGCGTCATCATCGAACCTTGCAGTCGGGACCTGCGTCATTGTCGATTCGGCACTGTGTTGATGTTGGAGGGCACTGAGTCGGTTCTGATGAGCGCAAAGGAGTCACTGAATCGATTTTTGCAGAACACAGCAGCAGGACCCACTTCCGAGGCCCAGGACTGGAGGGGGCACCTCAGGCAAGGGTAGGACTCACAGTTGGCAGAGTGCAGCAGCACCAGCAGAGTTGCAAGAAGTCCTTTGTGACCCTGAGACTTTAGAAAACAGGAGGCAAGCCTACAAGGTCTTGAAGAAGCTTGAGTTCAAGAATGTAGAGAACAGGTCTAGTCCTTCTCATTTCCCTGGAAGAAGCAGCAGGCAGTAGGCCAACCCAGCAGGTAGCAAGTGGCAGTCCCTCCTACAGCACAGCAATCAGCAGGCGGCAGGCCAACAAAGCAATGCAGGTAGCAAAATGGCTACATCCTACAGCGCAGCAGCTCTTCTTACAGGCAGAATGTCCTTGGTTCCAGCAAAGTACTGATTTGGTGGTGTCAGGGGTCCAATACGTATACCCAAATGTGCCTTTGAAGTGGGGGAGACATTAAAGAGGCCTTTGAAGATTACAAGGTCCCTGCCTTTTTTCCCTGGCTCCAGACTCATTACTGGAGGTATGCAGCTCTTTGTGTGGGGACAGGCACAGCCCTATTCAAATGCATGTGTCAGCTCCTCCCTCCCAATCTACCTCAGGAAGGCCCATCAGCCAGGCAGCATCACATTAGAGGGTCTGGGTGTTGGCAGGAAGGGCCATCCTGGCTTAATTGTGCGGTGGAGCTGTCACCTACCACACTTGCACAACAAAGGCACTGACCCTGCAGACACACAAAGGACAACACACTGGCTTCCAGACAGACTGGGAATAGAGCACCTTTTCAGGTGGGAAGCTCCCTTCAATCCAGGCTGAGTAAGTCCATGGGTCAGCTGATTGACCTCCTGTTCTGAATTACAGGGACATAACAAGCTCCGGAGGCCTCCATGCAACTGCCCAGCTGACCTGCTGCACTTGACCTGCCTGGACCTGCAACTCGACCTGCCTGGGCCCAGCTGGCCTTTGCTGAAGTGTGTTCTTGATCCCCAAGAGGTGACTCCTCAGGTCCTAGGCCCTTGGCTGGTATCAGAGAAAGCTCATCCTGGCCTAACTGAAGGTGCCACCAAATCCAGTGCGAAGCTGTGCGAAGCTATGCGAAGCGCTGCAAAGCTTTGCTGCACAGCTGCAAGCTTAATCGGAACCGTGACTGAGCAACACGAAGCCCCGCAAAGTCTGATCATACAGCTGCCAGCCTATAGGAAGCTACACCGGGAGAGGCAAAGCCCTGCAAAGCCTTGCCATACAGCTGCCAGCTTCATCAGAACTGACGCAGCATGTCACAACTAACACAGGACCTCGCATCGTAGCCCTCGCAGCTCCTCATCAGAACTGACACCGGACGACGAGAGGCCTCACAAACCAACACCACGCAGACCATGCACCAAAGACACAAGGTACAACCTTCAGCAGGCCAAACGTGGTCCTGTGCCTGGGCTGCACTTGTGACAGTGTGACCTGATACCCTCAGTTGGCGCTTTGCTCCTTTTTGCGCTACTTTGATCTAAATCATTCAAACTGCATAGCTCCAGTTCTACTGTTTGGATTTTTGTCATTTTGGTGTGAAATTAATTATTAAATTGTACTCTATTGTTTTAACTTGGTGTGGTATTTTTCTTGTGTTGTGTTTCAACTTTATTACCGTTTTAGTGCTGCATAAATACTTTATATATTGCATCTAAGTTAAGTCTGACTGCTTTTGTGCCAAGCTATCAGAGGGTCAAGCATAGGTTAATTTAGTGACTTTTTGTGGTTCACCCTGACAAGGATTGTGGCTGTTTCTTGAGGAGGGTTTCACCCCTCAATCAACAACCCCATTCTCATAAGTATTATTTATGAGCACTTTCTTGTCAGATCTGCAGACACAGGAGGCCCATAAACAACTCATTAATGTTTAGTGGGACCCATTTCACCATCCCATTGTACCCAGTAGCAACCCCCGCCTAAGGTGTTTGTGTGGCGGGTTTTCTATGCCCCTGATGAAGGGTGTGAGCACAGATGAATGCTTCAATTACTGCATAATGCTACATTGACACAGGATCTGGACCAACGAAGTCGGAACAAAATTAAGAGGAGTATGAGAATAATCAACTCCTTTTCTGCCGAAAGACAAAATACCTCATTTAGGGCTTGACAAAGTGGGAGCTCATCCAACAATCAAAAGTACTTATGCCCCACCACTAGTGGTTTCTCATGCCTCATTTAGAGGTGGGGAACCCCTGACTGAATGCCTCCAAAGATGGTGGTCAATCATAGGCAACAAAGCATCCACCACAGAGTCGAAGCCCTTACTGCATTGAGAAGCACATCCTATTTAAGACAGTAGTCTAAACGCATATTTTACCTGCCCAGGCCTGCTGTGGAATACATGGTAGAGGGCCCAATGTATTGGGAAAAATCTGTCAGCATGTCAGGGTAATTAACTTTTCCCTTCTCAGAAACAAACCCCTATTTGGAGCTTTGTTTCTGTGGAAGAAACAACATGCCTTGCAGCTTAAGTGCATTCCCATTGCTAAGGGATGAACTTTGGAAAAGAGATTCCTGGCAGGTAAGTGGGGATCTCTAAATACAACAGGTGGTCCTTTGCTGGTGGGACAAAGTAAGTGAGGGCCTCCATTGACCTGCCTGCTGGAGAGCCACATGCTATGCTCATTATTTAACCCAAAGGCGTCAAGAGCAGTCATCCTTTAGTAAGACTCATACTGCAGAATGGCATGATAGTGAGGAACAAAATTGCTATCGATGGTCATGGTGTACAAGAAAAAATTTTGCTCTCTATTTATGGTTGGCTGAGACAGAAACCAGAGATGAAAGTCCAAGAAATAAGTTGCCTAATTCTGTGCCAGCAACTACCAATCCGTGGATTCACTGCCTGCGAGTTCAAACCTCTGAAAATGCACTTCATAGTCTAGTCCTACATGGAGTATGAGAGCAAACTGCACCATTTCCTAAAAAAAGAAAAAACGTTTGTGAGAAAAAAGGTGCTTTGGAGTGGAATTCCAAAAAGATGTCCTGAGGCAGAAATTTTTGATTCAGCCTAAAAATATGTACTGTTTTCCATCATGCATTTGTGCCCGCAAATTGAAGCATTACCCTGTAAAAATGAACCTGCCTTCCCAAATGGTAGGTGCACAAATCCGGCTAGAATCAACAAGAGCCCTAAGAATGGCACAAACAAGCAGTGTTGTGCGTGCTCTGGCTTGTTTGTGTTTTAGAGAAGATTTAACCCAGATCCCTAGAATGACTGCATTCCTGTCGGTTTCTCTTCTGCTGTCCAAAGCCAATTTAAAGGCAGAATATATCTAATCTCAAGGATTGCAGGCAAGTCCACATGCACAGCTATTTCTCACTCACTCCACTCAATGCATAAGCATGTAGTGATACAAGGTGTGCCTTCCACCACTCATTATGCACGACAACAACAATAAAAAATACTAACGGGTTTTTTCTCACTTTTTACACTTATTTGTTCACTAACACTAGGATTTTTAGGTCTCGGCTAGACAGTACATGCGCTGTCTCTTCGACAGTATTGTGTACAACCAGTGGCGTAACACAGGCCCCTGCAGCCCCCGCGGTACGGGGGGGGCCCTGAGTTCCAGGGAACCCCTCAGCATAGTATTGTGCCCGGAGAGCTCCGTAATGAGTCCGGAGGGGACCCCTTCATGTACCTTGCAGGGGGGCCCCTTCAAGTACAACAAGGGGCATGCAGCCCGCCCTTTGCATATCATTCACTTACTTTATTACCAGTCTTCTTTGCTGTTTTGTATTTGATCAGCACCCGCCAGTCGTCATTGCCCTTTCTTTGCGTGGCGCATGGATCAATCACAGATTGGTTCATTTCGTTTAAAGAGCGTCTGCCTGTTATTCAGGTGCTGTTTCTTCTCCCCAGTCTCACCCACCACTTTTCCGTGTTCCTGCCGCTGTCCCTCCACTCACCTTCTCCCTGTCTTTGATATAAACATTAGCTCGCACTGGCGTAAAAATTAGCACACACTGGCCGTATGCGTCATTTCTCCAACTGTTACACTATTGAAAGAAACGTACTTCAATGGCCAGTTTGACTTAAATGCAACATATTATCCTATTTTAAAAACAATGCACTTTCGTAGCTATTTACAATGCACATATTTTGAAAGCATAAACAGATTTATATTCCTCTCTTCTTATTTGTAATAGCCAGGATACCTTTATTTAAACCCATGCCTTCTTTCATTTGCTTAAAATATGCAAGCATTTTTAGGTTTTGCCTGCACAGTGCTTGTGCTGTGCTTGTGAAATCTTAAAAGGAGCTTATGCCCCACCTCTGTATGATCCAGTCCTTTGAAGAGCGAAGTAAGACAGGGGCCTTATTCAACTGCAGTCAAGTTTATTACTTCAACAGAGGATCCCATCCATACACCAACAGCATCCTTAGGCAACTGCCCTCACCTCTTTGATTCCTAACATTCCTATCTCTGTCATGATGCACTCATCATTCCAGACCCCTACATTCTGTTGCTGCCAAGGTGACCATATTGTCAGCAACTCAGATACCACACACCTTCTTCCTAATATATAAACACTAAAACCTATGTACAAGAAAATTACTATCATCACAATGACACAGATACATGTTCAAAAGATATAGACAAGTGCATTCCTATAACATAAACATTCTTTTAACATAAGGTCCTTACCAAGGCGGTAAACATGTGATGAGAAGAGTCCTTCATAAGTTATTAGACATAGTCTCTCAAATACAAAGGTTTCCTTCCCTCTCTACAGGATTTCCTTTGATCAACCTTTCTTTCCACCTTGTTGGTACTACCTTTGAACTCCTTCACTTTTTCACCACCAGTCCTCTTCTCCTCAGACGGATTGAAGGGACCTTTATACACCACCACCTTACCAAGTGCGATGATCCTGTGTCTTTACCCCATTACCAAAAATCTTGATGACTCTAATAGGTTTAGAATACTTGGATTCTCTACCACCCAAACCTGGGTGTTTGATCATTACCATATCACCCACAGCCACCACTGTTTTTAACTGCCTTTCTATAATCATAATTCAGCTTTCTGGCATGTACTTTACTCTTTTCCTTTTCACATCAATTTCTTTCTGGCCCACCTTTCTCGACACCAACTCCTAACTTCCTCACCCAGGAGGGTTCTACCATGGTGATGGGAGACCTTCCTCTAAACAATTCAAAAGGTGACTTGCCTGTGGTGCTGTGAGGAGTCAAATCTGTACATTTCAACCTTTTGCTTCAGTGCTTCCCTCCAATTCAAGCCATTCGATTTTGCCATTGCAATGGTTTCTTTGAGGACTTTGTTAAACCTATCCACTGTTCCATCAGATTCTGGATGGTAGAGAGCACACTTCTTGTGTTTAACTCCACGTATCCTCAAGAACTTTTCCATCTCGCGTGAGGCTAGCTGAACACCATTGTCAGTCAATATTAGCTCTGGGTTACCTTCCCGTGAGAAAAGACTCTTTAAGAATGTAACGACATGCTTTGTCTCAAACCCCGTCGTCAAACTGATTTCAGGCCAACGTGAAAATAAATCAACGACCACCATCACATATAATTGCTGCCCCTCACTATGAATGGGACCCAAGATGTCGAGGACAATCTCTTTCCATGGTCCCGAAGGACGAGTCCTGACCACCATGGGTTTAACTCTCGTCATCTTAGATTTTTCACTCAGAGAGCACACCAAGCAATCTAGCACACGCCTCTCCACCTGCATATCCATCCCCGGCCACCAATAAGATGGTCGCAATCTCTCTTTAGTCTTGGACATGCCCAAATGCGAGATGTGTGCTAGGTCAAAAAACTTCCCACGAAGATTGGTGGGAGGAACTAGGCGAGTACCCCGAAACAACATACCACCACACATGTTCAATTCATCTTTCACTCCCCAAAATGCTCTGCACCCATCAGAACCCTGTATTTTGGTATGCCAACCATTCCTCACAAGGGACAACACTACACAAAGCAAAAAATCAGCACTCAATTCTTCTCGCCACTGTTCCTCCGAAATTGCCTCATTATCCACCACACACACAAATTCAAATTCCTTGTTGAACTGATCACCTCTAACTTGTTCATCACACTCACCAGGAACCAACCTGAATAAAGTGTCAGCAATGCGATTCTCCACACCTGGTATATATTTCATCTCAAAATCATACTCTTGCAGCACAATTACCCATTTTGTTATTCTCCCAGACACCAAATCAACACACTTCTTCATAAATATCTCGCAGAGAGGCTTGTGATCAGTACTAACAACAAACTTTACACCCCACAGAGACTTCTTGCATTTCCTAATGGGCCAAAAAAAAGCAAGGGCATCATGCTCTATTATAGAATATCTGGATTCTGCCTCTTTTAATCCTCGGGACGCAAACATTATGGTGTTCAAGCCTTCACTACCTTCCTGCTGCAGGACTGCACCTCACCCTTTAAGACTGGCATCAGTGGTGATTGTGTTTTTTTTTCTGGGGATCAAAGTTCCTTCACTTGGGTGCAGCATTAAGCTTGTGTTTCAATTCTATTAATTCTTTTTCACAAGCTTCACTCCAACAAAACTCTACACCCTTCCTTAACAATAATCTCATGTTGAAACTGAGCTCCGCAAAATTCTCAACAAATTTATTATAATACTCAATCATTCCCAGAAATTTCATAAGCTCCTCACGTGAAGAGGGAGAAGTCATGTTAGAAATGGTATTAACTAAGTCTGCCTTGTGCATTACTCCATCCCCAGTTATGGTATGCCCTAGATAATCAATGGTGGAAGTCGCAAAGTGACATTTTTCTGGTTTGATGGTTAAATTTGAACAATCCAATTTTCCCAAGACATTTTTTAGACGAACATTGTGTTCCTCCACGTTCTTGCCAAATACGAGAATGTTGTCCTGGTACACACAGACACCCTCAACCCCTTCAAGCACCCTTTCCATGGCATGTTGGAAAACGGATGCCGCTGACACCAAACAAAGCGGCATTCTGACATATCTAAAAGTTCCAAAGGGAGTTATGAAAGCAGTACAGTCTCTAAAAGACTCCTTCAACTACACCTGATGGTACGCTGAGGTGAGATCGATAGTGCTAAAACACCTTGCTCCACCAAGTAACACCAACAATTCAGAGATATTGGGGAGGGGATATCTATCCACTATAACATTTTTGTTAAGATGTCTGAGATCTACACAAAACCGCAAACTTCCATTGGACTTACGTGCAGCAACTATCGGAGTGACCCACTCCGTTCCTTCCACCTCTTCAATTATCCCGTCCTTTTTTAGTTTTTCAATCTCCTTCTTCATTTCCTCTCTAATGGTTAGTGTGACATTCCTCACTTTGCAGCATACAGGTTGAGCCCCAGCCCTTAGGCGAATTTCATGTTGAACACCCTTTAGACAACCTAGATCTTCTCAAAACACACTCGGAAACTCCTTCCTCATGGTGAGTACTAAGTCACTACTGGATGAGACACCATCATCAACTAGGTTCACTCTCTCCTTCAAAACTATGGAAGGTTTCCCACTGGGATCCAACATGACACCCAAATCACCTTGGTGTAGCCAGCTTATAATGCTATAACCTTTCTCTGAGACATACATTTTTCCAGACACATAGCGATCTTTATATTCAATAAGCCTGACAAAATAACCTTCTAGACGTATAAGCCCTCCACCATATGCACTGGGGTTTATATCAGGTTTCAGCAAGGATACATTCTTCACTATTTTATTCATGAAAAACTTGTTTGAAATAATCGTAATCTTAGCTCTTGAATCAAACAGGACTTTTGTTGGTTCTCCCTCCATGTAGATGGTGTCAACAGGGCTCCATTTAGTTGCACTCTTTTCACTAACAACCTGTAACACAATTTGACCACATTCAAAATCTTCACCCTCATGTTCAAAGTCTATATGTACACTTTTGAAATTCACCGCAGAATTTTAAGATCTGCAGGCAACAGCAAAGTGCCCTTTTTAATGCACTTAGTACAAATTGCTTTTAAAGCTGGGCACCCCTTGTCATTGGCCAGATGACTATTCTATCACACCTAAAGCATTTACGTGGAGTTGGTTTATGCTTTGCACCACTCTCTTCATTTTTAATAATGGTTTTCTTAATTTCTCCCTCACAACCTGTACTCTCAGTTCCTTTTCTTTCTTAATAGTTGCTATGCACTTCATGGAGTGTTCTATCCTCTTGGCAACTTGTAATACTTCATCTAAGGGAGGATAATCTCTCATCCATAATTCCTCTCTCACTTTTTCCAATTCACAACCCACCATGAATTGATCTCTGATACGTTTATCCAGAAGTTCAGCAAATCTGCACGAAGAAGCAAGTTTCCTCAGTGCAGTCACATAACACTCTACAGTTTCACCCTCCAATTGAAATCTTTTTGCGAAGTGATATCTCTCCAAAATCATGCTCACCTTCGGCAAATAATGTTTGTATAATTTCTTAATACAAATTTCATACTCATTTAGGTCTTCTGATTCAGTAACATGAAGTTCAGGTAGGTGATCAAATATTTCTTGTCCTTCAGACCCTAAGCAATGAAGGAGAAGAGAAGACCTGCGTTCGGCATTAAGGGATGCTGCACATACTTTTGCTTACCTTTCAAAAACATTTTTCCATTTCTGCCACTTAATGGGTGAATCCCCAGGATTTGTACAACCTCCTTGCTTTTCATTGGTTCCTGTGTTTGTTCACTTACTTTTCCTCCATTTCTATTGGCTGTACCATGCTATTTCCTGTTCTTCCTCGGGTATTTGCTCATATCAGTTTCCCAAGGCCCAGTTACTGTTTCCATCTGCTTTTGAAGCTGAACTTTTTTCTTGATGTTTTGCCTGCACCGGGCTTGTGTGCATATCCTTATAGCTCTCAAGATGGCCCCCTCGCATACGAACTCCATGTGCCTGGTCAGTTTCATGCCGGCTCTTTTATTATTATTATCTTCGTCTTTGTCATTCTCGAACAGCCCGACTGTAATATAGCCGCCTCTCAGGACGTTGCCTTGTTTTAATGAGTCACACGCGAGATACGCTCTCACCACATTGTTGTTTTGAAATTCCTTCACTGTGAGTGCACACTGTCACTTTGAAAACAAGAACACATTCATTTTTGGTATGCGTGGGGAGATTAAATCATTTACCCAGAGTCACAGGATGTTGAGCTGACGCCGAGACTCGAACCTGGTTCCCCAGTTTCCAAGTCTGCAGCTCTGGCCGTTATGCCACACCCTCCTCCAATTGCTCTGACTTTTTTTTACAGTTACGGTCTGCACTTCCAGTTGCTGCTTGAATTACGACTTGTTTGATTCCCCCCTAGATGTTAACAAACAGCAAACGCCTGGCTGAGGGCCAGCACCGTGATTCTCAAAAACAGGCATGAAAGAAATAAAATGAATGGCTTACATCTTTTTGGTCACCCAGTAAACAGTGGCTACAAACAGTGTTGGTGTCCACACCGTATGTGTGCTCTTTGGGTGAATATTAAATGTAGTTTTCTGGTCAATCAAACAGAAAGAGCATTGTTATTTGTGTCAACGTTACAGGCCACACCCTGCTGTGAAGTCCTCTTTCCATGGCAGTGGTGATGGGTTTATTATGAGACGTTGAGAGGCGTGGGTCGTCGAGCGCCATGTTCAAAGTGGGTCAACATCTCCTGACAATGCTGTGTGGAGCAGCGAATATCGTGTTGGACTGCAAGAACTGCGAGCTGATGCCATTTTTGTGTATATTCAAGCTGAGAGAAGACACCTAATATGGCGACTAGTCAATGCTTTTGAAAACATCAGGTTGGTGCCATACTGTTGATAGTGAACGTCATGAGCCCACAGAGAGGGCTAGGGTGGGGTCATGGCAATGGTGGGAGTGGTGGGCAGTGGCAGTTGGAGGTGCCAGGACTGTGAGAAAAAACATCTTGAATCATTCCCTAATCTTTGACTGCATTGCTTCGTTACGCGCTAGCCAGACACTTACAAACGGGAAACATCCTGAACAACGACTCCGGAACAACGAGTTCCGGAGTCACGCAAGCCGAACAACGACTTGCCCGAACAACGACTCAGCCTTAACCACGCATGTGCGTGGTTAAGGCTGAGACGGTCTAGTGTTCGGGCAGGGCAGAGTTCGGAGGAGCGTCGAAGAGGAACAGGTAAGAGGGGTTAATTTTCAGGGGGTGAAGGGGTTTAGGGTTAGATTATAGGGGTAGGGGTTTAGTTTTTGGGGGGTATGGGTGTTCGTATTTATTTTAAAGGTGGGAGAATTAGTTTATAAGGTGTTGAGATCATTATTAGGAGGTGGGGTGATCGTGATTAATTTTAGGGAGGGGAAATTAGTTTTATGGGGGTAGAGTTCGTTTATTAAGGGTGTGGGTGATCGTGTATGTTTTTAGGATGTGTGGGTGATTGTGTTAATTATTAGGGTGGGGGAATTAGTTATTAGGGTTTGTGGGTGATTGTGTTTATTTTTAGAGTGGGGGAATTAGTTTATAGAGGGCGGGGGGTTCGGGGTTAGTATACAGGGGTTGGGGGGTTTGGGGTTAGTTTGTAGGGGTTGGGGGTTAGTTTTTAGGGGGTGTAGGTGATTGTGTTTGTTTATAGGGTGTGTGGGTAATCGTGTTTATTTTTAGGGTGGGGGAATTAGTTTAGTGTGTGTGGGTGATCGTGTTTGTTTTTAGGGTGTGTGGGTAATCGTATTTATTTTTAGGGTGGGGGAATTCGTTTTTAAGGGGAGGGGTTCGGGGTACTAGTTGGACAGCATTTTTTTTAACACACATTCCTTTACCACGAAAAATCGTGGTAAAGGAATGCGTGGTAAAAAAAATTGTGGTTTAGACGAGGTCGTGGTTGCGACCTCGTTGTTAGGGAAGTCGTGGTTGGGGAAGTCGTAGTTACAACATA
Organism: Calotriton arnoldi; assembly: GCA_963921515.1. Taxonomy (NCBI): domain Eukaryota; kingdom Metazoa; phylum Chordata; class Amphibia; order Caudata; family Salamandridae; genus Calotriton; species Calotriton arnoldi. Next base: position 1,216,798 of record CAWUFW010003995.1, on the reverse strand, counting down.
AAACCCTTACAAACACCTGCACAAAACTGCCCAGAGATAACCAGCTCTTAGGATGCTTGAGGCACGTGCTGTATACAAACCTATATACAAAGATACATAAATACACTCGAAAACTCACAAACACAGCAGTTATGTACTTAGCCAGCACGATAGTTCAGTGGGTTAATGCCCAGTTATCAAGATTATTGTGTGGTTTACAGTTAGAAATCAAGGCAGATTAACGCCGCCTTTCATCCTTCCAGGGTATACAGTCCTGGGTAATAATATGATTCATAATGGTAATACTTGTTACCTTCAGCACTGTAAAACTACTAGGCCCTGACTGCAATCACACTGTAAGAATCAAGTAGATATCAGTCTGGGGAGAGCTCTTTGACGTGGCTGTCAAGGTACACAATGGCCCATTATAAAAGTACTATAAGTAAAATAAATGAATAAATGGTGGAGATTTAAATGAAAGGAGAGGCCAAATGATGGAATTTGACTTAGAGACCTGAAAAGTAATTTACTATCATTGAGGGGTTGTCCCATAGTTCTCATAGATACACCCCTTTTTTCACACAGGATAAACCAATTCATAAATTAACTGGGTTACCAGTGAGAACACCACCGCTCACCGTCAGACCCACCTGCATTTCAATTTCAGTGCCATTCTCGGCCTTTTAAGTAGGGTGACCAGGAGGGCCCGGATTTGCCGGGTCAGTCCCGAGTTTTCACCAGCTGTCCCGGCAGATTCGTCAATTTTGGTTCATATCCCGTTTTTAGAGGGGTTCGACTGAAACCAGTGAGAGTCACTTTTTGGGCGTTCTAAAGCAGTGCTATTAAGCAGCTGTTATAAGTAAGCAATTTAATTAACAGGTAGGATACTGGTTTTAGAAATTACATTGTATTTATTTTCTTAGTGCCTCTTCTGAGTTTCTATGTTGATAACAGCTGTCATTCTGCGCCGCTCCGTTGATGTAAAATTGTGGTCCTTCTGTTTTTGCAAAATGTCCCAGGGTCTTGGTTCTCAAGACCTGGTCACCCTACTTTTATGGGTTATATTTGGCGCCGCTCCACAGGGCGGGAAAGGAAAACCATTACATGCCTAAAAATACAGCCTCTTGTATTAGTAGGAGAAAGGCAGCAGCAGGACCTGCAATTATGGCTCAGGCCATGAAAGGCTCAGTGCAAGCAGGTTTGTTCTGAGCCAGGATGCATCAGCTACTGTAATCACGCCCAGACGCAGGGTGGCACTCCAAATCTGTTGTGACATACCCGGGGCTGCACGGATGCCACTTTTATGGTGACTTTTGGATTATTCTAAATTAATAATGTCTGCCTTTAGACCCAGCCCACTGAAGCGATCAAACCGGCTGGTACCCAAGAGACTGTACCACTCTCATCTCTACGAGTAAATAGAAAGGAGTGTCATTTTCCTTCTCGAATGCCAACTTTTGATTGGTCCATGTACCTAATAACTGAAATCAGATCCTGAAGAAGTTTAATTGTATAAAATAAACACTGTGTCCTCTGAAAACCACCATCACATTTTCCGCTGCTCAGCACCCAGGTTCTGGGATAGTTTCACCAGAGAGGCCTAAGGTTGACTGGGCACACAGTCATTACTCTAACAGCGTGTTTGCAGCTGCTGTTAAGTGCAAACTTTCATTGCTGTTGAACATATTTCACGTCCTTTTTGTTCTTTCCTAGTGCACTAACCGTAATTGTCACAAAAATCTACAGAAATTACACATAGTTCACAAAGTCTCCACTGTCCAGTCAGTGGCGAGAAAGAAGGTAGGTAATGTATGTACTTGAGTACAAAACTCTCGTGAGTGACCCAAGTAGACCCGCTACTAGCGGATTACCCTAGGGTAAAAGACGCCGCATCCGGTTTTAGTCTTCTTGCGAGACAATGCTCATAAAATACTCCAATTTATGGTTAGGAAACTTGCACAATTTTAAATTCACTTGAGATTAGTTTCATTTCAAAATATGTTCCTTAACATGTCCTGGCTTCCTCAACCCCACCCCCCCCCCCCAAAACACACACCTGTTAAGTGTGCGCATAAGTGTGCACAATTCACCTCATTTTTTTTTAGAAACCCCGAGAAGGTTACACCTAAATCGGTTTACACCCCATTTGTAAGGGATTTCACTTTCTCTTCCCAGACACTGGCCCTGGGTTGCCCACGTGGAAACCTTGCTTCATAAATTAGTTGAACCACAACATTACACACTCTTAATTCACAGATTTTCAACAGTTTTAGGGCCATATGTACGACCATTGAATTTTGAGACTCGCAAATTGAGAGTCGCAAAATTCTATGTACAACAGTGTCTCAGACACTGTTTGCAATTCCCAATGGGGTCGCAAATTGTATGCCTCATGAATATTAATGAGGCTGTCGCAATTTGCAACCCCATTGGGAATGGCTCACACTCACAGGGATGGTGGCCTGCTGGGGTCAGCAGACCACCATGTCTGTGACTGCTTTTTAAATAAAGCAGTTTATTTTTTTAAATGCAGCCCGTTTTCTTTAAAGGAAAGCGGGATGCATTTAAAAAGAAAAATGAAACTTTGCCGTTTCATTTTTTAAGGGCAGGCAGTGGTCCCTGGGACCACTGCCTGCTCTTAAAAAATATTTGTGCACCCATTCACAAAGGGGAAGGGGTTCCCTGGGGACCCCTTCCTGTTTGCGAGTGGCTTACAACCCTTCTGAGAAGGGTGGTAAACTACGAGTGTTTTGCAACCGCAATTGCGGTTGCAAAACAATCATACATAGGTTATGGACTTGATATTAGGAACGGACGCCCTTGGCACGCCCCTTCCTAATAGCGAGTCGCTAACCATATTTTGCGAGTCGCTAATTGGTTAGCGACTCGCAAAATAGGGTTAGTACATTGGGCAGACATTTTTTGAGGTCGCAAAGATGCCAAATTCCCCTTTGCGACTGCAAAAAACGGTCGTACATCTGCCCCTTAGAGTTTTTGTAAATAACGTGTACCTTATGAAGACACTCTTAGTAACAGGAGTATGTCAGTCGTAGGTATGAAGATTTTCTTTGTGCCTGATTTACCAGGTGCCTCTTTGGATACTGAAATACACCTCTGACATTGACAACTTCTGGTCCCCTCTGTTTCCTGTAACAAGAACAAAGGGCCATCTCTCAGTGCCAATAACTCTACTGTGTGTCATATAAGTACCCCCCGATCTTACTGCTTGAGCAGGTTCACCCTGTAAAAAGTACTCCAGTCGCCCCCTGTTTTATTCACTTTAAAGCTGTGGTGTCCAGCGTTGGTCTGCAACAACCGTATCAAAGCTTTTGGGAATAACCCCATACAATGTAAATGATTCATTCCATGGAAAAGAACCCCAGGTGGATATCATGAAACTACGGAGGGCGTCAGTTCATCATAGATCCAGGGTTGGATTGGGATCATAAATTGGTCCGAGCACCCAAAAAAAAGTGGCCCACATTTGCGGATTGCATCTTTTTTCAAAACACTGCTTCAGTGTCTTAAGTGTTATAAAAAGGAGGAGGGTTTCTATAAAAGAGGCATGTTTTCTTAACTTTTCTAAGATTAAAAAAATGCAAATGTTGCCAGGTCTTTTTGTTTACAGATTTGTTCACAATGGTGAACCGCAGCTGAATATAAATGAGGCCACTTCTGCTCAGACCCCCTGCCCCTGCTCAATCTGAATTCATTAATGGGCCGGCCATGCAAGCAACTGGGAATAACACCTCCACTCCCATGTAAAAGGGAGGTAATAGAGGCCCATATGCCCCCGGAAAGGCCGCCCAGGCCCCCACTGGGCCACTGACGGCACCTGAACAGCACAGACATGCCCCATATTGGCCACCAAGAAAAGCGTCCCACAGCTGAATCTCGGATACCGGCCCATCACCCATTGCCCGAGTCCCCCGCTTACCAATCTGACCCTGCATAGATCAATGTATGACGTCCCCTACAGCTGGGGTGTCCAGCGTTGGTCCACTATGGCCAGATCGCTGCTATGCGAACAAGTGTCTTTGTTGTATTTTGTTTTTTCCAATAGCACAATGTTTTCAAATTGGTGATGGGCCTGCTCCATCTGAGATGGATCACTCCGTGCAGACGTTAAGATGTTAAACGTATGACCTAAGGTCAGCCAATGAGGGAAGGCAGCAATCGCAATGTCATCAAAAAGTGGGATGGGGTCGGTGAGACTGCTGACCCCACTCTGTGATGAAGTGTCACTGATTGACTCTCCATCCTGGGCGCTTCAGGGTTTGTCACGAGGGGGAGGGCCTTGAAGTCCTTTGCTGAGCTGAGGAGATCACCCCCACAGGAGCTGTGACATCCTCAGCCCAGCAAAGTTCAGCTCAGGCAGCCAGGAGTCTGCACATTTAGCACATGTCTAGCTCCTGGCTGCCTGACCTAAAAATGAACAGTGTCCATCAGGCCGTCTTTTGCTCAGCCTGACAGACACTGTTCTTGAGGGGCAAAAGGTGAGGGGGTGTGACCCCTCAGCCCCAATGGACCGGCCGTGGCTGCTACTAGCCACTATTGGATCTTTGTCACCAAAGGTTTTTTGTCCGTATTTGTAATTCATTTTTTGGTTATGAGAAAATCTCAAGCAGGTATGCCTCATGGCAAGGACATCTGGACAGAACAAAGTGTTCAACCGTCAAGGGTCTGCGTGAGTTATGTGAAGAAGTGCAGCAGCTCAGAACTCACATGGGGGAGCGTAGAACACGGCAGGAAGTGAAGTGGCTTACGACCCATGTGGGCCTGTGCAAGGTGTGTCAAAAGGTGCAGTGGGTCACAACTCACATGGTTTTATTTTTGTAATTCGACCGTATCACAGAGCACTTCAAAGGGGCGATAATGCTTTTGAAATTGAGTCTTGTGGCTCAGTCTACTAACGGATCCACGCTATGGATCGGTGTTTTCCACATGGTCACAGGCTGTGCTTTTATATTCCAATCCCAGTGGAAGGTAAGATATCTCAGTGAGTTGAGCATCCAACTGGCGGTAGTGTCTACTCAGATAATCATCTTCCAGAGGTCAATATCATGAACACCGTCCAGATGGATATAACGTTAGTTCTATGTCTCAGTTCAGCTGTGTTTGCTCAGCACACGTGGAAAAGTCCAGCTACGCCTTACTTCTCTTCGATGTGTAGATCTCACAGTATTTTAATATTTTATTATGATCAGGTACATGTTTTTAACATAGTACTAACCCATTTCACTAATATCCCCACTTTAAAATAACACCATAAACAGCACAATATATTGCTTCTCTTAAAAAACAAGTTATAACACTTGAACAGACTTTCAGCAACCTATATTGTGCAACTATTCACCACGCTACAACTTACAACAAAAAACACCTTATTAATAATGAAATAGGTCGAAACCTAATGCATTTACAAATGCTTGTCCATATAGCGCGTGCCCCTGCCCATGTTTCCAAGATGTCGAAGCCACATTCCATCATGGACACATTAACTTCGGATCATTCCTCCAGTCAGACTTCCTTTGTCCATGACTCAAATCTGAGCAAGTTTACACAAACATGTTTTATTTATAAACAAACACTCTTCTTTGCACCATGTGCTGTTTAATTTGACTACTTATTCTTTTTTGCCTTCATCCTCGCTTTACTCGTCTTGCTTCCCCAGTATTTCCAAAACCATCCTGTGTTCTTTGTTTTCTGTTGTTCGAACTGCACATAATTCCACTCCACACCATTTCATGTCACATAATTTCGTAGAAAAAAACCACAGGACATAACCCAGTTGAGACCTGAGTAGCTAATTTGTAACAATCAACAACGTGTCAACAGGTAATATTTATAGACAATTAGGTAGAATGTAAACACAAATTACAACAGAAAAGAGGCAGGGAGACAACAATATTTTTTTAAAAATAAAGCGGTCCATGTTGGGGAAATACGAATACAAATTGCAGATGGTGTATCAGCACTATTTACATTATATGTAAGTGTAATCCAAACATTAGTGTGCACATCAGTGCTCCTGCAGAAAGTGAACGGTGCAAGGGACACATAACAAAGTGTAAGGAACATCGAAGACAGCGCAAAAATTACTACTTAAAGAATGTTTACAAAGCACGAAGAATGAGGTTACAATAAATGAAGAACATATTAGGAAGCAATAAACGCCGGAAACTGCACTGGGTGGTCGACAGGGTTTCAACCTGTTTGCATTTCAGGTCATCATCAGGACTGGATTACAAAAAACTCTGTTGGTGCTGTAAAAGGAGAAAATTAACAAGCATTTGCAATGCAATAGGTCTCACATTACTGAAAGTTTGAACTACTGGGGTTACATTATTATTTGTAACTCCAATAGGTCAAACCTTCAGTAATGCGAGACCTATTGCATTTTGAAATGCTTGTTTAATCTTGATCTTACCTCCGGGATCCCATGACATTCTTCAGCAGGCCAGTGGTCTGCAGAAAAGGGCCTAAATATTCCCTGTCCAGAAGAAGACACGGATGGATGCTGCATTTGCACGTGACGGGGGGGGAGGGTGTGCGAGCAGAAGTCGAGATGGCCAGAGATGGCCAACCAAAAGAATCAATTGGTGATGTCTGCTGGGAGGGAACCAAGCACGGAAAGGCGGGACAGATGCACAATATTAACCAACCAGAGAAAAGGAATTTAAAAAAGCAGGCCAACTAACCAACCAAAAGCGGTGGGCGTGCCCAAAGTCCCCGATAGCCTATATTCCGAATATAGCATGCTTCACAGAGCAGCGCATGCGCTGCCCAGACTCGATTTAAATAAGGGACAAAATAAGAATAATGAAAAGATAAAAAGAGGAACAATCAAGGAAAGGGGGGAGCGAATACCTGAGGTGGAGTCAGATCAGCTGCCACAAAAAATGTTACGTCAAGGGGCGCACCCAAGGGCTGGTGTGCACAATTAGGAATCTGTAAGTGGAAGGAGAGGAATAATTAGGAAGGTGTAATGTGAGTGCGCACCAGAAAATGGGGGAAGTAAAATCAAAGTTAAAGTTAAAACCAGAGGAGGTCCATGCGATTTTAAATGACTTGTCTATTGAGTCAGGTAATTATGGGCATATATATAAGAGAAGAACCATTGATATCCGAAACCAAATTAATTTGTTTGGGGCCGACTGTAGGAAAGGCAGTGTCGATCATCACTACGTTCAAGGTACATAAAACCCAAAAAACCCACAGAAATGATAAGCATGGCATTAATCACTATCAGTCACTGCATATATAATCCGGATTATATATGAAGCAACTGATAGTGATTCCCGCTGTACTTATTATCCTGTTACATCTCCAAACCCTTTCTGTGGGTTTTGTGTATCATGAACATAATTTATTCATTTAATTTTGAATGTACGCCTACAATTATCTGTTCAAATACACAAATTTACTTTGTCTCTACTGGTCGCAGCTGTATGTTTTTACTCAATTACTTGGGGTGATTCACTCAGCTCATATGGGATCCACGGCCAGTCCAGTGAGGATTGACACTGCCTTTCCTACAGTCAGTCCCAAAGTAATTCACTTGGTTTCAGATATCATGAGGTTCTTCTCTTATATCTATGCCCATAATCACCTGACTCAATAGACAAGTCGTTTGAAATCGCAATGGCCCTCCTGTGGTTTTAACTTTGATTTTACTTCCCCCAATTTCTGCCATGCACTAACATTACATCTTCCTAATTATTCCTCTCCTTCCCCTTTCAGATTCCTTATTGGGCACACCAGCCCTTGGGTGCATCCCTTGACGTAACATTTTTTGTGGAAGTTAATCTTACTCCACCTCAGGTATTCAGTTTTTCCCCCGTACCCCCCCTCTTGATTGTTCGTCTTTTCATCTTCTTTTCAATATTCTTATTCTGTCCTCTTTTTAATTTCCTCCTTGTACAACACTAACAGAGTTTTTTGTAATCCGGTCCTGATGATGACCTGAAATGCAAACAGGTTGACACGCCGTCAACCACCCAGCGCAATTTCTGGCATCTATTGGTTCCTAACATGTTCTTTATTTATTGTATCCTCATTCTTCGTGTTTAGTAACCATTATTTAGGTAGTATTTTTGCGCCATCTTCGCTGTTCCTTACACTTTGTCACGTGTCACTTGCACTGGTCACTTTCTGCACGAGCACTGATGTGCACACCGATGTTTGGATTACACTTACATATAATATAAATAGTGCTGATACACCATTTGCAATTTGTATACATTGTTGCTTGCTACACATAATTTTATGCCACAGAATTCCACACCACACAATTCAACATCTCACAATTCCAAGCCACACAATTCCACGCCACACAAATCCACTCCACCCAATTTCACTCCACACATTTCCACTCCACACTACTTAATTCCATGCCATGCTACCTAATTCCACACCACGCCACATAGTGCCACTCAACACCACATAATTCAACTCCACACAATTGTGCTTCACACCACACAATTGCACTCTACACTACACAATTGCCCAACTACCATAACAAAACAAAGCGCTATCATGCGGACACCGCTGTAAGATATTAGGTAAATTAATTTGCTTTGAAGCCTCCATTCCATTTTTTAAGACACTTCTACTTTACAACACAAGTAGTTTAAAACTATGTACAGTTGTAACACGCCTGGGTTGGGTTAATTCACAAGCGTTACCAATTTACCATGCCTCCTCCCTGCATAAATTACCCAGGCAAACTCATGGGAGTCAGAAAGAATGTTGAATCCTGCCTGGTTTTCTAACCCACTTGTGGGACACAGTACTAATGCAAGGGGTTACAAAGTTTGTGGTGTTACACTTTTTGTTTTGGTTTACATTTTCATTTTTAGTAGAAATGTTTCCCTAATCTCTAACCTATTCCAACAAATACCCTGTGTTTTGCACTCATTTTGATGCAATTTTAAATGTATTTAACCCCTTCGCTGCTAGGCCTTTTCCCCCCCTGTGCTAAGCCTTTTTTTGGCTATTTGGGGTAGTTCACGCTTAGGCCCCTGTAACTTTTTGACCACATAAGGTATCCACGCCAAATTTGCGTCCTTTTCTTCCAACATCATGGGGATTCTAAAGGTACCCAGGGTTTGTGGATTCCCCTGGAGGGGACCCAGAAATTAGCCAAAATACAGCTAAAGTTTTTTTTTGTTGGGAAAAATGGGAAAAAAAGGGCTACAGATGAAAGTGTCTGTTTTTTTCCCTGCAAATGGTATCAACAAAGAGGTTGTGGTGCTGAAATCACCATCTTCCCAGCTTTCAGGGGCAAGCAGACTTTTGTCAGAAAACCAAACATTTTTACATAGTTTTGGCATTTTTCTGAGACATAGCCTATTTTTGCTAGTTTTTGTGCTTTCAACCTTCTTCCAGTTAATGGTAGAAATGGGTATGAAAGCAATAATGGATCTTGAAAAGCTATACTTTTAGAAAAGTATACACAATTCTGAATTCAGCAAGGGGTCATTTGTGTAGATCCTTCAAGGTTTCTTTATAGAAACTAACAGTTGAATATAGGAAAAATTGAAAATTAGATGAAAAAACAGCCATTTGTGTCAACGTTTTCACCTGTAACTTCTTCTAATTATGACAGCTGTTTGAAAGCAATATACTGTTACATCCTCTGGACTTTTCTGGTTGTGGGGATATATAGGACTTGTAGGTTCACCAAGAACCCGACGAACCCAGAGCCAATAACTGAGCAGCGTCTTGCAATGGTTTTTTATTATGTACCGGGTATATAGCAATTAATTTGGGAAAATATATACATGGAAAAATCGGTATGAAAGACACCTATGTATTTCTGAAATTGGAACAAAATATAGAGTTTAGAAACAGTAGATATTTGCACATTTCCGAAATTGTGAGTACCCATACTAGCATGAGAATTATAGGTCATTTTTCAAAATGACTTCTTTTTTACACATTGTCTTTCATTTGGAAGGCAGAAATGCAGCGCAAGTAAACAGGTAATAACAGTTGCTCTACAATTCTGTCTTACCCTAAGTCTCCCGATAAAAATGGTACCTCACTTGTGTGGGTAGGCCTAGTGTCCGCGACAGGAAGCGGCTGAAAACGCAACGTGGACACACTTTATTTTTACAGTGAAAAACTGACCCTTTTTTGTAAAGTACCTTGCTGGACTCCCCGGGTGTCTAGTTTTCAGAAATGTGTGGGTTTGGTAGGTTTCCTAGGTAGCCGCTGAGCCCGGGGCCAAAAACTCATGGGACTCCCTTGCAAAACCAGGTTGTTTTGTGATAGGTAATTTTGATGTCGCCTCAATAGGTTTTGGGCCCTTGCCTGTCGCGGGTACTTGACCCACCCACGCGAGTGAGGTACCATTTCTATAGGGAAACCTGGGGGAATGCTGTGTAGAAGGAAATTTGTGGATCCACGCAATTTCCAGAACTTTCCCACACAGAAATTTGAGAAAAAAGTGATTTCTTCAGCTAAATTTGAGGTTTGCAGGGGATTCTGGGTAGGGAAATGTTGGGGGACCCACGCAAGCCATACCTTGCTGGACTCCCCCGGGTGTCTAGTTTTCAGAAATGTGTGGGTTTGGTAGGTTTCCCTAAATGGCCGCCAAGCCCGGGGCCAAAAACTCATGGGACCCCCCTTGCAAAACCAGGTTGTTTTGTGATAGGTAATTTTGAAGCGCCTCAATAGGTTTTGGGCCCTTGCCTGTCGCGGGTACTTGACCCACCCACACAAGTGAGGTACCATTTTTCTCGGAAGACTTTGGGGAATGCGGGGTGGGTGGAATTTTGTGGATCCACACAGATTCCAGAACTTTCCACCACAGAAATGTGAGGAAAATGTGCTTTTTTTGACAAATTTTGAGGTTTGCAATGGATTCTGGGTAACAGAACCTGGTGAGAGCCAGACAAGTCACCCCATCCTGGATTCCCCTGGGTGTCTAGTTTTCAAAAATATATAGGTTTGCTAGGTTTCCCTTGGTGCCGGCAGAGCTAAAGTTCAAAATCTACAGTTAGGCACTTTGCAAAAAAAGGGTCCGTTTTCACTGTGAAAATGTGGTGTGTCCACGTTGCGTTTTGGGCCGTTTCCTGTCGCAGGCACTAGGTCTACCCACACAAGTGAGGTACCATTTTTCTCTTAAGACATTGGGGAACGCCGAGTGGGTGGAATTTTGTGGATCTATGCAGATTCCAGAACTTTCCACCACAGAAATGTGAGGAAAATGTGTTTTTTTTTACACATTTTGAGGTTTGCAAGGGATTCTGGATAACAGAACCTGGTGAGAGCCAGTCAAGTCACCCCATCCTGGATTCCACTGGGTGTCTAGTTTTCAAACATGTATAGGTTTGCTAGGTTTCCCTAGGTGCAGGCAGAGTTAGGGTTCAAAATCTACAGCTAGGCACTTTGCAAAAAAAGGGTCCATTTTCACTGTGAAAATGTGGTGTGTCCACGTTGCGTTTTGGACCGTTTCCTGTCACGGGCACTAGGCCTACCCACACAAGTGAGGTACCATTTTTCTCGAAAGACTTTGGGGAATGCGGGGTGGGTGGAATTTTGTGGATCCACGCAGATTCCAGAACTTTCCACCACAGAAATGTGAGGAACCTTTTTTTTTTTTTATAAATTTTGAGGTTTGCAAGGGATTCTGGGTAACAGAACCTGGTGAGAGCCAGACAAGTCACCCCATCCTGGATTCCCCTGGGTGTCTAGTTTTCAAACATGTATAGGTTTGCTAGGTTTCCCTAGGTGCCGGCAGAGCTAGTGTTCAAAATCTACAGCTAGGCACTTTGCAAAATAGTATCAGTTTTCACTGTAAAATGTGGTGTGTCCACTTTGCGTTTTGGGATGTTTCCTGTCGCGGGCACTAGGCCTACCCACACATGTGAGGTACCATTTTTCTCAGAAGACTTTGGGAATGCGGGGTGGGTGGAATTTTGTGGATCCACGCAGATTCCAGAACTTTCCACCACAGAAATGTGAGGAAAATGTGGGTTTTTTGACAAATTTTGAGGTTTGCAAGGGATTCTGGGTAACAGAACCTGGTGAGAGCCAGTCAAGTCACCCCATCCTGGATTTCCCTGGGTGTCTAGTTTTCAAAAATGTATATGTTTGCTAGGTTTCCCTAGGTGCCGGCAGAGCTAGGGTTCAAAATCGAAAGTTAGGCACTTTGCAAAAAAAGGTTCAGTTTTCACTATGAAAATGCGGTGTGTCTAAGTTGCGTTTTGGGCCATTTCCTGTCGCGGGCACTAAGCCTACGCACACAAGTTGTTGTATTCCGCTTTAGGTGTCCGTATATAGGTTTTCCTGATACATGTCCTTATATAGGCAAAATTTGCATTGCCCTTTTATAGGCATAAGACCCCAGTCCTTATTTAGGTATTAGCCATGTTATCCAAATACAGGCATGGTCACCTACATCCGTCCACCCCAACGTCACAACGAGTTCTTAGAAACCAGACCCTTAAGCTCTTGGGAGTTCCCCTAGCACAGGATTATTGATTTCTCCAAGAACTCATTTATCATGCATGAACCGCTATTCCTTAAGGGTTCATTCCGGACGTCTTCCTTTGCCCGACTTTACGTCAATGCTAACATTCCAAGGCACCTACCGGGTATAAATATACCTTCCCTTGCCCAAGCAAGTAGGAGGAGACCTCGACTTTAGAGGAGCCCGTGTCCCGGCCTGACACACTGACAAGAGACGCTGTCATCCCTGCTCGCAGAGAATCCAGCTTCCAGTGTTCTGACTCCCTTCGCAGGGTGTTAGAGTTCGAAGACCCAGAAAGAGATTCCCACCTCTCTCATTCTCAAGGTATGGAGCTGACTAGAACCTAGAGGGACTCTTGGCATACCGGACTCTTGGCATACCAGACTCTTGGCATATTATAGCATACCATACTATAGAATACATCACCTACTTCTTACCTTGCACTACACTTAGGTTAGGTACACTGTGGTAGAACTAGTTAGAGAAGCATCTTTTGAGTACTCGCATTTTTAGCTTATGTTATTTATGTATATGAATATATGTGTCATAGCTAAAAGATAATGCTAACGCAGTATTATTTCTTTCTACTGCTTACGCTGTACATCATATATCTTGCATACTGTCTTGTGATCATAACAGCTCATATCTCAAACACAAGAAACAAGACTGTTCAATAAATCCTTTTATTGAAACGCCCGTCTATTCTTTCTGTGTAACTCTGAAGAAACTAAGCATGCACGATTAGCTGAGTGAAACTGTTGTCTGTTGTTTCCACAATTCTGAGAGTGTTCCGATTCTAAAGGGAAACAAAGTTGTCATGTTTATGCGGTTGCCAGAAACTACTCCCTTCTTGTTTACAAGGAGTTTCTAGTGGCCTCTGAGTTAGCTGGCACAAAGTAATTAAGTTTAATATATTCGATAGGGACATACTGCCCACAGTCCTATGTCGAATCTATAGGGTATATTATTCCAATGTGCAGAGCCTATTAGGGAAATAGGAACTACACTACATGGCGCCCAACGTTTGGTAAGGCACTAATTTAACGCTAGATACTGAGTAACTCAGTCGTGCTTTTCTCTCAGAGACCCCTACTCACATACTCCATAAGACGTCTGGAGTGGGTAGGGTTAAGTATCCGCCAAAGCTAAATAGGACAAAAATCCTATATATTAGCTGTTTGGTTTGTTCAACGTTGAAGGATACAGTGTTCCAAAATATTGTGCACCTTATCTTTTGTTTCCTTGAAACTTGTTCTACATTTTAAAAAAAACAATGTCCCTGAACGGGGATACTGCCACCGAGAACGGTGTAGCTGCGGCTGACCCAGTCGTAACAGCTTTTAATTTTACAGGTGTAAATGAAACCGATGACGGTGTTATAAACATCCCTCCAAACTTAAGGAGAGCCATCACTCTAAAACTTATAAATCACGGCCTATCACCAAGAGGTGGTAGAGCAGTTTTCGTGATAGAGGCACACGAATCCTTTCAGACAGAGGTATTCTATTCATGGATAGTATTCCCAGAATTAAATCCAGTAACAAAAGTGTTTCACTTCTTTAAAGAAGATGAACCACCAGAGGAATATATTCCTTTCGAGGATATTGAAATTCCACTCACATACCAGGAGCATAATCTCTGGTTTAAAGGCGCCCTAAAACATCACAAAAACATTACCAGGCTCGGTCCACTAGGTAGACAAGGAGCAACATGGCCGATTCTAGCCGGCTACACACCTCATCCTGACATCGATAAAATGTCAGAAGAGGAATTACTTACTCAACTACAAGAGTTAATAAAAATTTACAGACATTTAGTCCAATATGTCATGCGGACTTTCACAGTCCAACCACCAATGACCATTCCAAATCAAACCCCTCAACAGGGGAATACACTAAAAATTACTCCACAGACTTTACACGCAGTCATGGGCAAAATGCCCACAAAACATGAACAAATTCCATTCTGGATAGCTCAAAAAATTACTCAAATCGAAGCAGTATTTCCAAATACTAGCCCTTATGAGAAACACAGAAACCTAACAATCTGTTTAACAATGGGGATCACACCACAACTGGAAGACTGCACCACTTGGGGCGCAGTCTTTGCTGCCATCTATACTAAAACACATGGTGTTCCATCAATTGCAGTAATACCAGATGTCCTGAAACAAATTCAAAACGAATACGGGCAGAACCTGCTCTGAATTTAGGTATGAAATTACTGAAAAACTTCGACCAGGTCTCAACAATAATATTATCTAATATTAAAGGGGAGGCAGCATCAGTGGCGATCCGCCAACGCTTAAGGGAATTTGATGTAACAGAACATCAACATGAACTACCCAGAATAATAGAACAATTTTATGCAGAATTAGGCAGAGATAGTTTGGGTGGAAAACCTTTGAAGCCAAAACTATCTGAAAGTCCTGAGAAGGACTCTATTAAACAAAATCCTACATCTTCTAAAAAGAAGTGGGAAACTAATAAACAAAATTCAAACGAAACACGTTCTCAATCTCGAGGTAGGTCTCCTCAAAAGGAGCCCTCTGAAAGGAGGTATAACCTCAGGAGTAGGGATAATTTAAGAAAAACTGACATGTATCAAGATACTGATACACGTTCCTCTCGTACCTTTCAGATATCGTCACAGACATCAGAAAGAAGAGGACGGTCAGAACTAAGAGAAGAACGCATGAAATCCAAAGACGATAAACACGTTCAGAAAAATAAATCAAAACCTCAATTCACAAAAAAGAAGGCAGGAGGTCTGAAGATCAGACATGCCGAGAATACTGAGAACACAGCTCAAGAACGGAGAATGGGCTCAGACAACTCCTGGACAGTGCAGCAGAAGTAACAATAGCTCGCCAGAGCCTGAAGGAACTTCTGGAGATAGTGGACTTGAATGAGTACATCACAGTAGAAACTGTAGACACCAGGGTTAGTACTCCACAAAGTTTATATGAAATAAAACTCCGAATGGAGGGAGACATACCAAGAAAAGTGAAAACACTCTTTTGGGAGAAACTTTCAAGGGGTTATGATATACTTCTAGCAGAAAAAGACTGGCCACCACACTTTGTCAGGGAGTGCCCACATGGTGAGGACATCATTATGCCAGCCTTCTCCAACCATATTCCAATTCACCTAAAATATACTTATGGCAGAAAATGAGCAGTTGCCCAGGCCCCTGCATTATACAAAAATCATGTAGGATGGGATGAGGACTCACCTCACCATAAAATACAGCTAAAAATCAACCTACTGCACAAAGGCAGTACCCAATAAAGCAAGAAGCTAAAAACAGGTCAGGGAGATCTTAGATCAACTTGAATACCAAGGGGTGATTGAAACATGCACCTCCCCAATGAACAATCCTTTGTTTCCTGTAACCAAACCAGACAATACATATCGTCTAGTTTTGGATTACAGACACTTGAACACTTGTTCCAAAACATTTGCAGTGCAAAATGCACATAGTACAGCATTAATGAATAACATTGTGCGTAAAAATATAAAACCACATTGGACATTTCAAATGGTTTCTTTTGTCAAAACATAGCACCTGAAAGCAGGTGCTTAACAGCTTTCTCAATAATGGGGACCCAGCGTCAATTTTGTAGACTCCCACAAGGGTTCAAAAACAGCCTGGGGTTATTCTCAGCAAGAGTAACAGAGTTACTACAAATTTATGATAATGAAGCATTGTCATATGTCGATGACATCTATCTGACAGACGATGACCTAGATAGGCACTTGAACAGGGTGAGTACCATTATATTGGGCTTCGCCTCTGAAGGCTATAAATTCAACTTTAAAAATCCAGAATTGCCCATCTCAATGTCCTTTTCCTAGGATATGAGCTTTCAAGTGAAGGCAAGAACCTGGCAGCTAACTTTCTAGAAAAGTGCGCGCTGCTCCAACCTCCAAAAACGCAGAAAAATTTACAATCCATCTTGGGTTTCCTAAATTTTGGAAGAACTTACATTCTAAATTACGCAGAAAGGGTTAAACCTCTCTACGAATTAATCAAACCTGATTTTTCAACAAAACATTGGACACAAGAACACACAGAAATCCTGCGTTCACTCCAGGCTAACATGTTAGCAACAAATCACTTACAAACACGCGTAAATAAATGCAATTTAGTGATCCGAATAATTTCAGGTCAATGCGGATTCACCTATTTAACATTTAATAAGGGTGAAAAAGTACCAATAGCATACAAAACACATTTGTATACACAAGCAGAAATGCGCTTCACTTCAACAGAAAAAATACAGACAGCAGTTCAAACCGCTGTAGCAAAAGAAAGAGCTCTAGCTCAAGGGAAACG